>JANIWE010000009.1:0-393788 GCA_030704985.1 Nakazawaea laoshanensis
GAACTAGAACTAGAACTAGAACTAGAACTAGAACTAGAACTAGAACTAGAACTAGAACTAGAACTTGAACTTGAACTTGAACTTGAAGTTAAAGTTTTGGAAGTTGAACTTGAGCTTGAACTAGAACTAGAACTAGAACTTGAAGTTTTGGAAGTTGAACCTGTTCCAACCACAGATGTAGCCTCAACAGAACTAACCGAACTTGTAACCGTATCAGAACTAGAAGTACTAGTCTTAATAGTAACTCCAGTCGTCAAAGAAGAAGTATTGATCACGGCTGTGTTTGATGTTGATTTAACAATCGAAGATGTGACCAATGGATTTCTAGAAGTGTTAATGACGACAGAAGAAGCAGCTGAACCCGTCACCGTGGAACTCGGTGTGGAAACAGAGGCAGAAAAAACAACACTTGTCGTTGTAGTTCCAGAAGGAACAATGCTTGCAGAACTATATGTGACACTACCAGTAATAACATCAGGGGTAAGTGCCGTATTCAGAGTGGTGGCCGATTTTCTTACCGGTTCATCTGGAGATACCGTATCTAAGATTGTAGTACTATCATAGATGTCGTCATAGACGGTTATGACCAATAACCCATCTTTCACAGTAGATGTGGTGGTCTCCGTATAAACATTTGTATGAGTATGAGTCGAAACAACAGTGGTGGTCGACACCACGAATTGGCACAAGGCCAAGAGAACAAGTAAAAATTTGTTCATCTGACAAAGAAGGACTTTAGTTAATACAACCTGCTTCCCACACAGAAAACTTCCTGTCTATATATCGACTCGGAGGCTGATCCGTTCGGATCAAACTCACATCGTCATATCCAGCCTCCTCATGCATCCCTTTTCCCAAAAGGGATTTTTTTTATCCCAAAACGGATTTTTCAAGATTCAAATATGCACCTCATGCATGAAAACCAGCATCTTCATCGACCGCGTTTGAGGCTTATCAAGGCTTAGACAGAAATGTGCCGGCCTTTGTTGTTACATCAATACATTGAAATATACAAAGTAAACCCACTTCTGAAAGCAATTGCAAATTACCCGAATAGGCAATTTTTTTGGGTTTCCCAATTTGGTTTCCCATCTTCATGACCCGCACTACTCTTTGGACCACCATGAGAAACGTCTTTTGAAATGATTCACGTCGTTATAACTCAAGGATTCTGTATCATTGGCATCACTTTGAGATCCAGAAACACGATCAGGGGTCGGATCTTCTCCAAAACTTGGAGGATGTCTCAATAATCCCATATGCCGATCAGGATCCAGTGAATATTCATTTTTATCTGCATCAACATGCAGCCTATTTTTCTCAACCTTCATCTCACGTAATCTCTGTTGTAGATAGAATGCATCATTCAGGGTTTTGGCTCCTTCTGTAAAATCCTTTGGATCCGTATGTAATAACGTTTTTTTATAATTGGTGCTCGATCTTCTCAAAAATGGTTTGGGTGTCGATTCTTCAAAATTCGGTGTCTTTGCAGGAGCAGGAGGATCTCTTTCATCATGACATTTATTCTTAACATGTCCAAGTTTATCCTGGTATGAAAACCTTCTTCTCAAAGGAGCAGGTGCAATCATATTACTGTTATCTCTTTGTGTCATCTTCTAGTCAATCGAATGATTCACTTCCTCAAATTCCGGGGTTATTTTTAAGCGAAAGTTTAAAAAAAATCACGTGATAATATGTCACGTGATATGTATATCACGTGATTAAACTCTACATAATTAAAAAGGTTTAATTTGGGTTGGCATATTTAGTGGTCCACTCTTTAGCAGTGGCAATTGCTTTAGCTTCATTGTTTTTCCATTCTTCAGCAACATCATTGGCCAAAGGATCATCCTGTTGTTAGAAAATTTATAGAGTTTTACAGATCATACTTACAGGATTAGGAGCACCTAAAAGTGCTTGAATGGATAACAATATGGTTCTAATTTGAAGAGCAGGTGACCAATTTGCTGTTGTTAGTTTCAAAAAACATTGAAATTCATCAATATTGTACTCACATTTTAACACATCGAGACATATTCTTCCCAATCTGTCAATATTTGGATGATATATCTTGGTTAGAAACCGTACTTTAGGAGCCACCATTGGATAATCATCTGGTAAGAATAATTCGAGTTTAAAAAGTCCATTTTCATATGGAGATGAGACTGGACCTTCGATGGTGACATCGAAATATCTAAGATTTTCTTCATGTGGTTCTGCTGTGATTCCAGGAACTGGATCCGACACTAATCTCTCTGTTTCCTGAGGTTAGTAAAGTCTTAAAATATATCAATTTTCACTCACTTTAATGATTCTTTTTGGTAATGACATCTTTAAAGAAGGCAAAAGTGTTTAAAAATTCCCTTAAAACTTTAAAAAAAAAAAAAAAAAAAAGATAAAAAACTCAAAATCTTAAAATAAAAAAATTCAAATGATTTTAAAACTTTTTGTGGGGCAATGAAGAAATTTCTTCCTATCAAAAAACGAGAAACTAGTACACATCAAAGATTTTGGATTCTGTTAATAGGTGGATTTGTGGGATATTATATAGGAATTGCGTATATTCTCAAAGATTATGAACTCTTCAAATACACCCCTCCGGAAAGAGACGAGAATGGGAATCTCATCAAAAAACCTTTTAAAGTTACATTTAGAGATGCAACACCATTAAAACTTAAACCAGAACTGCAAAAGAGACTTGATGAATACAAATCGAAGAATGAAAAAGAATAAAAAATGACATGACTCAATCATGTGGTAGGATGATTCAAGAAAATTTCCGTTTTGGGACATCAAATTTTTCAGATGACTCAAAAAACAATGCCGAGTTTTTGGACGAGAAAATGTATAAAAATGGATGAGTTGTAAATAATGTAGATAATAGAATGCCAGTAAGTATTGAAAAGCTTTAATGTTGAACTCTGTTTATTATTAGCTCTATGCAAAAGACATACATCACACCACAAACACTACAGTACCACAATACCACAATACCACAATACCACAACACACAACACACAATACCACAACAACAACACACAACAACAACACACAACACACAGCACACAACACATCTTCAACAAACCCTCACTCCCCCTCCCCTTCTCATATCCTCACATCCTCTCATCCTTTCCCCCCCCTCACGTCATTGCTAAATTTTCCATGCAGACTTCCATGCAGAAATTGCGCAAAACAGAATCGACACAAAAGCGAATCAAATTTCTCCAATTACTAACCACCAGGTACCAGCTCCACACAAAATGTTCATAGAAAACGACCACGTTGGAGACCGTTCAAGACTCGAAGATTGGAGAATCAGAGGTTATGATCCTTTGACACCTCCAGATTTATTACAACACGAATTCCCATTGACAGCCACAGCCGAATCCAATATTTTGAATGGCCGTGACGATGCTTGTAGGATTTTGAACGGACACGATGATAGACTCTTGATTGTCATCGGTCCATGTTCTATCCATGATCCTAAACTGGCTTTGGAATACTGTTCCCTTTTATCCACTGTAGCACAAGAGTACAAAGATGACTTACACATCGTGATGAGGGCATATCTCGAAAAACCAAGGACTACAGTAGGTTGGAAAGGATTGATCAACGATCCTGATATCGACAACACCTTCAAAATCAACAAAGGGTTACGTATTGCCAGAGAATTGTTCGTCAAATTGACCGAACAATTACCAATTGCCGGTGAAATGTTGGACACCATTTCTCCACAATTCTTATCCGATTTGTTCTCTTTGGGTGCCATAGGAGCAAGAACCACAGAGTCTCAATTACACAGAGAACTTTCAAGTGGATTATCTTTCCCCGTTGGTTTCAAAAATGGTACAGATGGTTCTCTTGGTGTTGCAATCGATGCAATGAAATCTGCACTGCATCCCCATCATTTCCTAAGTGTCACCAAACCAGGTGTAGTTGCCATTGTGGGAACAGAGGGAAACAAAGACACTTTTGTCATTCTCAGAGGTGGGAAATCAGGTACAAATTTCGATGAACCAAACGTTTGTAAAGCCTTTGAACTGTTACAAAAGGCATCTATCGACGTCTCAGGTCCAAGAATCATGGTTGATTGTTCTCATGGGAACTCGAGCAAAAACCACAGAAATCAACCCATTGTTGCCGATGTCGTGGCAGATCAAATTGCCAAAGGATCGACCAAAATTTGTGGATTGATGATCGAATCAAACTTGGTGGAAGGACGTCAAGACGTTCCTCCAGAAGGTAAAGAGCTGTTGGTCTATGGATGTTCCATCACCGATGCATGTATAGGTTGGGACGACACAACTCTTGTGTTAAAAAGACTCTCGGATGCAGTCAAAGCTCGTAGACTGCTTAAAAAGGTATAAAATAATGCTCAATTCGATTCCAATTCTGCAATTCTCAGCTTCAAAACTTGGATCTCAACTTCTCTCTGTTTGGCCCGTCCGAAACTCAACATCTTCAGCATTTCCATGTTCTCATCTTGGAGAGATTTGAGCCTCGTGACCGTCTTATGGGCCAATTCTTGTACGTCAAACCTACCATTTTCGATCAATTGATGACCGGGATTCATGGCTACTGCTGTCAAAACACTTTCCAAGTATAATTCACTCTCTTTGCACTTGTTTTGGAGTAAAGAAACTTGATTGGCAAGTCTTTGGAACACCAAAAAATGTGATTCTGGAACCGTTTCGATCGATTGTTCCTTATAAACATTGATCAACAGCTGAAGTCTTTCGATTTCTTGTTCTAACTGTGCAATTTTGGCATCTTTGACATCAGTTTGTTCTTTTCTGTCAAAATTCCAGCTGTTTTGAGTGGGGAAAAAACTGCTCGTTTGGGATCCCAAGCCTGTTGAAAATGCCAATGAATTAGAATTCAATTCAGAAATGGATCCTAATGAATGCTTGAATGTTGATTTAGAGGTTGGTTGGGAGTCGAAACCAAAGTTTAAATTGTATTGACTGTTGAATTGGTCCATTTTGAGTCTTTGATCGTGGTCTTTTATGCTGTTTTTGATCGATTTAGAAACTTTTTTCAAAAAGGGGGCGACAAACAGGGGCTGTGAGAGATGTCACATTTTGGAAATTGGTAGAGAAATGGGGAATGAAACCCAATAGAACTAAATGGGATTGAATGGGATATAAATGAATAGTCAATTGATTTAAGAATTTGTAGATTTCAAAAGTTTCATGAACTCTCTTTATAACTGTCAAACCCTTTTTTTAAATTTCCACCAATTTTCTCACCCTTTTTTCAATCATTTTTTATCCATTTTTAACCATTTTTCCACAACACTCATCATCAATTCTACAATTATGACCCTGTTAAGCAACTTTGAATCCCAAATCTCACCCCCAAAACCTTCTCAAGAAGTTCACAAAGATGATTGCATGTACTGTTTCATCTCCTGCTACGATAAATCCGGTATAAACATCTGTCTCTCCTGTTTCAAAGCTTTTTGCCCTTCCCATACAGAAAATCATGTCGCTTGTTTCCACCACAATTTGTATTTAAATTACACAAAAACACCAAAACCACAACCGGAACAGACACCACCAAAGATGGCAAAGTTAGAAATCAAAGAATCTGTGGAAGATGACCTTTTTAAAGTGACATCTTTGATCTTTGATCTGGAAACAGGTGACAAAACAGACCCAAATGATCCTGAAATTCCTATTTCCATCTCCCAAACTGTAGATGCAGTTCTCAAGGCACGTTCTTCAGAAAAGAAACAACAAATCAAAGCCTGGGAACAAGAAATAACCACCTGTGAACACTCCTCCAACATCATCCAACAACCCCTTCAAAACATCACTTTATCCCAGTGTAAACTGTGTGATCTTCAAGAAAATCTTTGGATCTGCTTACAATGTGGATATACAGGTTGTGGTAGAGCTCAATTCGGTGGTGTTCTGGGTAATTCCCATGCCAAAACCCATGCCTCGGATTCATCCCATTCGGTTGCAGTAAAACTTGGTTCTCTCACTTTTGACTCGGCAGATCTGTATTGTTACAAATGTGATGACGAGATCAAAGTTCAAAGACTTCCAGAACTTCTTAACACTTTTGATATCAACATTCTGCAAGTACAAAAGACCGAGAAATCTTTGACAGAGTTACAAATCGAGCAAAACTTGAAATGGGAATTCAACATGGATGGACCAAATGGTCTGTTGACCCCTTTATTTGGTGCTGGGCTCACTGGGTTCAAGAATTTGGGTAATTCCTGTTACCTAGCTTCTGTTCTCCAACTGCTCTTCTCTGTAGATTCGTTTCTGTCTGCTTTCAACGTTCCAATCGACTATTCGGATCCTTCTCCCGAACAAAATTTAAAACTTCAATTGTCCAAAATAGCAGAAGGACTTTTAAGTGGAAGATTCTCTGTCCCTGATGAATCTACAACTGACTCTATCAAGTACCAAAGAGGTATTAAACCTTCTGCTTTTAAAGCTTTGGTTGGTCTGGATCATCATGAATTTGGTACCATGAACCAACAAGATGCTTTTGAATTTTGGGGTTATTTGACAGAGAAAATTGATAACCTTTACAAACATTCCGTACTGGAAAACCCTTTAAATCTGTTCAAATTTGTCATCGAGAACAAATTGGTCCATGAATCCAAAGCCAAATTGAACTTGGAACTCAATTCCGTATTGTCTTTACCTGTGGATGGTGACACCACCTTCACTGAAATGCTACAAAGATGGACCACTGAAGAATCTGTGGACTTACTGGGTAAGCATTACACAAAGAAGACGGGTTTTAAAACTGTACCACAAGTCTTAGGCGTGCATGCTCAACGTATTCAGTTGGTGAATTGGGTTCCTACAAAAGTGGAAACACCTATCGAATTACCGGAAGAATTGGATTTGAAACACTATTTAGGAGAAGGATTACTCGAATCCGAATCTTTGGAAGAACTGGATTCTTGGAAACCAAACGAACAAGGTTTAGAAACTCTCATGGCTATGGGATTTTCCCAAAATGGGTCTACAAGAGCTTTATACCACACTGGGAATTCTTCGCTGGAAGAAGCGATGAACTGGTTATTTCTGCATTTGGAAGATTCAGACGTCAATGATCCTTTTGACCCTCCAGTTGAATCAGGACCACCACAGGAATTAGTCGAACAAATCACTGCCATGGGATTATCTCCTAAATTAGCAGTGAAAGCACTTTCAATCCACAAAAACAACGTTGATATGGCAATTAACTGGATCTTTGAGAACCCAGATGACAACGGAGAACTCCCTGTCTCCGATAAAGACGTCATTTCTCATCTAGAGTCGAAACCAATGGGTTCCACCCTCTACAAATTACATGCAGTTATATGCCATAAAGGATCCTCGGTACACTCGGGACACTACGTTTGCTTTATCAAGAAGGATGACAAATGGATTCTATACAACGATGAGAAAGTTGTAACTACAGATGAGACCAATATCCAAGAATTAAAGACCTGTGGTTACCTCTATTTGTTCAAAAGAGTTTAAAATTTTTTGGCCGGTGCTAAATTTGCAATTTATGGCAGATGAAAATGTGGTTTTCACCACTATGGGAATGCTCATCATAGATGAGATCCATTTCCCCAATGCTCCTTCTGTTTATAACGTATTGGGAGGTGGTGGTACTTTTGGACTGTTGGGTGCAAGATTTGTACTAACCAGTACAAATTCAAGACAAGTAGGTTGGATAGTGGATTATGGTAAAGACGTTGAAATTTCGGTTAAAACCACCATTGAAAGTTGGCAAACAGGTGCAATTGTCAGATATGATCCCAATAGACTCACAACAAGAGGTTGGAATCTCTACGGAGACAACGAGTTTCGAAATTTCAAGTATCTCACTCCAAAGAAGAGAATCGATGTCGACGATTTGATAACTTTTCCCAAACTCTTACTTTCGGATTCTTTCCATTTGATATGTTCTCCTGAAAGATGTACAGAGATAATGGGTAGACTTCATAATGAAAGATCCAAAATTGGGTCCGAGAAAGATCCCGTCATCATTTGGGAACCAATACCCGATGATTGTAAACCTGAACATCTTGACAAATGTCTTGATATTTTGAACAAGATTGATATTCTTTCTCCCAATGCTCTGGAAGCTGCTGCTTTCTTCGGCTTGGATGAACCTCAAAACCATAAAGATCTAGAACTTATTGCACAAAAATTCATCCCCCATCTCACAAAACCTGAATCCGGTGTAGTTTTGAGATGTGGGAAATTGGGTTGTTATACAATAACAACTTCTGGATTTTCACAATGGACACCTGCATATCATCATCCTCATAATCCAGATTATAGAGTTGTAGATTCTACAGGTTGTGGTAATACGTTTGTGGGACTGTATGCTACTGGATTCATCAAATCCAATAAAAATTGGACTGTGGCTGCTGTTTGTGGAACTGTAGCAAGTGGATTAGTCATCGAATCAATTGGAATGCCAACTTTAACAGAAAAAGATACTTGGAATGGAATCACTACATCACAAAGATTTAACAGTTATCTCAATAGGAATCAAGTCGGTTTAACTTATACCCAACTTGTATCAATTCTTTATCATTAAATCTATATACTAGTTTTTTTGATCATTCTTCCATTTCACCACTTTCTCATATTCATTCAGATTTGCATAAACTCTTTCCATCGTCTTTCTAGGAACACTTACAAGTCCAATCTTACGTTTGAATCGACTCTTCACTATGGGATCAAGTAATTCTTCCGTTGTTTCAGTTAAAAGCATATTACTATCAGCATCTATAGCTACCAATACTCCTTCTAGCACTCTACCATCTAAAACTTCAACTCTTAAAGTCTGAGAAATATAATCTGAAATACTCAATTCAGTCATTTGGACATTCAGGTCGTGTTTTTAAACTCAATTTTTTGTCAACGATGATGGTCGTGTGTAAATTATCAATTATTTTAGCACCGTTTTTTTTGAAAAATCCAATTTTTACTCAGCAAGTCAACCGTAACAACAACAATCTTTATAAACGAGTGTTACAGATGACTGTTGAGGAGATTGAGATAGATTCCAAACTCTCTAGGACGTCCAGAAATGATCCTCTGGCTCTCATGGCATCAGCAACAGCAGATAATGAGTTACGTAACGTTTCTCTCAAATCTGTGATCGCATCTAAATTCACATTACAAAACGAAACACTCTTTGAAAGTCTAGGAGCCATTGAACATGAACCAAAGTTCATTGAAAACCCAAAAGATCCTTCTTTTTTCAAAGAATGGATCACAAAACTCGAATCTGAACTCACTCAATTGAAACAACCTGAAGTCCAAGATAACTCTGAATTTGAGAAGTTAGATGCTGCTCTAGATGCAGCCATGCATGAAAATACAGGAAAGCCTGTTTTAGTGCCCCAGAAACCTCTTGTATCTGTCTATAAAGGCCGATTCAAATCGTCATCCACCTCCTACGAATACGCCACTGCCTCCCAAATCGAAGAATCAATAGATCTGCTTGGACTGTCATCGCCTCCACTGTCATCAGAATCACCACAACAAATCCAACTGGAAACTCCTTCCGATATCGGTGCTGATCTCATCGAAACAGACTGATTCGTAATTTGCTCAGGTGAGTTTTCCAATCTTTTTTTATTGGCAATTTTCTCAACATTTTTGCAACATTTTTCCGATTTGCAGTTTTTTTTTGAAAATTTTTGCAAATCTGAACAGCCAAAATTTTGAATCGTTAACAATGTCAACTACTCTTTACTCTATCGACTTGTCTCCTAGATGTGAGATTGTCCTGTCACTTCTCGAGCATGTGGGAATTGAATTTGAAAACGTCAAACTTGCCGAAGTCTCAGAAAGACAAAAACTTTGTCCTCTTGCCAAAACACCATTTCTTGTCCATGGTAAAGTCCGTCTCAATGAAACTATTGCCCTTATCCAATACGTTTTAGGTTTGGACACCGACAAGACTGCTGCTATCAGTGGTAAGACTCTTGAAGAAAAAGCCCAAATTCTCAAATGGCTCTCTATTATCAACTTTGAATTGATCGAAGCTTTCACCACTGTGGTCTTGCCTCTTTTTGGAAAAATTCCTTACAACAAAGTGGCTTCGGATGCTGCTAGTAAACATGCTGATTCCATCATTGCACTTATGGAATCAAGATTGTCTGAATTCACCTATTTGGTCGGTGAAAGAATCACCGTTGCCGATATGTATGCTGCTATGGTGATCAAATCTGCTTTGAAAACCATTTACGATGTCAAATGGGCTTCTTCTCATCCTGAGATCATTAGATGGTTCAACACTGTGAAATTCCATCCAGTTGTCGCAAATGTCTTGTCTGAAATCACCCCAACTGCAACCAAAATGGTTTATTCTCCACCAAAGAAGGAGAAGAAGGAAAAACTGGCTCCAACTCCAGCTCCAGCTGCTAAGAAGGAGAAACCAGTTGCCGAAGAACCAGTCGAGGAAAAGAAACCAAAACATCCTTTAGAAGCCTTGGGTAAACCATCTTCTTTTGTCTTGGACGAGTGGAAAAGAGTTTATTCCAACGAAGAGACAAGAGAAACTGCTTTACCATGGTTCTGGGAACATTATGATCCAAAAGAATGGTCTTTGTACAAAGTTGGTTACAAGTACAACGATGAATTGACGCTTACTTTCATGTCCAATAACTTGGTCGGTGGATTCTTCAACAGATTATCTGCTTCAACCAAATACTTATTCGGTTGTATGGTTGTCTATGGAGAAAACAATGACAATGGTATTGTAGGTGCCTTTTTGGTCAGAGGTCAAGATTTTGCTCCAGCCTTTGACGTTGCTCCAGATTGGGAATCTTATGAATATGCCAAATTGGATCCAAAGGAGGACAAAGACTTCATCGAAAACATGTGGGCTTGGGACAAACCTGTCGTTGTTGGTGATGTCTCTAGAGAAATCGCAGATGGTAAAGTTTTCAAATAGATTTGTTATACAACTGTTTTAGAATAGAATCGAAATAATCTTCAAAATACATCCCAGTAGAAGGTTTGTTGTAGATCTCCACATCTCTTAACAAACTACTGACTTTCCGTAATCCCATGTCATTCCAAAGATTTGAAGTATGTGAATAATCGTGCCGTAGAGCTCTTTGGAAACTTTCGTGGTCTTTGAATTGTACAAGACAGTATTGGTACCTATCTCTGTGTAAATGTGTCACCTCTGTGACCTCACCAAAGATCTCCATGAGTTGTTTGATGATTCCAGAATCCAACATGTCCGGAATTTCGGGTTTAAACTTCCATTTGAGTTTCAAAAGAGGAGGTTTGGATGTGTATTTGAAAGGAAGGTCAACGGTGGTGGAAGATGTATTTAGTTGGGATTCTCGTTGTCTACATAGAGCCAAGTTTTGATTTCGAAGATATTCGATCTTTTGGGCTCTTTGGAGTTTCAAAAATTGATCTTTTTGGTGCAGTTGTTCTGCCTTTTGGAGATTCAATCGAAGTCCTTGGAGATTTTCCGATAATTGTTCATTTTTATGTAACAGAAGAAGTTTTGAGTCATATAGTTGTTTCAGTTCTGAGTCTGAGAGTACATATAATGCTTTTGAGATCAATTGGAAAATGTTACGGGCCTCTTCTGAAGGATTTTTGTCAGGATGGTATACCAATGCTTTCTTTCTATAGGCTCTTCTTATGTCATTTGGTAGTAAAGAAGGTGTATTTTGGAGTTCTAGAAGATCATAGAAGTTGATACCTTGTTCTATCAAAGTATCTAACTCTTGAGAGGTGATTTTTGATGTCATTTGAGTTCCATCGATGAGGTTTTCAGGTCTTTTAAATTTTTTTTTTTGCATTTTTCACCATTTTTTCACCATTTAACTATATACATTAGCACAATTTAGAAGCTATATAATCGACAGAAGGCATTGAAGAGACATTACCTAAAGCAGCTACTGCCACTGGCTTATTAGATAAACGCCAATTAGCCCACATTGTCACATCTTGTTTTGTAATTTTCCCAACTCTTTCAAAAACTTCCTCTGGAGACATACGATGACCAGTGGTTACAATTTGTCTACCTATATCTTCGGCAATTGATGTTGAACCATCTAAAGACAACAACAAAGAACCTTTCAACTGAGCTTTAGCTGTTTCCACTTCTTCATCCGAAATTTCTCCTCTTTTAATTCTATTCCATTCACCTAAAATGGCATCGACGGTCTTCTTGAGATCACCGTGCTTCTCTGCCACAAAATAGACCCCCCATAATCCAATATCTGAATAAGAAGTTGAAAACGACATGTAAGAGTTGGCCAAACAGTTCCCATTGTTGGAAACAGCCACTGCCAAAGGAGAAGGAGAATTACTTCCTGCATTTAAAGCCCTATCCCAATTACCCACAATGGCTTGAGTGACCAAAGCAGTGAAATAATCAGGAGCATTCCATGAAACTCCTTCTAAAGAGATGGCAACATGAGTGTTGGGTAAAGAGTTGTCTTGTATTTTCACCTCTCCTTGTAGGAAAAATGGTAATTCTCCTCTTGGAGATCCCAAAGGTACTTTTTCCTGTGACAAAGGTACATGACCGAATGATTGAGATGCAAATTTCACCAATTCTTCATGATCCACACATCCGGCTCCAACTAAAACCATTCTATCCCCTTTATAATTGGTGCTGATGTATTGTTTCAAGTCGTTTCTATTGATACTTTTGATATTTTCGATGGGTCCCAAAATTGTCCTTCCAAGAGGTTGACCTTTGAAACAAACTTCATGAAGTCTATCAAAGACAACTTCATCGTACATCTTATCAACTTCTTCGGATTCTCTGATGATCACCGGTCTTTCTTTTTCGACATTCATCTTGTCCAAAGTACTTCTGGTCAAAATATCTGAAAGGATATCGACCGCCCTTGGAATGTCATCTTTGAGAGATTTTGCATAGTAAACTGTGTTTTCTCTTGAAGTATAAGCGTTCAAATGGGATCCGATGTTTTCGATTTCGAGTTCTATGTCGTATTGAGATCTATTTTCTGTACCTTTGAATGCCAAATGTTCCAAAAAATGAGCAGTACCACTTGTTTTATCACTAACGTCTGCTCTTGAACCTGCATCGATCCATATACCAACTGTGGCGGTTGAAGTGTTTGGAATGTATTCAGAGGCAACTGTGAGTCCATTAGGAAGTACAGAAGTACGTGTGAGAGGAATCAGAGAGTATAAACGGCGTCCTAACCTTGGAATCATGATGTTAGTAATCGTTGTTCGAGACTTATTTTTTTTTTTGGATTTTTCATTTTATTTTTGGAAATACATTCTCATTTTTTTCATTTTTTTTGGGTTTTTCATTTTATTTTTGGAAATTCATTCTCATTTTTTTCATTTTTTTTCATTTTTTTTAGATTTTTCATTTTACTTTTGGATTTCATTTTATTTTTGGATTTTCATTCTTTTTTTTTTCATTTTTTTCATTTTATTTTTGGAAATACATTCTCATTTTTCTTCATTTTTTTCAAATTTAATTTCATTAAAAATCATTTCTCCACTTTGCCATCTTAGTAATATGACAGTAAGTACCTCTAACCACAAAAATCAACACTAACCTCAGGATAATCCAATGCAAATAGACACCCCTGAAGTCGACAAGATCGATGAAAGTTTATATTCGAGACAATTGTACGTATTGGGCAAAGAAGCAATGCTCAAGATGCAACACTCCAACGTCCTTGTAATTGGATTAAAAGGAGTTGGAGTCGAAATTGCCAAAAATATTGCACTTGCAGGTGTCAAATCTTTAACTCTTTATGATCCTGAACCTGTTCAACTCTCGGATTTATCGTCTCAATTCTTCTTATCTGCCAATGACGTTGGTAAACCAAGAGCCTTGTGCACCAGCGGGAAGTTATCAGAATTGAACCAATATGTACCTATTACGGTGATTTCAGAACTATCAAGTTTAGGTGCTTATCAAGTCATTGTCTCCACAACTTTAACCTTGGAAGAAAATCTAAAGATTAACGAATTTACCCACGCAAATGATATCAAATTCATAACGGCAGACACAAAAGGTTTGTTTGCCAGTGTTTTTGTGGATTTTGGTGAAAAATTCACCGTTTTTGATCAAACCGGTGAAGAAGTTCATACCGGAATTGTATCTGATATCGAATCAGATGGTACCGTCACCACCATGGATGGTGAAAGACATGGTTTGGAAGATGGAGATTGGGTCAAATTCTCAGAAATTCAAGGTTTGGAATCTTTGAACGATGGATCTTTACACCAAGTTGAGGTCTTGGGTCCTTATGCTTTCAAAATCAAGTTGGATCTGGTTGGAACTTATCAAAAGGGTGGAATTTATACCCAGGTCAAAGTCCCAAAAGATTTCAAATTCGAACCTTTGTCCAAACAGTTGAATTCTCCAGAGTTTTTGTACTCCGATTACGCAAAATTTGACAGACCTGCTCAATTACACCTTGGTTTCCAAGCTTTACAACAGTTTGAAATCTCTGAAAACCGTCTTCCAATTCCACATGGTGAAGAAGATTCCCTCAAAGTTTTGGAATTGGCCAAACAACTCCAGTCAAAATCATCAGTTTTTGAAGGAGATTTTAACGAAGATTTGATCAAAGAATTGTCGTATCAAGCCCAAGGTGATGTTCCAGGTATTGCGGCTTTTGTAGGTGGATTAGTGGCTCAAGAGGCTTTAAAAGCTTGTTCCGGAAAGTTTGTTCCGATCAGACAATGGTTATACTTTGACTCTTTAGAATCTCTTCCATCCAGTGAACAATTCCCAAGAAATGAACAAACCTGTCTGCCGATCAACTCCAGATATGACAGCCAGATCTGTGTATTTGGAATCGAGTTCCAAAAAGCCATTGCCAACTTGAAAGTATTTTTAGTTGGTTCAGGTGCCATTGGTTGTGAAATGTTGAAGAATTGGGCCATGATGGGTCTTGCCACAGGTCCAAATGGGAAAATTTACATCACCGATATGGACTCGATCGAAAAATCCAACTTGAACAGACAGTTTTTGTTCAGATCCAAAGATGTGGGAAAGAACAAATCTGAAACCGCTGCTGCTGCTGTGGCCCTGATGAATCCAGAATTGACCGGTAAAATCGATGCCAAGTTGGAAAAAGTTGGTCCAGAAACTGAACACATCTTTGATAAATCCTTTTGGGAGAACTTGGATTTCGTCACCAATGCTTTGGACAACGTGGATGCCAGAACTTATGTCGATCGTAGATGTGTCTTCTTCAAGAAAGCCTTGTTGGAATCAGGTACTCTTGGTACCAAGGGAAACACCCAGGTGGTGATTCCAAATGTCACTGAATCTTATTCTTCTTCAAGAGATCCACCTGAAAAATCAATCCCATTGTGTACTTTGAGATCTTTCCCCAACAAGATTGATCACACGATCGCTTGGGCCAAATCTTTGTTCCAAGGGTTTTTCGCAGATGCTCCAGAGAACGTCAATTTGTACTTGACCCAACCAAACTTTGTCGAGGCAACTTTAAAACAGAGTGGTGATATCAAATCCGTGTTGGAAACAATCTCAGAATACTTGAAACAGAGACCTTATACTTTCGAAGAGTGTATCAGTTGGGCAAGATTAGAATTCGAAAAGAAATATGTACATGACATCAAACAGTTGTTGTACAACTTCCCAAAAGATGCCACCACGACATCTGGTGAACCTTTCTGGTCAGGACCAAAACGTGCTCCAGAACCTTTGGATTTCGATATCAACAACGATGACCATTTCCACTTTGTGGTTGCCGGAGCAAACTTGTTCGCGTATATCTATGGACTCAAGGGAGATCAAGGTGAGCCTGATAAAGCCTTTTATGCCAAAGTGTTGAACGACCTTGAAATTCCCCCTTTCAATCCACAAAGTGATCTCAAGATCCAGGTGAACGATTCCGATCCTGATCCAAATGCCAACGCCGGTGATATTTCTGATGATGTGATCCAAAAGATCACCGATTCTTTGCCATCTCCTTCAACCTTGGCAGGTTATAGATTGTCTCCTGTAGAATTTGAGAAAGATGACGATACAAATCATCACATTGAATTCATCACAGCTGCTTCAAATTGTAGAGCTTTGAACTACAGCATTGAAACTGCAGATAGACAAAAGACAAAATTTATTGCTGGAAGAATCATTCCTGCAATTGCAACCACCACTGCTTTGGTGACAGGTTTGGTCTGTTTGGAATTGTACAAAGTTGTTGATGGTAAAACTGATATCGAGCAGTACAAGAATGGATTTGTCAATTTGGCATTACCATTTTTCGCCTTTTCAGAGCCAATTGCCTCTTCCCAAGGTAAATACAACGATAAAACTTTTGACACCATTTGGGGAAGATTTGATTTGAATGGAGATATCACGTTACAACAATTGTTGGATTATTTCTTGGAAGAAGAAGGTTTAGAAATTTCAATGTTATCATATGGGGTTTCACTTCTCTATGCCTCATTCTTCCCACCAAAGAAGTTGAAGTCAAGATTACCTTTGAAATTGACAGAATTGATAAAAGAAGTGAGTAAGAAAGAAGTTCCTCCATATGAAAATACCTTGATCTTTGAAATCTGTGCCGATGACAAACAAGGCGAAGACGTTGACATTCCATATGTGGCAGTTCATTTGGATAAATAAAAAGTCTATACAGTGAGAACCAGAACGAGCCATTTGGTATACAGTTCACACATGGGTTTAGTAGACTCATGGCCCACACCTTTATAAATATATCGAATCACAGATCCATCATAACATCTAGTAGATTCCATCTCTTTGATCCAACCATCAGAAATGGAAGGAGGAACAATTTCATCTTCTTCTCCAAAGAGTGCAAACACTTTTACATGGTTTGGAAAGTTCTCGGCAACTTGATAATCTTGCTTCAGAACATAGTTATGGAAATATTCAGGCCACAATTCTTGTTGTTCCATAGTCAATTGAAGATCTTCATATGCCAATTTACGCAAGTCCATTTGTAAATTAAGACGGTTGTTTTTAACACGATTGACCAACAATGTGCACAAGTCTGTACAACCAATGATTGGGATTATCAGTTCAATTTGACTGGGTAATTTTGTGGCAAGTCTAAAACAAACATGTCCACCCATCGAAGACCCACTAATGACATTACGGAAATTATAACCGGGTAAAATCAGTGGTAAATAATCAATGATCAAATTACAATCTTGAACTGAACCATCTATCACAGAACACATGTCTTGAGCATGAGTTTTATTACCTTTGTTCCAACTCTCATTACGTAATGGATCAATTTCTCTTTGGCCATGGTTTCGACAATCAAAAGTTATACAAATCAAGGGTAAAGATTTATCATTACGATGATTTTTAAAAACCTCTTGAACACAATAGGCAATTGATTCAGAAAATTCATTACGGTTCTTTCTACCGTGTAAAATGTACATCACTGCCACATCTTTAGGATTGGAAATTGACAGTTTTGGAAGTTCAGATAAATTAAAGAAAGAACATTTTATACCACCAATGGTTTTATAATCTTTTGAACAAACAGTAGAATCGTGTTCAAGTGGAGGACTCATATCTTTCAACACAAGTTATTTTTCCTTGTCTTAACTCCTTTTATATAGCCGTATCATTTCTGTGCCTGCATCTAAATTCGGAAATCACATACATTCCCAATAGCTTATGTAATAATTGATGGATCAGCGGATCTCGGGTTTGCATAAGACCATGTCTGATTATCGGTATGTATTCAGGGTTAATACGAAGCGTGACCAAAAATTGGCCAATTAAAACGTCCTTCTGCATCCGGCACCGGAGTTGTACGAGATGGTTGAAAAGGGCAATCCGGGGCTGTACGTAGACGAAGTATCCCCAATTTTGGTAACATTGATTTATGGAACTGGTGTCGTTTGAGTTGTAGAACCAACTTGTGTAGATGTAGTGTAAAAATGTGGTGTAGATGTATTTGAATACTGGACTCTTTACAACTTTTCCCAGTTGATTTCTTAAGAGGTTGTCGATTATCGATGCGTATAAGGGATGGAAGATGTTGGGATTTTGATAATCGAGACAGTTTAAAGAGATGGTATGTAGTGTGATAAGATTTAGTGTGAACCAGACTTTTCTTTTGGTATTGGTGAGTGTTTTTTGGATATTTTGCAAGTGTAGTTCAAGTTCATGTCCAGTATTAAATACCATTTTGTGACCAGATAACATTGGTAAATCTTGTAAATTTTGTGATAAATGAGTTTCAGTCGACAAATCTGGTTTCAATATCTCTAATTCGTGTATGGTGTATCTACGTTTTGCCTTTGGAGTCAACTTTTTAGTCTCAGGTACCCCCTTTGGAAGACAATCTTTCTTCAAACTCCAAGTGGGCAACTTCCAATTTTTACAGACTCTTCTTCTTATGCTATTCAACTGAATGAAAAGGAGTCCTAAACACAACAGCTGAATCAAGAACATCTCCTATTAACTTTGTCTTCTAGTCAAGAGAACACAAAAGGGGGTTACAAAAATATTCCAGATTAGGCAATTCCTTAACTATGTAAGAGTTTGTTTAGTTCACTGTGGGTATTTAATCTCAAGGACCTGTAATCTCCATTTTCAACTACATGGCCATTTCGTAGCACAATGATCTTGTCAGCCAAGTCAAACATCTTTTTGTTGTGTTCGATCATTAAAATTGTAATCCCACTTGGCTTCAAATTATCCAGGATCATGTTGTGAATCTCTGTAGCCAGTAGAGGATCAAGAGCACTGACACATTCATCTAATATCAATATTTTGGGTTGACGTAATAAGGCTCTTGCAATGCTCAATCTTTGAGCTTGTCCCCCAGATATTGAACTAATATTATCCCCAACCATCGTTTCTAGCCCCCTTGGAAGAGAAAGGACAAAATCGTATATATTGGCCATTTTCAAAGCTCTTTCAATATCTTCTTCCAAGGAGTTTTCTAGTCCATATGTCAAGTTGGATCTTATAGATCCTTCCAAGAATATGTGACTCTGAGACACAACAGCACATTGAGATCTCAAATATTCCGTATCCACAAATCTGTTCTCTAACCCCCAAATGTAAACCCCTTCAGTTTGGTACAATTTCGATATCAAAGAACTGATTGTAGATTTTCCTGAACCTGACTCTCCAGTTATCATAACCAACGTTCCTGTCTCAATACTGAAATCTACTCGGTAAAGAGCTGTTTCATTTCTTCCGGGGTATCTGAAAGTCACATCTTTGAACTCTATGGCATTTGAAATACCTTCAGTAAAAGGGATAAATTTCACTGATTCTTCAGATACTCTAAGTTCTAATAATCTGATTAAAATTGTTCCTACTCTTCGAGCTCTTGAAATATCAGGTATTTGATTCATCAAAGAAGAAGCACTTGAACAACTGAAGACAAGTAAGTTGAGAATTTTGATGAATTGTGCTGTAGTATACTCATGTTCTCCCACTAACTTAGCTCCATAGTACAATATGATGGCTTCTGTAAGGAACATCAAAAGACTTGAACTTCCAACACCCATTCCTGTCCACAATGCTCTCCATTTACCTCTACTTTCAATGGATTTAGAGGAAAGAGTATAACGAGCACTAAAAAATGAATTGAGACGGAGACACTTCACAGTGACCAATCCTTCGACTAATTCATGTTGAATACTCTCCAATTTCGCTACTGCTATCTTGTACCGATGTTCTTGACTTTGGAGTACTATTGAGTAAGATGCCATCACAATCAAGAAAAGAGGGATCAAGGAAACTCCTACAAGTGTCAATTTCCAACCCACAACCATTGACCAAGTAAATGCGACAATGAGCATAAGAATAACAGTTGCAACTATACCCAAAAACTCACTCATCAACGATCTCATGTCTCTGGAATCATTCATAATAAGAGCTGCTATTGTAGAAGCTTCACATTCTTTAGAATTGATCCAGGTCAATTCCTGATTCAACACTTTTCGAAACGCTTCTCGTCTGATGTTGGTTATCCATATCTCTGAACAATTCCCCAATACAAGCTTCTTTCCAAATAGAGTTAAAGCATCAGCCAGTGCAACACTGAAAATGACAAAGATCCACATGATCACTCCGCTTGATGGTACTGTATTTTTGGTCAATACAACATTCATGAGATTACCAAAACAGTACGAAAACACCGGAGTAGTAGCTCCATTCAAAATTGAAAGTACAATGCCAAAGACGAGAAGGTATAAAGAAGGAAAATACTCTTTAGTTTCCCATAACACCTTCCAACTTCCTAAAAGTGATGTCTCCTCTGAATTTGGTGTAATCTTCTCTGGAAGTTTCTCATAGTCAACTTCAACTTCAGATTCATAAAAGCTCGATTCAGAGGATGTTATAGAGGAACTTTTGATATCAACGGTCTTTTCTTCATGTACTTTCTGTACATCTCTTTTATAACCAGATGTTGCCATGCCTTTGTTCATGAAAATAACATGATCTCCATCCTGGATGGAACTCATATCATGTGTTATCACAATTGTCGTCTTTCCTCTCCTCCAACTCCTGATGTTTTCCATCAAAAGCTTTCTTTGAAGAAAATCCAAAGAGCTTAGTGCTTCATCCAACACAAGAATTGGTGTGTCTCTTATTCTCAGTCTAGCTAGAGCCACTCTTTGCATTTGACCACCACTCAATGATTCTCCACGAGGTCCTACGTTGGTGTTGAGTCCCTTCAGAAGATTCAGAACTACTTCATCAAGACATGCAAAGGTACAAGCACGCATTAGTTCTTCGTCTTGAACCAACTCTATAGATCGTTTAGATGTAGCTCCAAGAGCGATATTTGTTCTAAGAGTGTCATCAAATAGAGCAGTTTTCTGTTGAACAAGAGTTATGTTCTCTGTAAGCCACCTATTAGAAAGTTCATTGACTGAATAACCATCAATTTGAATGTTCCCACCATTCGCTGAGTAAAAATTCAACAATAACCATGAAAGAGTCGATTTCCCACTTCCTGATTCACCCACTATGAAACAGAGTTCTCCTTTGGCGATTTTGAAAGATACATTCTGAAGAACGGTCACTGACTCACGATTCGGATAACTGAAACTGACATTATCAAATTTTATGTCTCCTTCACAACCTGGTTTGTATAACTTGTCTGAAGTGTCTTTATGAACTGAGGAGAAGCTGAGCACCTTTTCCAATGAGATAACACTTCTCTTTAAAGCTACCAATTGTTCACTGATCCTGCTCAACACTTCTGCAAGAAGCAAGCATGACATGAAGGTCACAAGAACTGTTTCTCCGGTAACTTGACCACTTTTCACTAGAATGTATCCATAACCAAAGCCTTGTACAAACATCAGGAGTACAAAGAATCTGATGGTGCCAGCACTTAGTGATGCAACAAGATTGATCTTGAAGTATGAATATTTGGATTCAATGACAGATTTCTCAAAGTTGGTTTGTTCTATAGATTGAGCACCTGTTAACTTGACAAAAGAGGCCGAACCAATGATGAAATCGATAACTTTTGTTGCCAAAGAGTTTTGAAAGTTCTCCCTTTCTGTGTATTTCTGGATTCTCATATTGAACCCCCAAGCAACTAAGGCTACAATTGGTGCAGAACTTATAACTACAAGAGTCAATTTCCAACAGTAGACAAAACTCGTCAAGATCAAAGCCAATGAAGAAAACACAGATTGTAAAAAAAGAGCCAAACTTTCACTGATACCCACTCTGAATTCCTCGATACATCTGTTTACCTGAACTAAATCACCGTTCAACTGTGCATTTTCTTGGAACCAATTCAAAGACCTTTCAAAAAGGCTGAAGTATAGCTTATGACGTAATCTCAATTGATGTCTTTCCCCTAAACACATCCAACAAGATACGCTGATCCAACAACAGATGAACACTCCAGCACCAATTACCAATATCAAGAAACTTTCCAATTTGATTCTTTTGTCATAATCAACCACCTCTCCATATGAAAATTCCGAAATAACTGCAAAAACCCTTCCCGTCATGACGGATAATCCCACGGTAGAGGCAGAGGTACAAATAGTGGTTATAATTCCCACCACAATGATCCACCAATCTTTTTTTTCTACAAACGTTAATACCTGCAACATTACTCCACAATTCTCCCATTTGCATCCCTTTTAAATCCAATCACCCCCTTTCCCAATCAGGAAACCACAATGGGGATGTCAAAAATTCGTAAAGTGCTCTGGTGAAAAATCACATGCTCATGATTTGCGCCCCGAGATTCGAGCCCAACAAAGCGTTTACATTCATATATAAGGGGGGGTTTTTTTGATACAATTGTTTTGGTGGAACCTGAGAAATGACTTATCAAAATCAACTGCTCACGTTGAGTGAACAATTTATTGAACACATCGATTTCCATAATAAAGATTATCAACTTGCCATCTTTTTCATTTTGTTCAATCCAATCTACTGGAATACATTGGCAAGAATAGAACACAAGACACAACTTTTGACTAAAATTTGTTTTGGAAGTGCTAAACTCGGATGCTATTTATTGGCCATTTCAATTTTCAGTTTGGGAATTTATAGGGATAAAATTTATGAAAAGGCTCTTGGTGAACAACCGGTTTTTGAAATGTTGGATAACGTTTATGTACAAAGTTTGGGAATTGCATCTTTTGGAATTGGATCCATATTGGTCTTGACTTCTATGTACCAATTGGGTATTACAGGTACTTATTTGGGTGATTATTTTGGTATTTTGATGGATCACAGAGTCACTTCTTTCCCCTTCAGTGTCACCGATAATCCAATGTATAATGGTTCATCGTTATGTTTTCTTGGAACGGCTTTGTATTTCGGTAAACCTGCTGGGATTTTCGCCAGTCTTTTGGTCTATTTGAACTATAAATTTGCATTGATGTTCGAAGAACCTTACACTGCTAAAATTTATGCAGCTAAACTGGTGAAACAACAAAAGTCAGAATAAGAGCAGAGCCCTTGTTTAACAGATCATGTAAATTGAATGCAACATTTGAAAACCATACATAAACCAGAAAAAATTCTGGGTTATTATTTCCTGTCATATGTTCTTGATTTGGCCAATACTACTGATTGGAGTCGTTCTCATACTGGTAGGAACTGGATTTATAATCTCATATAGTAAAAGTGACATATACTGTGAACTTGAACCAAATTCGTATCCCGGAAGACTTGATCGTTCTCATACAACAAACATGAGTTCACAAGGACTTGTGGCTATTTTACAAGCCCAAAATTCTTTTGAGTATCCCTTTTTACATTCTGCAATAGTGATGAAGAATGAAAAAAGAATTTATTTGTATGATGATTTGATGAATTTAAAAGTGACTTTACATCCCATACATTTGAAGATTGCATTTTTAAACATTCCAGCTTCAATTTTGAAATATCTACATACAAAATTACCCTTTTACAACAGTGCCTTGTCTTACACAGATTTAAAAATTGCCTATTTGAATTTCTTAACTATGAGAAACAGTGCAGATTTTTTCAAAATTTATTATGCAGATATCCCTATTTGGAAATCACCCCCCGGCAGATTGAAGCCGATAACAAGTGCAAGGAAAGATACGACTTTTGAAGGAGAATGTGGAATATGTCTTGAGCCTTATTATCCTTTGCAATCGGTATGTGTTTTGCCTTGCTTCCATCATTATCATACAGATTGTATATCAAAAAGCTGTTCAGATTGTAGAGCTGTATGTTGTTACTGTAACAAAGATTTGAAGGAATATTTGATTCAAAATTTTTATATGAAATTGGGGAGTATAGAAGACTTCAATAAGTCTCTGAGAGTGTTAAAGGATGCAGAATTCAGTTTTTGGACAAAACTTGATGAAGCTTTAAGTGTGAAAAATGAGCCAGACATTGTAAAGCCATCGAGCGTGTATTTTAAATAATTATATAAAATATAAATTGATGTATCATCATTGACTGCTTACGTAGAGTGGATGAAGAATAGAAATACTTCTAAGTGTTTTTGAAACATTGTTCAGGAATTCATACATACTTCTCCATGTAATGACTGTTTCTGTTCATCTGCCAATAATCCGAAAAAAAAAGAAAAAGAATATGCCCACTGCTGGAATCGAACCAGCGATCGCCTCATTACGAGTGAGGCGCCTTACCACTTGGCCAAGTGGGCAAAATCTTACTCGGGTTTGTAACTTATAGTGCTATGAATAATCTGTAATCCACTACAAACTGTCCGTAGAACACCAGTACCCAGAATCCCTTCAATGATAACAATACACTCCTGAACCTTTCTAACAATCTCCCTCAAAATCCAACTCACATTAAACACAAAATTTCTCAAAGTCAAATCGGGGCGGTGAAAAATTTCATTCGATGAGTTCGATTCATAAAGATGCAATTCCAAACCCAACCACTTTATGGAGGTGCAATGACAACATCTCTTCCCAAAGGTCTTTTAGATGCTTCTGAAATCAGACAAATTCCTGATACACAAGAAGTGTTTTTAACTCTTTCGCCAAATGAGACCGATTTTTCACTCATGTGTAAAGACGATACAATCATAATTGAACTTCTCGAAAGACTTGAAAGTTCAGATGAAGAGAGTTTAAAACAACATATAGCTGAAATGAGTAACTTGAACGGTGTGGGAGAAAATGAATGGAGACAATTAAAGACCCAAAAACTTCAACTAACCAATTTTGAGTAAGTACAGATCTTTCGTAGATTTACTAACATTTAAGACATGATAACTCCTATATTTCTACATGTATAGAAACTTCAAAGAAGTGGGGACGCTCAGGTGATGATGTTGTACTTGTTATAGTGGTTGGTTTAGTCCGTATTGCCAAAGTAGACACCGATCTCTTGATCACTTATAACTGCCCTGTTAGAAAAAATGTAGTTGAATCTCAATTGGATCTGTTATCGTCCGAATCAGAACTCTTTCAAAGAATCCATACTGCTGAAAAAATCATCACTCAAGCCCTCAATTCTCTACATATAGTCAATTGGGGGTTATTCCTGTGAACCCCCCCAAAAAAGGGCGTGCACAAAACCCCAATTTAGTTTTTTGCTGTGTAATTTTTTTTATGAAAAAAAAGTTTAAATTTAATCTCGATGACGTTTTGAGAGGTGCGATTTAAACACGGGATGAAATCGGCACAGTTGAGGAAATTAGTCATATTAGGAGTGAGTCTGATAATAGCGGTGATATTTATTGTTAGAATATCATCCAATCGTTCTTCAGATCTCCAAGAAGTGTTGAAACAATCGTCCAACATCATACCTCTGGATTTTATAAATAGTAACAATGAACGTAAACAACAAGAAGATTTGGCGAAGAATTTGGAAAAGATCACCGAAGAATTGTTGAAAAAACAAGACGAAAGATTGGCCAAGTTGGAAAAAGAGAGATCTCATTTGGAAAAACAATTAAAAGATCTTCGTCGAGCTCCAGAAGGAAGTTCTTTGAGAGAAAGATTGGCTTTTTTATTCCCCTACGATCAAAGCCGTAAATTCCCACTGTACATTTGGCAAACTTGGAAATATGGGTTGAACGATGAAAGATTCGGTGATAAGTTCAGAGAAGGAGAAACACAATGGGCAGTTAAAAATCCAGGTTTTGTCCACGAGTTGTTCAACGATGATACTTCTTCGGCCATCATACATTATTTATACAAACATATACCGGAAATTGTACAGGCGTATGAAATACTTCCAGATGTGATTTTAAAGATGGATTTTTTCAGATATTTGATCCTTTTAGCCAAAGGTGGAGTATATGCAGACGTGGATACTTTACCTTTACAACCCGTTCCAAATTGGATACCTGAAAACGTTTCACCTTCTGAAATTGGAATGATAATTGGTATATCATCCGATCCCGATACTGCTGATTGGAGACAACATTATGCTAGAAGATTACAATTTGCAACTTGGTGCATTCAAAGTAAACCTGGTCATCCAATCATGAGAGAAGTGGTTGCCAAAATTACAGAGTTGACTTTGGAAAAACTGAAGAACAACGATCTTAAATTGAGTACATTGACCGATACTTCGGTGACCACATTAAAGACCAAGAACTTGGATATCATGCAATGGACAGGAATGGGCATTTGGACAGATGTCATCTTCACATATTTCAACGATTACGTCCAAAGTGGAATCTATTCCAAAGTCACATGGAAAGATTTTACAAAACTTGATGTCCCAAAATTGGTAAGTGATGTATTGGTTTTACCAATCACAGGTTTTGCTCCTGGTTTGGGCAAAATGGGATCTCAGCCAGAAGATCATCCTCTCGCCTATGTCAAGCATTATTTCGAAAGTAATTGGAAGAATTGACGTCTGGGAAAACAGGCCGTGTACGAAATATCAATTTATCCAAATCCGGAAACTGTAAATTTTTCACCCAAAATTTTTTTTTTAAAGTTTTTTTTTTTTGAGATGAGATGAGAATAAATTTGTAAGATGGGAAAGACACAAAAGAAGAATAGTAAAGGTCGTTTGGATCGATACTACTACCTTGCTAAAGAAAAAGGATACAGAGCTCGTTCCTCGTTCAAAATCATACAGATAAATGAGAAATATGGTCATTTTTTGGAGAAGTCTAAAGTGGTTATAGATTTATGTGCAGCTCCAGGTTCTTGGTGTCAAGTTGCATCACAATTGTGTCCTGTAAATTCATTGATCATTGGTGTTGACATTGTTCCAATCAAACCTTTACCTAACTGTATCACATTCCAAGCAGATATCACAACTGATGATTGTAGATCCAAATTAAGAGGTCATATGAAGACATGGAAAGCCGACACAGTTTTACACGATGGTGCTCCAAATGTTGGTTTAGGTTGGGTACAAGATGCATTCACACAATCCCATTTGACTCTTCAAGCCTTGAAATTGGCAGTCGAATATTTGGTACCAGGAGGTACTTTTGTCACCAAAATCTTCAGATCAAGAGATTATAACAATTTGATGTGGGTTTTTCAACAGTTATTCGATAAAGTTGAAGCCACAAAACCACCTGCTTCTCGTAATGTCTCGGCAGAAATCTTTGTCGTTTGTAGAGGTTATAAAGCTCCAAAGAAAATGGATAATAGATTGTTGGATCCCAAAGAAGTTTTTGAAGAACTTGATCAAGTTAAAAACAATGAGGCCAAAGTTTTCAACCCTGAAAAGAAGAAAAGATCAAGAGAAGGTTATGAAGAAGGAGATTATACACAGCATAAAGTCATGCCTATTATGGAATGGGTCAAATTGGAAATTGATCATATCAACGTTTTAGGTTCTTTGAACGCCTTTGACATCGACAAAGAAGACCACGAATGGAAAATTGTTAAAAAGATGAAACAAACAACTTCCGAATTTTTAGAATGTTGTAAAGATTTAAAAGTTCTTGGAAAGAAGGATTTCAGAATGTTGATCAAATGGAGAACCCATGCCCGTGATCTTCTCGGCCTCAATGAGAAGGAAGAAAAAACTGAAATTGAAGTTGAGCTGTTGACCGAAGATCAACAGATCGATAAAGAGTTGAACGAGTTACAATCCAAAGAAAAACAGAAACAAAAGAGAGAAAAACGTAAGAAGAACGAGGCCAAACAAAAGGAGATTCAAAGGATGCAGATGAACATGTTGACCGATATGCAAATTGGTGTTGATGCTGCTCAGAATGGTGAAGAGTCTTTGTTCAACCTTAAACAAGCAGAGAAAACTGGTCAGTTGAACGACTTGGTCAAAGGTAAGAAATCGATGGTGTTGAGCCATGAAGATCTTATCAGAGGCAATGAAATCAACGTTGAAGAGGTTGAAAGTGGAGACGATTTGGATAACTTGGAGCTGCAATTGGATGACATGTACCATAGCTATCAATCCCGTAAACAAGAGAAGGATGCCAAATTGAAGGCCAAATTGGCAAGAGGTGATGACGACGAAGAGGCCTGGGAAGGAATCGAAGATAAACCTGAAGACCAGAGCAGTGATGGTGAATTCGAATCCGATAGTGATATTGATAGTGATGACGATGAAGCCATCACCAATTTGGTGGCTCAATTGAAAGAAGAGAAAGATCAACAATCACTTTCGAAGAAGGCCAAAGTTTTCTTCAACGATTCAGTCTTCAATGAACTTGGAGACGAAACCGAAGTGATCAAGAAACCAGAACCTGTTACATCTCAGCCAAAATCAGAGCCAGACTCTGAATCTGAATCAGAATCGGAACCTGATTTCGAGATTGTTCCAAACAAAACCACGGAAGAATCCGATTTTGAGTCTGATTCTGAAGATGAAAAACCAAAGAATCACAAAGAAGACATCGACCTTGCCACAGTGGAGGCCATGACATTAGCACATGAAGTTGCATTGGGTAAGAAAACCAAACATGATTTGATCGAAGAAGGTTTCAACAGATACTCATTCCGTGATAAAGATGGTTTACCCGATTGGTTTTTGGACGACGAGAACAGACATTCCAAAATCGTGAAACCCATCACGAAAGAGGCAGCATTGGCCATCAAAGAGAAGATGAAACAGTTGAATGCCAGACCTATAAAGAAAGTCTTAGAAGCCAAAGGTCGTAAACAGTTGAGAGCCATGCGTAGATTGGAGAAATTGAAGAAGAAGAGTGATCTGATCAACGATGACAGTGGTAAATCAGAACTGGATAAGAGTGAAGAGATTGCCAAATTGTTCAAGAAATTGTCCAAGAAACAGAACAAGAAACCAAAAGTCACCGTTGTCTTTGCCAAAGGTTCCAATAAAGGTCAAGGTAGACCAAAAGGTGTCAAAGGTAAATATAAGATGGTGGATGGTGTCTTGAAGAATGAACAAAGACTGTTGAGAAGAATTGCCAAGAAGAACAAGGGAAAGAGGAAATGATGATTAGTGTTAATTTACATAAAGTCTAAGAATGAGTGTTGTTGTTGAGATAGTTTTGTAAACTTTGGATCAAGGTGTGGATTTGATCGTTGCTCAAATTTAAAACCACCAATTGTAAAATTGTTCCAACGTTCATTCTATGTTGATCGATGAAGCTTTGGACGTATAAATAGCTGAAACTTCCCATGAGAAATTGACAATCCATTCTATCGGTGATACCTCCATGACCCGGTATTGTATCACCGAAATCCTTGACTTGGAAAGCTCTTTTCAAACCACTGGCAAAAAATCCACCGAATGGAGCAATCAAAGATGCAAATGATGCTAAAATCATGGCATGGAAATAGATAGGTTTAACAGAGACATACTCAAAGTTGAACAGGTCCGAAACATATGGAGGAAGTTTAAAGACCTGTGAAATGAATACCGGATTGACATCACAGGTCAAACCAGACCAAGCATTCGTAGTCAAATCTGGTTCCACAGGACAGATGAGATAGTTATACTTGGACAAGATATAACTCAACAAAAGTGACATAGCTCCTGTACAAATCCAAGCACCAATAAATCCTTCCACGGTTTTTTTAGGACTGAGTTCGAGTAATTGGGTCTTACCAAAAGTGATACCACATAAATAGGCAAAGATATCGTTTGTGATGACCAAACCAACAGGCAATAAGAACCAAATCAACCCGCTTAAAATGTTGTTGATAATCAAATGGGCTTGGAAAACCACCAATAACAAAGTCATGGTTGTAATACATAGTTGGGCAAATTGAAATTTGTAGTAACCTTTTGTCAAACTAGCCACAAAAAATATGAATCCTAACACGTATAAAAGATATGAGATGAATTTATGGTTTTGTACCAACATTTTAAGAAATTCGTCTGTTCCAGCTGGAGTTTTAGCATGGTGAATCAAATACCAAAGACTCGTTTCGCCATCCAAATAATAACTTGACACTGCCAAAAAATACCAGTTCAAAGATCTCGTGAAAGGTAACTTCTCGATTCTGGCATGCTCTGTGGTGATAGTAATACACTCTTTGAATACCATTGTTTGAAGAAATAACACGAGTAATATAGTTGCAAAATGTCCCAATGCCAAAACAGAAAACATCCCAATGATCATTATCCAAGTCCATGTCGTTCTCACTATAAATGCAGACTTCTTCTTCTCCTTCTCATTCACAACAGGCTCTTTGTTTTTAACAACATTCTTATCCACTTTCGATTTATCCTGCTTTGATTTGCCCATCTTGTAACAGCGTTTAGATTTTTCGTTATTTCAAATCTTAAATTTTTTAAAATCAATTTTTCAAATTCTGTTCTGAAATTTTACATGTGATTTTTTTTGTTGAGAAAAAAAAAAGGGGGTGATTTTTTTTTTTAATTTTGTTAACTATGAAAAGGGGTTATTTTTTGTAGAACCAGAGGGCCAAATGAATCTGTGGTGTTTGTAGAACTCGTCTATATCTTTAGGATCAGTTCCGAAGGTCTCAGGGACTAAGATTGAGACAAAAATACCACTCATTAGTAAACTCCCAGCAAATATATAGCCGTATAGAAATCCAATCTTGTCCACCAGATAGGGTGTGAAGAAAGAGATTAAAAATGTAGATATCCAATTAGCTGAAGATGCAAGAGACATTCCTTTGGCTTTGTAATCTTGGGGAAAGAGCTCATTAACAACCAAGAATGAAATTGGACCCCAACTCATACTAAATGTGGCGATGAACACACATGTAGCCAGTATCATGATATAACCCCCCTGCGAACTGAAGGAACCAATGGAAGAGAAACTTGTAAATGAAACAAACATGAGAGCTGAACCAGCTATCAAAGTGGTTCTTCTCTTCATTTTCGCAGCCGTGAATAGTGCGATACTAGAGAATATCAAGTTAACAGTGGCCAATAAAATGGAAGTCAAATATGGATCACTGACCCCAGCATTACGAAAGATAATGGTTCCGTAGAAAAAAAAATAGTTGATTCCACTCAATTGTTGGAAAACCATGATCATGATACCTACAGTAGCTCTCCAGTACATTTTCGGTTCACCTTTTCGAATGGAGATCTTCAGATCAGTTTTCTCTCTTTTCCTCTCTTCGGACACATTTTGCATGTTATGTATAAGCTGATTGATGAACCAATGATCTTTAGAGACATTATGAATCATTGACAAAGTTTCCAGAGTCTTTTCCACTGTATCCGATTGTAAAGTGTAGATAGGTGATTCAGGTACAAAACACATCAATGCAAGAGAAATTACCACAATAATAATTCCTATTAGAGAAGGAACAGTGTACTGAAACCATCCAGAGAGTGATTTGACACTTTTCAATGTGATTGCACCTGTTAAGATCCCTAAAGTGGTCATTAATTGCATACAAGACATTAGACTCCCTCTCAATTTCTGTTGAGGCATTTCACCAATAAACATTGGTCCTGCCACCAGAGAAATCCCCAAACCTGTACCACAAATGAAACGAGATACAAGAATTTGTATCCATGTAGTACTACTGATAAATACAGCGTTTCCTAAACCATAAGCGGCCAAAGCCATCATGACTGTAAATCTTCTACCAAAATGATTAGTCAAATAATTAGAAGCTAATCCGCTGACACAAGAACTTAAATTTGATGCTCCAATGATTGCACCTGAAAGAATTCTCCTGTTTGGTCCATTTCCAACAAATACTGCTTTAAAACTTGTGAATCCGGTTTGTCCTCCAATCGTACCGATGTCATACCCAAATACAAAACCTGCCATGGCAATACAAAAACAGTAAAATATACATCTTCTCAGTTTGACAATCTCATTGAAGTTCAACAGAGAGTTGATAGTTTCAGTACGATTTATTTCATTCATAATCACAAAACACAAATACAAAAAAGGGATACAGAAATCTATATGCATAATCATATGCAGTAAAACGGAAAGATAAATTCTTTTTGATCCAATTAAGTGAAATTGTGTGAAGAACTACATAACTACACTATACTACAATTCCATACTATAATCTCTTACTTCATTTCCATACCATTTGCATGGCACATAGTTCCTTTTTAAACCCATAGTTAAGCCCCATAGTTAAGCCCCATAGTTAAGCATCATAGTTAAAAAAATTAATTTAATCGCACCACCACATGTTTGATATTTCACCCTTTCAAATACACCATCTATTGGAATTAATTGGCCTTATACTCCTCCTAATCGCCTTCCATAAACGCAGAGCAATCAAAGATAAATACATCGAATTCAAAGATCAATACAGAGAACATCATTTCCTCCCGTTAAATTCCGATGACGTAACAAACCCCTGGGTACAAGACATGACAAAAGGGTTGAGTTCCAGAACTTTTAACCTATTTTCACATAATTTTAACAAAGACGACACAAGACTGGGACTCGACGAAGATGCCAAGAATGAGATTTTGATGATCATGGAGGAACAAAACATCAGTTTTGACGAAGCAAGATTGATCTACACGAGACAAAAAATGGGAGACAATGGAATTGACCCTAATGGAATTCCAACTGATCCCAAATTCTTTCATTTCTGACTCAATTTATACAAAACAACATCTTTATAAACTTCCACAGCTTTGACCAATTCTTCCACAGTGATGTGTTCATCTGCTGCATGGATGGTATCAAAACCTCCTGGTCCTATCAAATATTTTTTGAATGAACCTGTCAATGTAGCTGCATCTGTACCTCCTGGCATGATCAGTGTATCATAACCTGGAATATCTGTATCAAAGAACACAGGACCATGACTTGCATAGTTTTCAAATTTGACCTTTGGATGTTTGGCCAAAATGGTTGAAAAAACTTCATCGATGGCTTCTGTGTCTTCTGTGGCCACTCTTAAAAGTACTGTAGCCTCAGCTTCACCTGGAATGACATTCAGTGCCACTCCTCCATGGATCTTACCAATGTTAAGGGTGGATTTACCCAAGATGTCATTACCGGGGAATTGGGCTTTCCGTAAATCGTTCAAACAGTCCATCAACAATTCAATGGCATTGATTCCAGATTCAGGAATAGACGAGTGTCCTGTTTTGCCTGTGGCCTTAAGAACTCCCAGAGCTCCACCTTTGTGTCCCACGATCAAATTGAGAGCCGTTGGTTCTCCAAAGATGACTGCTTCCCATGGGATCTTTAAGTTTTCATATGCAGTTCTGGCTCCATCTCCTCCACTTTCTTCCCCTACATCGAGTAAAAGAGCCACATCTCCTTCTTCAATGTCTCCATTCGATATCAATTCTTCAAAGGCTATGATTTGTGAAGCCACAGAGGCCTTGTCATCGACACTTCCTCTACCGTACAACTTGTTACCTTCGACTCTGTATTCAAAGAATGGAGGTACTGTATCGATATGAGACATCAATAATAACCTAGTCTCACGTTTTGAACCTTTATACACAAAGACATTACGTCTACCGGTGGCCTTGTCGATTATGTCACTTTCAACGGTGAAACCTTTGTCTTCAAAATATTTGGCCAAAAACTTCCCAACGTCTGCTTCGTTATAAGAGACACTTGGATACTCGACTAAATTCTTATGAAGCTCGATGAGTCCAGCATTGGCTTCCCAGATGGATTTGGGCTCTGGGCCCAAAATCTCGGGTGTCTGAATTTCAAATAAATTGTTAATTGAAAGAGCAGAAACCACTGCAACACATGTCAAAAGAGAGATCTTCATTACAATTGTTCCCTTCTCAAGGTGTGTCTCCACATATATATTTATGCTTTTCGGATCCACAATTTCATCTAGCCGATTTTTAATTATTATTTGCCTATCTATTTTAACTTGTACAACACTACGTCTTTATAAACTTGTACCCCTTTTTCCAATTCCAGAAAAGTGAGATGTTCATCAGCAGAATGTAACGTCTCTGGTTTACCTGGTCCGATCAAATATTTGGTCCAATTTCCTTTCAAACAAAATGCATCGGTTCCCCCCAGGAAAACTTTTGATTCGTAGCCTGGAACGTTGTAGTCAAAGAAAACTGGAGACCTCAAAGAATAATGGTCCCACTTGACTCTTGGATGTTTTGCCAAGATTTCTTCAAAGATCTCATTCACCCCGACCCCATTTTCAACTGCCACTCTCAAAGAAACTGTGGCTCTGGCTTCTCCTGGAATAACATTTCCTGCAACACCCCCTTCTATCACTCCAATGTTAAATGTAGATTTACCTAAAATTTCACTTCCAGGAAACTCGGCATTTCTCAAATCATCCAAACAATCCATGAGTAACTCAATTGCATTGATACCCAATTCAGGAATTGAAGAGTGTCCAGTTTTCCCAGTAGCCACCAATTCTCCCTCTGCAACCCCTTTATGGGCAGTGATGAAGTTAAAATCGGTTGGTTCACCAAAGATTACAGTTTCCCAAGGAAGATTCAAATGTAAATTAGCTTGCGTAGATCCATCGGCTCCTTTTTCTTCTCCAATATCAAGTAATAAGGCTACGTCTCCTTCTTTGATTAGTCCTTCTTTCACCAATTCGATGAACAGAATGGCCTGTGTTGCAACTGATGCCTTATCGTCCACAGATCCTCTTCCATAGATCTTGTCATCCACAACACTGTAGGGGAAATATGGAGGAACAGTATCTACATGAGACATCAACATCACTCTTGTCTCCCTGGTTTTACCGTAATAAACGTACAAGTTAGCCCTTTCGGTCTCTTCATCGATCATCTGAGTTTCCACTGTGAACCCCAATTTTTCAAAATAATTTCTGAGGTATTTGGTCACTTTGGCTTCATTATAAGAAATACTTTCAATCTCTACCAAATTTCTGTGTAAATCAACCAATTCTTTGTTTCGATTTGTGATATACGGACTCTGTTCCTGTAAAACTTTTTGGCCATTGAACAAATTGTCAATTGAAAGACCAGATACACTCAGAGCCCCAATCAAACCAGTCACAACTTTTCCAAACTTCATCTCTCAATTTCACCAAGAACAATTGAAATTTAAATACCAAAACCCACAATCAAACCCACTTCGGCAAAGAAAAATTGTTAAAAAATAAATTTATTTTTTCATGCACAGCGATAAGATAAGAAAACCCCACCTGCATAAAGATCTTAATAGGGAATATGGGTCCAATCTTTGAGATCGTCGAGATCTTGTTGTTCTCTGTCTCCTCCCATACGTAAATTTGAGTCGTCTCTATCGACGGCATCTTCTGGTCTCCATCTCCATCTCTTCTGTTGTTCAGCAGTCAATTTTTTTGAACCGTATTTGACCACTGTCCCGATATATTTACCAATGATAGGCATAAATTTAAAACCATGACCAGAATCACCAGTACCCAAAATCAAGTTTTTGTATGTGGAATGTTCTCCTATCAAGAAATTCCGATCAACTGTATCGGTACACCAACAAATACGTGCAAATGTAAAAGGTCTATCTGCGAATTGTGGAATGGTCCTCTGTAACAAATATCTAATCTCTTCTTCTGCTTGTTTAGGAATTTGTTCTTTGACATAAGGAATGGATTCTTTGACTCCATTTCTCTCTTCGTAATGTGTAAATCCAGGACATTCATTACAAACTTTGATCTCATTATTGGTATCAGGTTCAAAGAAAAACCCATGTTCACTATTGACGATTGCTGGAGTACCTTTGAATTTGATAGCTTCTTCTTCACTGAGCTTGATATGGGCATATGTCCAACATTTGGCCAACAATTGTTGTTTGAACTCCACATTAAGGCTAATCGAATTGGCTCCAGCACTCAACACAAATTTATCACCAACAATCTTCCGTCCACTTTCACATTCTATGGCAACAACTTTGTCTTCTTCGTAGATGAACTTTACCCCTCCATCCACAACAATGACACCTCCAAGTTTCTCAATCTCAGCTGCTGCACCAATTAAAGAATTTTTGGCATGACCCCAACCACAGTTGAACGATTGGAAATATCCTTCCCAACCTTTAAAATCACCTTGAACTTCAGGATGATATTTCTTGAAATCTTCCAGTGACTTCACCAAAGGGAGCAGTTCCTCGTCCAAGTTGAATTGTTTCAATTTAGAATCTCTCATCTTCAATTCTTTATCAATTGTCCGTTTTTGACTACCGGTGTATATAATACCGGTCTCATGGAATGAATCTTTGAAAACAGGATCGGATTTCCACGCTTCTAAAGCTTCACTGGCCAACAGATAGTAAAAGGGATCGGAATAATCCGAATGAACCAATTTGTTCACATCATTAGCTGCAGAAAATTTAGATGGTACTGGATACTTATCAACCACTGTAACATCTTTATAACCATCTCTGAGAAGATGTAACAGTGTGGATAATCCAAAAGTACCTCCTCCTACAATGACTATCTTCTCTTTCAAACTCAACAGACTCAATTCTTCTTCCAACATCTAGTTAGCTCTTTCAAATCTTCTCCCATCTATATATATGCAGATCTGCTTCGCTTCGACCTTCTTTTATGCATGGACTTGAAAAAAAAAAATCCCAATTAGGAAATGAAGCCGCAGGGGGGTTAGCCCAAGAATCTAAGAGTCCATTCCACGGTGGTGAAAGTTCCTGCACTACAAGGAATGGCCCTTAGCATTGTAGGAGCCAAACCTCTCCAGAATCCATAAATTCCTTCTTTGAAATAAATTTGGCTTATCACTCTAGAGATCGATCTGTGGTATTTCGGATGGTGGAAACTATCACTGTGTAGTTTAGTTTTGATCAAATCTAGAGGATATGAAAAGAACCATAACAGTTCACCTGCTACGGCACCACAGAACATGAGTTCATAAGTCTTGATTTGTGTTCTTTCTATTTTAGAGTAACTACATTTGGCCTTGATGAGCAGTTCATACACAGAGAACCAAACTCCATATGCTTGAATTTCTCGTAATAATGTGATGTTATAACCTCTCAACAATCCTCTGAGGCCAAAATCTCTATAAATCTTGATAAAAGCATCTTTTGGACCTCGGAACCGTTTGTTCTTTCGATCTTGGGTTTGTAAAAGAATTCGAATTTGTTCTTCAATGTTGGTAATTGGAGAGTTGAAAACTCCGGCAAAGGCTCCAGCTACATAGAATTGAGGAATGGTCAATTCTTTTTGACCAAAAAGTTGTAATAACTGTCTTTTGGCCTCATGGAAGCCGTAGAATTGGGCAGAAACACACAGACCTACAGAAACAAGTGGAGTTAACGTACCTCTATATAACAGTAACACACCTTCATTCTTCACAATCAGTTTGAATGCCTCTAAAGGTGTAGAATACTTCCCGGTTTGAACATTTACCTTCACCATGTCCCATGGTTGACCCAAGAGTACTTGAACGGCACCTCCTACAAAACCTGCAGTCTTCTTATTAGTAACTTCAATTTGATCTGTGACTTACAAAATCTTTGACTTTTCGGCCAATGGAATGATCCACCAAGAGTTCCAGTTCTAATTCGTCAATGTCCATATCGAGAGTCTTGGTCTCGATTGAGTAAATGTGCACGACTCATCGCCGGCTTTTTTTGTACCTTTTCTGCACGACCTTCCACAAAGGTGGAAATGTAAACATAAAAATAGATTTAGTTTTGGATTGGAACCAAACTTTATAGAGGATATGTCATTCTTCCAAAGCTTGTAAGTAATAGAAAAGAATGAAGAAAGCGACTGACAATAGTAATCTCAATCCTGGAACACCGAACAACCATACTATCAAGACCACCAGAGGGTATAGACGGAATGTCGAGACAGGGGCATACCCGCTGATGGTACAAGAAAATAACGGAGTTCAATCACATAGAGATATCAGAAATTATGCTGAGTCAACTCTTGGATCTGGATCTGTGTTGGCCCAAGCTGTTAAATTGCCAAAAGATGAAGATCCAAACGAATGGATTGCTGTCCATGTGGTTGATTTTTATAACCAAATCAACATGCTCTACGGATCGATAACTGAATTTTGTTCGCCTAAAACTTGTCCAAGAATGATTGCCACTCCGGAATACGAATATCTATGGCAAGATTCTTTGACAAAGAAACCAATCTCGTTGAGTGCCCCTGATTATGTCGAGAACTTGATGAGATGGATCCAAAATTTTTTCGACGACGACAACGTTTTCCCCAATAAAGTAGGACTGCCTTTCCCTCAACAATTCCAAACGTTAGTTAGAACAATGATGAAAAGATTATTCAGAGTTTATGCCCATATTTACTGTCACCATTTCGATGAAATTACAGAATTGGGACTTCAAACCCATTTAAACACTTCTCTTAAACATTTTGTATTATTCGGTAGAGAATTTCAATTGGTTCAAGACAAAGATTTAGGACCTTTGGCAGAATTAGTACATGCAATGTTACAAGAAGATGGAGTTCACTGAGTTAATAATTACCAGATTGGGAAATGATTTATCAATTTACCGAATGCGGTAATTAATTACATCATTCATTTTAAACAGATCAATCACAATAAAGATCATCAAATTATGCATCAGCTTTTTTAATCTCGGTTAATTGATATTCATTTGTATTCTGGATGTTTGCACTGGATTCTTCTTTCATCTCTTTTTCATCATTCCATCTCTCTTCTTTCTACATTTTTTACATGTACAGCCGGCCAATTTCACCTGCATGCATCATTACACCCGTTTGAATTTTTTTACATTTTACGTTCATCTTTTCAAATTATATTTCACTTTCTCGTGAAACTCTCTATATATATACAACTTTTAAAAAGTTCTTAACAAACATTCGTTTAAATTCCCCAACCCCACATCGAGTGACAGCTGCAACTCCACAATTCAATTTTTCAATCAGCTGAGCGAGTGAAAAAAAAATTATTAGCAAAAAAAAAAACTGGCAAAAAGTTTATCAAAAAGTTTATCAAAAAGCTTCAACTGATAGTGATGTCTAAGAATCATACGATGGATTCTTCGGTTACAAACCGAACTATGTCTATTTTATCACAACAACAACATTTACAGAATCAAATTCAATTACAAAACTTACAACAACAACAACAAATACAACAGAAGACTAATAAATCTTTTAACTCTTCTAGGTCATTAGAAAGTGCTAAACTGTTGGCAAAGACACAGACAAGTCATAGTTTACGTAAACAATCCATCCATAAAGATCCAAGAGATCCTTTAACAGTACAAATTCCCACATCTGCTAATCCCACCGATATTTTGGCCGGACGTTTTGCAACTTGGAGGTCAATCACAAGACTGTTGGTGATTTATTTAAAAGAAGTCTCAGCAGTTCATGAAGAAATTGTACGTCAACAAGTCAGATTACAACATCTGATCAGTTTCCCGTTCAACATGCAAGGTTTAAACGGTGAATTATATCAACCTTTTGCACAACAACCAAATCATTCATTACAAGAAGAAGTACAAGCACTGTCAAAATTCTTCTTACCTTTGGGAAATGGATCCATACAAGATTTACCTTCAACTTTGTTTCAATTCCATACTGCTAGTTCACAAATGGCTTCTTCAATTGCCAAAGAATTGACTACAACCACAATTCCAAGGTTGGAAGAACTCAAAAGAGATCTCTTGGTCAAAATCAAAGAAATTAGAGGTTTACAATCAGATTTCAAAAACAGTGTTTCTAAAGAACAACAACAGACTAAAGCTGAGATCCAAGGTTTCCAAAATGCTTTGGAAATGTGTGCCAAACAACCTTCAAATTTACAACCAAGACATGATCCTTATCTTTTAAAACTTTCATTGGATCGTCAAATTAAAAAACAATTGACAGAGGAAAACTATTTACATGAGGCATTTATCAACTTACAGAGTTCCGGTAAAGAATTAGAGAAAGTGGTAGCCATTGAAATTCAAGCCCTGTTGACAGTTCTGCTGAAATTGTTGGGACAAGAGGCTCAATTGGTTTTCGATATTTTGATCACCAAATTGGATAACGGATTCATCACCAAAGATGCCACATTTGAATGGGACAATTTCATTGCCAGAGATCCAAATTTTGTCGATCCAAATTTACCAATGAGACATTTATCGGATATCAAATTTGATGGACAAGACAGTCCATTGACCATGGAAGTTAGAAGTGGATATTTGGAAAGAAGATCAAAATTCTTGAAGAGTTATTCCAAAGGGTATTATGTTTTAACTCCGACGTTTATCCATGAATTCAAATCTCCAGATAGAAAGAAAGATCCATATCCAATCATGTCATTGTCCTTGGATGATTGTCAAGTCACTGATCATTCCAAAAAGGAAGATGATGGATCTTCTTGGCATAAATTTGTGTTGCATCTGAAACAGAACGGACTCATTCATAGAGGACATAATTGGGTCTTTAGAGCCGAGAATTATGATACAATGTTACAATGGTTTAACGATATCAAGAGATTGACCTCATTACCAAATCCAAATTCGAGATCCACCATTTTGGGGAAACCAAAAACTCTGGTATCATCAAAGGCACCTTCCATGAGGAAAACAGGGTTATTGGAACCATTACATTCTCTGAGAAATAACAATGCTCCAGATATTACAGACACAACGGTGTCAAGTGAAGTTGATTTTTCCATCGATAACCATAAGGCTGCCACCACAGAAGATACAATACTGACGCCTCCTGATCTTTACGACAGATTGAATGCACAACAGAAACAAGCTTTCCATCGTTATTCTCTAGATTCAGGTAAACAAGACGACCAAGATGACCCAGTCGATAGAATCTTTGTATAATGTATCCCTAATATTTAACTAGATGTTGGACGTTGTAATTTGCTCACTTTACTGACGTATTCACTTCGACACTCTATTTCAACATGGGAACTGTAGATATGATCATAGATGCAGTGTCTTCTTTCTCAGAACAGTCTCTAATGTTCAAATTGACTGTTACTGTAGTGGTTTTAATTACTCTTTTGTATTCAATCTTCACAAAAGTACTAATCAAACTCTTCATAGTACCGCCGCACAATTGGATCGATCAAGTTGTAAAACTGTTACAATCAACTAGTCTTCGTTTGAAAACAGGGACAAAAGTTGGTTCTTTCAGAAGACGTTTGGTCCTAGGTTCTTTACAACCTTCTCTTTATTCCACAACAAATACGATCAATTCTCTTCGTATTGCCAAGATCGACAAAGAAAATGAAATGGACTTCTTGAGAAGTTGTAAGATAAGAACACCTGATGATCCTTCCCGTCGTAAGATATATGGAATCTTTCATCCGTATTGTAATTCAGGAGGTGGAGGTGAGAAAGTTCTATGGGAATTGGTCAATCAAATCTTGAAAGATGAATCCAACATCGTTGTGATTTATCACGGAGAAATTCTGACTCCTAAAGAGATTTTGTTGAATGTTTCACTGTTATTCGATGTCCAATTGAGTAGTGATCGTATAGTGTTCATATACTTGACCAAGAGATGGATGATCGATCCTAAATCTTGGCCAATGTTCACATTGTTCGGACAACTGATCGGGTCCATGGTTTTGGCACTTGAAGCCATGTATAAATTAAGTCCGGATATTTGGGTCGATTCTGTTGGATTACCCTTCTCATATCCTTTAGTTCTGTGGCTGTTGAAGATCCCAATCTTGACTTATACCCATTTCCCGGCGATTCAATCCGATATGTTGGGGAAATTGAACAAAAAGACTTTATTTGGATTGGGGAAATGGTGTTACTGGTACTTGTTTTTACTTCTGTATAAACTCTGTGGTAGATATGTCAGTTTGGCATTGGTCAATTCCTCTTGGACTTTTAACCATATCAACGAAATTTGGAACCTCGAAGAAGGTAAACTCATCAAATGTTATCCTGTTTGTTCTCCAAAGATGATGTTGGAATTACTGGAAACTTCTGGACGTCGTGATCGTGCTGTTGTTTCTTTATCACAATTCAGAGATGAGAAAAGACATGATCTAATCCTCAAAGAGTATGCAAATTATCTTTCCAAAGCCAAAAACCCTTATAGATTAAAACTCATTGGTTCTATAAGATCCGAAACCGATTTACAAAAAGTTGAATCCTTAAAAAGGTTGGCCAAAGATTTGGATGTAGTCGATAATGTGGACTTTATTGTCAACTGTAAATATGATGATCTTTTACAACATCTACTCAGTTCAGATGTCGGTCTCAATGCCATGTGGAACGAACATTTTGGTATCGTGGTGGTTGAATACTTGGCTGCAGGACTTGTACCTTTGGTACATGCATCTGCAGGTCCTTATATGGACATCGTAGTTCCATGGGATACGAAAGCAGGAGAACAAGCTGCTGAGTTGAATGAAGATACCAGAACCGGCTTTTATTTCAAAAGTGAATCAGATCCAGATTACAAACCTAGTTTCAACAACTTTGATTCTTTGAGTGAGGCTTTGCTCAGAATTGGGAAACTCAGTGATCAGCAAAAGGATGACATCAGAAAGAGAGCCCGCTCGGTGGTGTTATCAAAGTTCACAAATGAAATCTTTTATAAAACAGTGGCCGAAAGTTTGAGGTACATAGACGAACTCGAACTATTCTTAAGGGTGGATAAGAGGGATAAAGTTGAGCAAATGTATTAGTTACTTATAGATCAGGATTTATGACTCGCAAGCCACTTCCACTGTTGTTCAGTCTTGCATCTGGTAAAGACCCGTCGCTAAGACGACGTCTTCCATTCTCCATTGCCAAACGTTCATCGTTGGACAAGAAGACAAGACCATCGGATTTCTCTTCTTCGTATTCCCCTGTCAACGTAGAACTGGAGGATTTGTGTTTAAGGTTATAGGCATTTGATGCAACAATGTCTTGGATCATTTGATCCGAGTTGTTGGCTTCTTCTTCCCTGTTGGCTCTATGTCTTCTCCAACAGCAGAACAAGATCAAAAATACGAACAAAAGAACCGCTACAATGACTCCCACCAGGATCCCCAGTTTGGCTCCGGTGCTGAGTCCCTTTTGGTTAGATGTGTTTGAGTCTTTATCGACTGAACTGGACGTAGTAGCTGTCTGAGTGACCACTGTTTGTGAATTGGATTGTGTGATGGTGATGACGGTGGCTGAGGCTGAGGCTGAGGAGGATTGAGTAGTGGAATGCGATGTGGTGGTATGTGAAGTACTGGTTGATGATGCAGATTTTGTCGTAGTTGTTCCCAACTCACTGGTGATGGAACTCGAACTAGAGCTGGATGTTGTCGTGGTTGAACTTGTACTCGTGCTAGAGCTTGAACTGGAAGTTTTTGTCTTTGTCGAAGCCGTTGAAGTGTCCAGAGATGAACTTCCATCATCCAGGTCAACGTCTTCATTTTGATACACAGAGAAATAACCGTCACCTCCACAGTTCTCCATTGGATAACCTGCACAAGTTGTCGAGCAGTAACTGTCATCGACTGCATCTGCAGAAGGAAGTTCGTCTCCACAGTAACAATCTTGACCATCAGTCATGGCAGCTAACAGGTTGGAACTGCATTCTTCTTCACAATGAGATGACGATTGATAGGTGTAGTCATCGGAATAAGTCAAGAAAGACTTGATCGATGACGATTTATAACAACCTAAATAGGTGAATGAGGCTGCTCGCAGTAATTGTACCGTCAATGCAAACGTCGAAAGCTTCATTTGCCATATGTTACGAATACAGATCAGACCAACGAGAATGTTTGTGTTTTTAAAGATTTTCCAAATTCATAAAACTAATTCATGCACGTTTATGCGCTGATGATGTATTTTTTCAAGAGAGATGCATAATTTTTTAGACGAGCGTCACGAACTAGATCGTTGTCCAGAACTTGGATTGAGTGATCTGACAATAAATTGCATTTGTTTCCATTCCGAAAGCTTTATTGTCACTCCACAATTATTGGTGCTTAGATCACTCAATCTTTTAATGGCTCTTTTCTTTCAATTCAATACTGTGCTTAGATGCATAGCCATGCAGAAATATGCACAAACTTAAAAAGAAATACAAAGGGGGATCTCGAACAACAAATAAGTTCACACAAGTTCTGATGTTATGAGTTGACAATTCAAAGGTCTTTATAGGTTCTTTCACACCAATGCTCAGTCACTGAACTTTGAATCATTATTCATATCCAGCAAATTTTTTCAATAAATGCAATCAGCCTTGGCCAAAAATTCTTATTGTTCGGAAAACTTCTATGATATCATCATATAAACTTATATGCATACCCCTAAGCTTAAATTTCAACGTCTAGACTTTGTGAATTTTCCAAACTCGGTGCGCAAAACGATAATTCCAGCCCCTATCTCGCGTTCAACGTGCATCGGTTAGAAAACGTGTACCGCGTCTTGCGTGCATATCCGTTTCAGCTGCATTGTGTTTTTTTACCGAGATTTTAAATCTGCCGGGCCCTTTTTTTTAATTATTTGTGCTAAATCGCACGACTGTTTAATATTTCAAAATTGTGAATTGAATTTTTCAGAAGCTCATCGCATTGAATGACAGACGCTAAACCGCCTTCGATTGACCTTCAAAAGGCATATGCCGAAGCAGATGGATCCCTAGGGGGAATGTCTCGAACGTTGCTTGATCAAGCCGTGACGAATAACCCATATTTTGCAGCTGGTGGAGGACTTATGCTCCTCGGAGGAGCTTTGGCAATTCTGAGAACAACCGTTGTAAGAGGTGCTTCATTTGCATATCGTCAGCTCTTGGTAGATCTTGAAATTTCTTCAAAAGACAGATCGTATAGCTGGTTCTTAGAATGGATGTCCCAGCATAAGGATAGAATGTCAAGACATCTAGCAGTTGAAACGAATTATGCCCAGAGGAAAAATGGAAGTGTAGAAACTGGTATTTCATTGGTTCCGGGACCTGGAAATCATCTTCTCCGTTATAAAGGAGCTTTCCTCTATGTGAAAAGAGAAAGATCGGGACGTTTATTAGACATGCACAGTGGTGCTCCTTTTGAAACTGTGACTTTGACAACTTTATATAGAGATAGAAACTTATTCCATGACATGCTTGAAGAGGCCAAAAGTCTTGCCTTGAGAGCCAGTATTGGTAAGACAGTGATCTACACTCCTTGGAACAAAGATTGGTTACCATTTGGACTGCCTAGAAAGAAGAGATTAATCGATTCCGTGGTACTCGATAAAGGTATCAAGGAAGACATTTTAGACGATGTTCGTAGTTTTTTGAAAAATGGTGAATGGTACCATGAAAGAGGTATTCCATATAGAAGAGGTTATCTCTTGTATGGACCACCTGGTAGTGGTAAGACCAGTTTTATCCAAGCCTTAGCTGGAGAATTGGATTATGATATCTGTTTGTTAAATCTTTCCGAGGCAAATCTCACAGATGATAGATTGAACTATATCATAAACCATATCCCTGGTAGAAGTATTTTACTCTTAGAAGACATCGATGCTGCTTTCAATCAAAGACAACAATCAAGTGAATCAGGATTCTCTTCAAAAGTGACATTTAGTGGACTTTTAAATGCACTCGATGGAGTCACATCTGCAGAAGAAATCCTCACTTTTATGACGACAAATCATCCAGAAAAATTGGATCCTGCTTTGTTGAGACCCGGTAGAGTAGATTATAAGGTGTTGATCGATAATGCCAGTGAATACCAAGTGGAACAATTGTTCATGAAATTTTATCCAGATGCTCTGGAGAAATGTTCTCAATTCTTGTCCAAGTACAACGAATTAGGTTTGAGAAATGTTTCCACTGCTCTGTTACAAGGTTTATTTGTATATAACAAGTTCAACCCTCAAGGGTCGATCGATATGATTGAGGTTTTGAAGAATCCTCATCATTCTTTTTAATGACTATAATTTCAATCCGACTCTGGAAATCATACATAAATGATCACTTGCATACATTCCTTCACGAGGTTGTCCACTGGGTTCTTCTCCCATCTCTGAGGGCATCGGCATTCGAAGTAATTTCAACAATTTCAAATCGTTTTCTTCTTCAAACTTGTCCAAATCATCAATCTCTTGACAGTTTCCATTGTCCCATTTTCGAATGACAAATATATAGTCCAATAGTCCTCTCCAAGTATGGGCCCAATTGCTAAAAATTGGCTCTTTTCTATCGTTATCACTGTTCTCCAGATGAACCTTGTGATACCCAACCGAATACAACGAAATCGCCCTCATGTCCAAAGAATTGTGCAAAGCCAGAATACTTTCAATGAGCTTGTGTTGGTCCTCTGTGATGACAACGTCTTCTGTAGGAACTGGAGAGTCAGGTTGACCTTCACCAACCAATTCAACATTCTCAGATTTGTCCTCTTCTTCACCCGTGCCACGAAGATGTGAATATTGGAAACTAGTCGACACAGCTAACACTTTCTGGCTTCTTCCATCATAAAATACAGGTTTTCTGGTGATACTCAAATATGGAGAATCATAAGGTTGAGAATTGAAATCTCCTGCAAAGAATTTGAACCAATCTGAATCTTGACTCTTGTTCAAGACACAAACTCTGTGTGCAAATTCTTTCATCTTGTTCAATAAGATATAAGTCTGTAAAGTTCTGGCAAAAGTACCAAAGGGATGCCAAAACATATGAGTAGTTCCAACTAAACAACCTTTCTTTGTACTGTTGTACTGTTTATGCACTTTTTCACTGAATTCCAAAGCCAAAATTAAGGCAACATTCCTTGTTAAAGTTGGTGGAATGACATCACCGGTTGATTCTTTATCAAACTGTATATGGCACACGTCAACACATTTGAACTTGTCCCGTTTCCAGAAAATACATATGCCATGGTTCTTATCACCATCTCTATGATATTTATTGTCGTAACCAAAATTGGCCAATTGATCTTTCCAAAAAGAATTGTACTGAACAAAATCCACTTCTTGAAGACAAAGGATATCTGAATTGTAGTGTTTGAACTCACTAAGAAGAACTTGAGATCTTTTGAACCATTTGAGAGCATTTCCATTGGTTGGGAAAAGTTTTCTTCTGATAAGTGCTTGGGCCAAAAGGTTATAAGTCATGATATCGATCTCAAAGAGATGGTCATCTTGAGACTCATGGATTGTGAGGAAAGGTCTCTTTATAAATCTCAAATCAGATGGAATTTCGAGCTGTGTTGGGTCTTCACCATTGGCTATCAGCAGTTTCAATTTCAGTTCTTTTGCCGCTTCTTTAAGTGCTCTTTGTTCGGCAATGTACTCCGGCGTTAACTCTGCTGGATTCCTTGCACCTTTCTTCTTTTTCTTGATCTTTTTGGGCTTTGGATCAATTTCCACCGAGGCTGTATCTTTGGTCACCTGTTCCATAACATCTGTCTTAGTCTCAGCTCCATCAAACAACTTTGAACCAGATTTCTCCATCATGTTCTTAACTCCATCTCATCGTGAAAAGTTGAAAAATCGTAAAAAGCTCTGCTCGCGAGAACCAAAAATTCGTAAAGTGCTGAGGGGTTATACTATACATTTCAACTGCTCTTCTTCAACCTTGCAAGGGCTTCGAGTAAAGAGGAACTTGAAGAGCCTGCAGGTTGTTGAGGTTGTTGAGGTGGTTGTGGTTGAGCAGGTCTGGCCGGTGGTTGCAGCTGTTGGGGCAATTGTTGAGGAGGCATTTGTGGTACAATAGGTTGTCCCATTGGGGGTTGGGGCAGAACCTGTGGTTGATAATACTGCTGCTGTGGGACAGGAGATTGATAATACTGTGCCGGGGGTACTTGCTGTATTGGCTGTTGTGGAATTGGCTGTTGATAGTTATATTGCTGAGGAGGTGGCTGTTGATATCCATATGGTTGTTGGACAGGAGCTTGAGGAGCCAGACCTTGGCTTCCAAGTAAAGCCAACACTTGTTGTACAGTATTAGGATCATAGTTCTGTAACTGGGCATACAAAGCAGCTTGATTGGAAGCATTGACCACTGGCAGTCCCATTACAGGTTGTTGAGGTGGAACAGGAGATTGTTGAGGCACAGGAGACTGATAACTTTGATAACCGGAGTATTGGTTGTTATAACGATTTCCAACGGGGTTATTGGTCCGCATTCTGTTGTTGTGGTTGTGGTTGTTTCTGTCATAACCTCCATATCTATTGTTGTCATAACGGTTATTATAAATTCTGCTGTTACCGTTATTGTTGTTATCATGTCTGTTGTACCTGTTATCAAATCTCTCATAAGGTTCAGTTCTACGGGTTTTATAGTCTCTTTCTTTCACCAGCTCTGCATTTCTCTTGCTCTTTGCCTCGGTCACAATGCTATCGACTTCATCAATGGTGATATTCGTATACTCATCGAATTTAATACCTCCATCCGAAGTTTTTTCAAATGTCTTGACACTCATTTCACCATCTTCCACTACAATGACAGACATGGCACCATTATAAGCGGCATCATTTCCTGCACTTTCAACGTCTCTGACGTTTTGTTCAATCTTAAAACTGATCGATTCTCTTCTCAAAATTTTGAGTAATTGACGGATCTCACTGACATCACCATTTTGAAAGATATGGCATTCAATTGTATCGAGATTCAGTGTATTTACCGCAGGAGATCGAGTTCTTATTGGAGATGGGGATCTAGATCTGTTCCTCCTTGCTTGATATTCTTGTGCTTGTCTTATTTGAGTCTTGGAAACTTCCAATTGTAACATTTTACCATGTAAAGGAACGTTTGTTTCACCTTCTAAGGCATCATTACAACCTTCAGCCGTGGCAAATTGGACAAATCCATAACCAGGTTTGATACTAATCTGAACAATCTCTCCATAAGGTCGGAACATCTTATAACATTCTTCTTTTGTAATACTATTCACCGGTAAATTACCTATGAATAATCTTGAACCAGGAGGAAGAGTTTCTAATTTACCATTACGAGACCATTGACTTTCATCGGCGAGGAAATTGTTGTAATCTTGTTGGAATTCAAAAGATTTAGAGCCATAAAGATCCGGACGTTTACAGAATGGGTTTACAGGAACCAATGGGAACAGAGTTTCATGAGATCCAAGATTATCTCTGTTGAAAGAAGTAGTTGCATGGAAATTGATGGGAGTTTTAATGTCGGTACCATTTGACTTGTTATAATCTGCAAGAACCACTATACTTTTTTGATCAGGAGTGAGTAATTGGAAAGCTGGGTCGTTCAAATAAGGACTTGACATGAAATGGGTGATTATGGAATTGAATTGTTGGACTTGTTCGGATTTACTGAGAGGTTTGTCGGATTCAATTTCCTTTTCTGGATCATAGTCATCGTCGGATTCTTCATTCAGAGGTGGTTCTTCTTTCAGAGGTTCTGGAGAATCAGATGAAGAATCGTACGGGTTGTATTCACTGTCACTAGAAGATTCAACAGGGGCCAGAGGTTCAGGCAGAGGTTTAGATGGTTCAGAGTCTAATTCAGGTTCCAGAGTAGGAGGAGTGGAGGTAGGATCCAGGTGGATCTCAGGCGGATCATATTCGTCTTCAGACATCGGCTAATACGATTTATTTATACGTTTGCAACCAACAGTTGGCGCTTGTCAATTTGTTTGTTCGAGAGAATTTTTTTTGAAATTTTTGTGAATTTTTGTGATTTTTTTTTTGGCAGAACATTAAAAAACATTTTGAGATTATATACACGACCCGAATCACCCCTTTATTAAATCTGTTCCTTTCATTCTTCCAGAGCCTAATTCTATTTTGGCAGATTTGGCACCGAACTGAATTGCTCTCTTTGGTTCTGGGGCCACCCAATTGAGACCTAAATGTTCTGCTAATTTCCGTAGAATAAGTTTTCTAGTTATGAGTCCTGTTGTATCGTTGTAGTTAAGTTTGAGCATCAATGGGATATGATCACAGACATAGGTGACAACATGAGTGTCAAGAAAAGGATATCTAAGCTCTTTTGACCATGATGAGACAACTTTGTCATCACGGGCAAAATTTCGTATGTACAAATTAGAAAGATCTGTTTGTAATTCGGTTCTCAAAAGGGGATACAACAAGGACAAATCATGAGAAAATTTGGGTTCTTCGTTCTTGATCATTCTTTTCCTATCCTGGCTTATTGGGGTGAAGATTCTTTCATGCCGTGTATAACCACCAAACAATTCATCTGCTCCAAGACCGCTCAATAACACCTTACACTGGCTATGATAAGGAGTATTGTCCACCAAATGTCCTTTACCCCTAGATGCAAAATAGAATGCTATTGCTATTGACAAATCCATCTCTGTGTTGTTGGGAAAGATCATGTCTGTCACCCGTTGTTTATGCAGACAATATTCTTCATATGGAACATCAACTTTCACAAGCTGGAATATAACCCCCTTTCCACGGAACAATTCAGAAAGATGTTGCCAACTTTTCAACGCAAGTTTACGATCAGGAGTGGATTCAGGGTCTAATTTAGTCCTTGGGTTTTCAAATGACACATTCAACAAGTCGATTTTGGTTCCAGGTTCACTCAACTGCAGAGCCAAGAAGGCTAGAATGGTACAGTCTAGTCCTCCACTGAACAAGATTCCGAAATGGGCATTTGATTCATGAAGAGGACATATGTTCCTGATTCTCGATTCAACTGATTCTGTCATCATTAAATGGAGTTTTGGAAGAAAATCTACAATTTCTCCTGTCACCTTGTCATTCACATAATAAGGCTTAGGAAGATCAGCATGGGACTCAATGATCTCTAAAACTTCAGTGTTGGTATCATAAACATACACTTCTCCTCCTTTACATTCTCTAAATTCACAATTTCTATCATCTAAAGGTGTACAACTGGATACAACAAGTCCTTGTTCAGTGCAATAACTCAACGATTTCTTACCCAAGACATCCTTGCCAAAGTACACTTTTTTCAGTTTTTGGTCATATATACAGTATGCAAACTCTCCTTCTAACATTCCCACAGTTTTAACAACATCCTTAGTGGTGTTAAGAGTTGTCCATATGAATGCAGTGTCATTCCCATGATCAACAACCTCGTTATACAATTCACCGTTGAATTGTAATATAAACTCATCATTTTGTAAAGGTTGCAGAGTGAAAGGATTTCTGAGTGATAGAACAGAAGAAAAACAATGTGTATGTTCATCAATAGCCAAATATTGACAGAAATCATAACCTCTAGCCAAAATAGAAGGAACAAGAGAATCAAATAAATTAGTCTCAGAACTGTTTAATTGTCTCAGAATAACCTCGACTGCTTCACCGCCAACCTTCAAATCACTATCAACTTCTCCATCAGTAAGATATTGAAACAATATCCCACACATTTCCCGTCCAAATCAAAAGCGATGAGCTTCAAAAAGTGAAAAATGCAAAAATTGAAAAATTCAACTTGAGAAAAAAAAAAAGATCAAAAAATTTAAACGCTTTTGAAAACAAAACAAATCGGAAAACCCCCTAATTGAAGATGCCTCCAAAAGGACGAAGAGGGAATAAAAAGCAACAAATACATTTGGATACAACATCTGGTCCAGTTTTAGATATAATTCGGTTTGAAAGATTCAAACAAGTGATTGATAAAGCCCTAGAAGAGACCCTCAAGACTCTCTCCACAGAAAAACTCGAATCGTGTTATCCAAGTATAGCCAAGACTTTTTCCGGTAAAAAGTACTTGGAACAATCTCAAAAACAGATGAAACAGTTCTGGCTGAACGAGAGTCGTAAAGAATTCACTCTGATCTATGAAGAAAGAGATCTAGAACGTAAATTGACCGAATTGGACGGTCTCATCTTTGACGCGCAAAACCTGCAGTATCATAACTCTTCATCTCGTTTTTATCAGAGTGAATTATCACCTGAAGACATTATCAAAGGCACGTTGACCGTGCTGAAAGAACAGCAAGCTAAACAACTTGAAACTTCAATCAAAGAATGGGAATCCGCCAACGAATTGGCCAAACGTGAATTACAACAAAGTTTAGACGAAGCCAATGATTTGATCTCTGGTATTGAACATGAATTATCAACTCATTTCGATTCTGTCGAATCAGAAGAATCATCTTTTGATCAGATCAACTCCGAAATAAAACAACTCCTACTCAATCTAGAACCCCTTCCAACAACTTCTTGAAAACCTGGTCGTGTACAAAACCCCAAATTTGCCGAATCCAAAATTTGCAAACGCAGCCTTTGAGAACTAAACGCCAACGAAATGGATCCATTAGAGATAATTGCACAAGCTGAGAAGAAAGCCAAACCAGTCACGGGATTTTCCGCATTGTTCGGAGGTGGTTCTTCGTACAGATATGAAGAAGCTGCTGATTTATTCACCCAAGCTGCCAATCAATACCGACTTCAAAAAAACTTCACACAAGCCGGTAAAACTTTTGAAAGAGCTGCAGACTCTTATCTCAAAGGAGGTTCACCAGATGAATCCGGTAGTGCTTTGATCGAGCTGTATAAAGCCTATAAGACCTCTAATCCTGCCGATGCTGCTCGTTGTTTGAGCCGTGCCATTGAACATTTCACCAGCAAAGGTCAATTCCGTCGTGCTGCCAATTACAAATGCGATCTTGCAGAGTTATATTTGACTTTGAACGAGAAGGAAAATGCCATTTTGGCCTTCCAAGATGCAGGGGATTGGTACTTGTCGGATTCTGCTGAAAGTTTGTCCAACAAATGTTTCCTCCGTAGTGCAGATTTAAAAGCAGAAACTGGACAATATGTAGAGGCAGCACAACTGTATGAAGCCATAGCCGAGAAGTCTGTGGACAACCATTTGACCAAATGGTCCGTGAAAGACTACTTCACAAAGGCCGTCTTGTGCCGTTTGGCTGCCAATGACTATGCCGGAGCTGCCACTAAATTGGACTTGTTTGTATCATGGGATCGTGGTTTCACCTCCACCCGTGAATACAAACTCTTGGGTGAAGTTTTGGACGCCGTCAAAGACCGTGACCCAGATGCCATGGGACGTTCTTGTGCCGAATTTGACCAGTACAGTAGATTGGATAATTGGAAAGTGGCCATCTTGGGCCAAATCAAAGATGGACTCTCAGGTCTGACCGGAGAAGCCGGAGACGAAGACGATCTCACTTGATCCAATCACCCCTTTTTCCCCGAATCCAAGAACCGGACTGGAACTTTTTTCGTATTCTGCTGAGATGTGGATCAATGTCACGTGACGTCACATCATCGATGCCCGTTGCTGACCCATGACAAGTACAACTAAAACATCTGGTAGTGACGTTGCAAGTATGTTTTTGAGATTTGTTAGGGTCCAGACAAGGTTAATAAGTACTTCTGCTTTACGGCTTAGTCCAAGGCCTTCGAGTAAAGCAGCCTCGACCCATATCCAACCACAACCTTCGAATCCGCCGATGTCATTCCCATGTCTCGACAAAGTGGAAGATCGATCTCAAACACTTCTGAATCTGGAATCGGGTCCTGAACCTGTCTATGGTAAAGTTGGGAAACACAACACCCTCACTTTCACATCCAAAGAGCCGTTCTATTTGGACTATGGGGGTTTTTTACCACAATTCGATATTGCCTATGAAACTTGGGGAAATTTAAATTCTGATCTGTCAAATGCAATTCTCATCCATACAGGTCTTTCTGCCTCATCACATGTCCGTTCCAATGAACTCAACCCAAAGAAAGGTTGGTGGGAAAATTTTGTGGGACCAGGTAAATATATAGACACAGATAAGTATTTTGTCATATGTACTAATGTGATTGGAGGATGTTTTGGTTCCACTGGTCCTTCTTCCCGTGATCCTGCAGATGGACAGTATTATGCCACCAGATTCCCCATTCTTTCCGTCAACGATATGGTTCGTGCACAGAACAGATTGGTCAAACATCTCGGCATCTCCAAACTCCATGCATCTTTGGGTTCTTCCATGGGTGGTATGCAATCTTTGGCATATGCCAGTGAATTTCCCGAACAAGTTGGTAAGATAGTATCCATCTCCGGTTGTGCAAGATCCCATCCTTATTCCATTGCCATGCGTCATTGTCAAAGACAAGTTCTCATTCTGGATCCAAATTGGAACCGTGGTTTTTACTACGAGAACAAAGTTCCTCCTCATTTAGGAATGAAATTGTCCAGAGAGATAGCCACCATCACATACAGATCAGGACCTGAATGGGAAATAAGATTTGGTACTGAACGTGCCGATCCTTCAAAAGTTCCAGCCTTGTGTCCAGATTTCCTCATTGAAACCTATCTCGACCACCAAGGTGAGAAATTTTGCTTGGAATACGATGCTAATTCTCTTTTGTACATCTCCAAAGCCATGGATTTGTTCGATTTGGGACTCAGTAATACTTCTGCATTGCACCGTGGACGTTCTCAGGCACAGATACAACATGCAGGTGGATTTGTACCTCAAGACCAACTCCAATTCCAAAGATTGGATTCATGTGCTTTACCACTACAACCATACGAAGAGAAGAAACGTACCCGTCGTATGACACCTCTTGAAAGCCGTGATGATTTACTACAAGGGATGAAACATTTCTCGGGTAAAGATATCTTGGTCATTGGAGTGGAATCGGATATTTTGTTCCCTGCTTGGCAACAACGTGAGATTGTGGATTTACTCAGACAAGGAGCTCGTGAAAGTGGTCAAGGAGATGGTACAAATGTAAAACATGTAGAATTGAGTGAAGAAATCTCAATGTACGGCCATGATACATTCTTACTCAGTTTACAACACATTGGAGAACCAGTTAAGGAATTTTTAAGATAGATAATGCATTACGGATCAGTAATTTCTATGTACAATTTTCAAGCTTGAGCCTCGTTCTCTGCTTGTCTCTTTTGAGCTGCTTCTCTGAGAGCACGTTTTTGCTTACGACGTTCTTTACGTCTCAGATCCAAATCTTTGGTGGTACGTTTCACAAGAACACGTCCAGGCCAAATTTGGAACTTCTCCATGTACTCTTTATCCATGTTGAACTCTCTGTGGACAACTTCATCGGTAAGACCCAACTTGTGGATGGCCCAAAAATATCTCTTTGCATTGTCCCTTTTGAGATATTTGAGAATCTTTTGACGTTGTTGTACGAGCATTCTCAATTGACGAATCTTGTGAAGATCGTTTCTGTTGGCCTTGACATGATCCATGAGATAGTGGATCCTCACTGTCATGACTGCAGCTTGTACTTCAGAAGATCCAGTATCACCTTCTGTTCTTTCAAATTCTGTACGAGCCAATGCAACTGCCAATTTACATTCATCTCTTTTGGATGTATTTCTCATTGAGAGTATTCTATTGATGGCTTCACGTCTCATTTCTGAGTCTTCGATGGCTGATTTCTTCAACCATGTTTCAGATTCATTCTCAAATCTCGATAAAAGTGATTGTTGAGCACCGTATAAGAGTTTATCCACTTCTTCTTTGAGATAACTTTTAGCCATGTACCGGCTTTCAGCCACTTCAGCACGGATTCTATCCACAAAAGGTGTGTCTGGCTTCCCTAATACAGGATCAATCTTATCAGATCCTTCTTTTAATTGTAATTGTCTTGCCTTGTTCTTGTTCACTTTGGCAATACGACGACTTTTCTTCTCTTGTCTTGAGAGAACAAGTCTCGGTTTTTGGACAACACTTCTCGCCGTAGGTGTATATGCTCTCAGAAGTGGTATTTGAAACCTCACCAACCCATTGAACAGGTTTTTGAAGCTAAACATTACTCGTTGGTGGTTTGTTGGAGACAAAATTTTTTTTTTTTCAAGACGGAAAATCGATTTCCCGATTGGGCGTTTTTGAGTTTATGTCAACGACTCTTTAACCCCCTTTCTTGTTTCAATTGATCTTTCGTATCATCCGTTTGGCAGTTCTCATTCTATCTTCACTTTCATCTACTTGTTGTCCTAGACTGTCTAAGAGCTCGTTTTGTTCGGTGACTTCTTCATGGATCAATTCCAGCATTTGTCGTTGTTTCTGTACAATGGTTCTAATATGGGCAACTTCCTCATCTTGCAGTCTTATTTGTAATTGTTGTTGTTGATAAAGCTCTTCATTTGATAATGGTAACGTTTCTGGAGTTTCTTTTGGTTTCCCAAGAACACGTCGTGAAGGTTGAGTCATCACTGAAGGTACATGTCGTTCTTTCACCATTGTCCCTAGTTCTTCTAGTTCAGATACAAGATTATTGAGTATATCACCTCTACGTCGTTTCTCTCCTTCACCAAGAGTATGTTCTACATCTAAAGAGCTTTTCAATCTATCAATATCTTTACCCAATTGTAAGATAATTGTACGGGCCTCAGTAGGGGTTATTGCATCGTTATAGAGTTTTGTAGCTGTATTTTTCACTGTCAATGCTGCTCCTTTCAGATGGACAGTCCAGCTGTTACTATCTATTACCTGAGACCTCCATGATTGAGACAATTCCGGTTGAACAGTACTCTTGGGAATGGCTAAAAAATCGTATACCAATTGATTTGACCCAAAATCAGAATTCTGAACAAGATCTTGAAGGAATTTTTCCAAAACAGCTCTTCTTTGTTCTATTAATTTTGTACCTTTTGAAAGAGAGAATTTTGATGGTAATTTATAAGGCACCGGATTGAGTTTTAAGATCTCTAAATTCAGTTTTAACTGTATGAAATCGTTGAATCTTTTAGAAACTTTGCTAGTTTTGTATGTGGTTCGTGTATGGATGATGTAGTAGACAACATCATCTTGGATAGTGGTGGATGGAATGGTTATTTGCAGATCCATCGGCTGGTGTTATCAATTTTTTAATTATTTTTGGGTTTTTTAGATGTATTTTTTAATTATTTTTGGGTTTTTTTTCGATGTATTTTTTAATTATTTTTGGGTTTTTTTAAATGTATTTTTTGATTGTTTTTGGGATTTTTTTAAATGTATTTTTGGGTTTTTTTTAAATGTATTTTTCAATTATTTTTGGATTTTTTTAAATGCATATTTTGATTATTTTTGGGGTTCTTTTAAATCTATTTTTCAATTATTTTTGGGGTTCTTTTAAATCTATTTTTTGATTATTTTTGGGATTTTCAAATCTTAACTTTTTCAATCATTTAATTTTTCATTCTTTTCAACATCTTCAATTGTCTTAAACCATGGGAAGACAATATGTGACGAGTGTTACATGTGGTGCAGCACATGATAGTGATGTGCTAGCTGTTGCAGTTACCAAAAAATACACCATAAGTGCCGGTCTGGATGGATATCTCAAGTTATGGCCCAACGATGTTCTGGACATCTCAGAGGTTAAAAATTCGGTTAAAACACATTTCATATCTGCCTCAGGTGTTCATCACTTAGCTGTGTTTGATGATATCATCGAGGCTCAATCTTTTGTCATAGTGGCATCTATTTCATTTGACGGGAAAGTTCAATTCACGAGGATTGTCGATGGTTCCTTCATCGATCTACAAATCGATTGTGGCTCCACAAATTATACCCTGGCTTTCTTAAAACATGAATCTGGTAACAAATTTGCAGTCACAGAACCTCAAGGCACTGTCAAAGTATACAATGTAGAAGTTTTACCGGAGATAACGTTGGAATTGTACGGAACCATTCAAGGACCTTCTTCTTTTGCCACGGCTATAGATTTTGATTTTGAAGGCAAAAGATTGGCTGTAGGGTATCAGAATGGTGATGTTCACTTGTATGAGCTGGAAACTTTGAAACCGACATATTCGTTTGCCGGCTATGGTCTCAAGTCGTCGTCGACCACTGTCAGATGTGTCAAATTTTCTCCTGGAAATGAACTTTTGGCTGTGGCAAGAGACTCAGGTCCCTTTGGCACTGTGGTTCTCTATGATGTGCATTATGGTGATACAATTGGGACTTTGACAATGGCATCTCATTCGTCAAACGTAGGAGTGGGTGGATATCTGCATGATGGTTGGTGCTTTACCCTTGCTTTCAACCAAGAAGGTTCTTTGATTGCCACAGGAGGTTATGACAAACGTGTGAGGGTGTGGAATGTAGAAACAAGAGAAAGAGAAGCCACTTTAACCCTTGGAAACTCCGATTTCGCAAATGACGTTTCCACAGAGGAACAAGATCAAAGTGCAGTTTCTGATTTGATATTTATAAACTCTGGCCTCAGACCCAACCTTCCAGGTTCTGGAAATGAAGGAATCTGTTGTGCAAGTCTCGATAGAGGTCTTCGTTGGTACAGAGAGGCCGGTGGAGTGTGAGCAGAATACGATTTTTGTAACTAAAAAGAGCATTTTACGAAATAAAGATATATAATAATTGAAGGAGCAGTTTACGAAAAGAGCCCCGTATAAAACGTTTTATAAAGAAAGAGGATTTAAACACGAGATGTCACAGTTTGAAGATATTTTTAAAGTGGTTGGAGGAGAAGGAAGTTGGGCCGATGATGATGATGACATTGATTTTGAAAAATTGAACGAAATCGTACATCCAGAGTTACGTAAAGCTCCTCCTCCGTTGACCGGACCACCATCTGCTGCTGCATTGGTACAACGTTGGGGAAGAAATTCTAATGGTAAACCTTCCATTTTACGTTCTGTACCAGAAGAGAAAACCGAAAAGATCAATCCATTTGGTAATGCAAAACCTGTTGATACTACAAAGATCTATGTCAAACCTACAGAAGAACCAAGGCATAAACCCAATCCTTTTGGTAATGCCAAACCTGTTGACACTCTGAAAGTTGAAAAAGAGTTGGAAGCAAAACTTGCCAAGATGCAAGTCTCAAGTAGGACTTTTCAATTGGGCGATAAAGATGATAACAACAGAGATAAACCCAAGAAAACTGGTAATGAAGAAAAAAGACCTAGAAAACCAAGGAGACGTTCCAGTGGTCCAAAACAGGAAAAAGCTATGGATGGAGATATTCCAGACTTTAAAGATAACAACCATAAAGATTCAAAACCACAGAAAGATTCAAAACCACAGAAAGATTCAAAACCACAGAAAGACTCAAAACCACAGAAAGATTCAAGATTTAAAGGAAGACGCAGAGATTCGAAATCCAAAGACTCAAAAACAAAAGACTCGATTCCAGAAAGTTCAAAGACAACAGAAAACACAGAAAACATTCAAAGGACAGATTCGAAACCTAGACGTGGTCCCAAAAGACGTTCTGGTAAATCAGAATCATCTGAACCGTCCCAGAAACCAAGGAGTGATCCTCGTCCCGTAACTACATGATTTATGTATGAATATTTTGTATATTAGCTCGTTCAACTACATGACTTTATATGATTATTAACTATCCATTAACTCGTCCAACAACATACTAGGAGGTCTCATCTTTTTTCTGTCTTTATCCTCAACATGGTTCGATATCAGAGGTGAACCCGAAATGACAGAATTGGAACCGTACAGTGAAGTATCAGGGTCATATGAAGTTGGAGGAGGTTGTAAATTCAACGATTGATCCATTGCCATCTCAATTGGTGAGACATACATGGAAAATGCCCTTGATTTTCTCTTGGGATTCTGTCTACGGCCTTCTTCTACAAAACTTGGATTCAAAAGACCAGATCCAAGTGTCGAACCAACAGAATACATAGACGTAGCACTACTCTTGGTTTTATCTCCAAAAATCGTACTGGCATCTGTTTGTCTTCCAAATATAGAAGGATCATACGAAAATGGGGCATCTTCGTACGCCTCAAATAAATCCTGGGTTTTCGAACCCCTTTGTGAAAATAAAAATGAAATTGCAGTAAACGCAAAAAAGGCAACTATAACCGCCGCGATAACAGAACCACTGGCTATGAAAACTGTACCACTTGGTTCGGTTGATCTTTCTATGAAAGGATTGGTAAGGTTATAGTTGGGCACTGTGGCTGTGAATGTATAATGTGTGCTTGAGGATGTAGTTGAATTTGATGAATAACTTGAACTTGTTATTGAGTGAGATGATGATGAATAGGATGATGACGTAATCGTACTTGATACAGTTGAAGAAGTAGAACCAGTGGTGGATAAAGCAGGCATACTTGCCATTGCCATACCCATAAAGACATAGATCAACCAAGCTTTCATATCCTACAACTTCTACAACATTTGGAATTTCCAAGCTATATATTCTTTTATGCACATTTCATCCCTTTGGCACACGAAACGCGAAAAAGGGAAAAAGTTCAAATTTTTAAATGTACAAAAAAATTTAAAATCTCCAATTTTCATCGGCACTTTCGATGGCCCAATTGAACTTTTCTCTAAGAGTTTTGGTGAAGAGTTTCTCGATTGGGACATTGTACTTTTTGGCAAACATCACTGTCAAACGAGGATCAATGTAGTTCATCTTAGAAGTTCCCAAGGCGACTTGAGAATTATCTTCTTTGTCTTGTAATTGTAAAGTTGTGTTTTGAATTCTCTGATCCAATTTTTCGATTTGAGATTCCAATTTTTCTACTGTAGATCCATTTTTCAAATCTGGTTTCCCTGTTTTGAGTTCCTTTTTGTACTCTTTGGCCAATTCATCCACTTTGTTGAGCCACAGTTTCAATTCACTCTTCTCAATCTTTGGTTCCCCATTCAATTTCCTCTTTTCATTCTCACGTTCAAATTTCTTATGGTATTTCTCTTGTTCTCTTTTGATGATGTTCTCATGGATAACCAGTTCATCTTCTTTGGTGATATCATCGAGTTCTTCAAAAAAATGAGGTTTTTTCTTCTTGAGTTTAGAATCTAGTTGTAAAATCATCTTCTTGAGTCTGATTTTTTGCCAAACCATCTCTTTGATCTTATCTTGGATTTTGGCAACCCCAGCTTCATGACCTTTAGCCACTGTACGCTGATGGTTACATAAGATGGCCACTGTTCTATTTGCAGCATTAAATTTGACAACTTTTTCGTTCACCGTACCGTCATTTGGTATTAAATCTAATTGATCTTGCATCGTTTTAGATGCATTATAGGTACGGAAAACTTTGGCAGTTAAACCTGGCATGTAATTTTGGAAATGCTTGTTCAAAATAGACGGATCTAATCTGTCAAATAAATCATCTCCGGGTTTTTTAGGTGCCTTTTTAAAGATTCTCAAATTTTTGAAAACTTGAGGATCAACTTCAACTTCTTGATAAAATCTGATGGAATCTTTACCCAAGAAGTCGAAAATTACCTTGTTTGGAGGGGACAAAGACACATGTTCGTATCTCAAAGAACAACAACCAACTGTATCGGCTTCTTCATCTGATTTCTCACCTCCTGCTCTAAGTGCAAAAACATCGATGAGATAAGTAGCAGTGGCTCTCTGCCTATCCAGCATGAGATCAGATTTGAGATCTTTTCTATAATCTTGTCTGATTCTCTCTATGTGGTTCTTCAATTCACGGGCTTTTTCGAATTTCTTGAAATCACTCATACCTTTGAGAGAAGACGATGCTGCAAATCTGACGTATTTGACACTGTTGGAGATATTTTCACGCCACATGGCCAACCAAGCCACAGAGTTATCGTGTCTGATCTCTCCCCAACTATGACCTTCAGGTGCAGGAGGCACTGGAGCCTCTTTACCCAAGTTTAAAACGACATCTTCAGGCTTCACCCTACGTTTTAACTTACCGGTCTTTGGATGGGCACCACGACCTCTGAACAGTCCTGGAGGTTCAATTCTAAAATTACCAACCAGTTCTTTACGCCCATTGAGCATACAGAACTTGTACTTCTCTTCAAAAGCATCTTTTTCCAGTTTGAGCCTTTTCTTCTCTACACTCGGCATCAGTTTTTTGGTCTCTCTTTCCAGCAGATAATGGTTGTAAATTTTGGAGAAATCACACTTGTTGAAGTCGTCTATTGTGGCATCTGGACATCCTCCGGCTTCGTCTAGGACTTGTTTGAAATCGTGGAAGAAATTTTTCTGAAAAACCGGATTTTTCAGATGGTCCGTTTCCAACATTGCACCGAAGAACCCTGCAACTTCTTCAGCCTCTGGAGGTAAAGTGACGGGTTTTCCGTCGTATATGAGTTTCACTGACTTTGGGAGAGGCGCGTATTCAGGTGGGAAGATGACTCCTGAATGTTCAAGGGTGTCCCATTTGATTTCTCCGTTCAAATCTTCGGCTTCCCACCATTTGAACTTTTCCTCTTCTTCTGCATTCATCTCATCGTCTGGAGTTTCTTCTTTCACTTTGGTTTTGACCGTGGTCACCTTGGTCTTTGGTTTAGCCTTTGGTTTGGTCTTTGTTACTTTTTTCACCTCTTTTTTGACAGTTTTGGTCTTTTGTTCTTTCTTGATCCGTTGTTTCTTCACCATTGGAACATCATCATCAGAATCATCTGGAGAAGTGTTTGATTGACTTAACTTGGACATAGGGATATCTTCTTCAGAATCAGATGCAACTTTGGTTACTCTTTTTCTTTTCGAAGGTCCAAGACTCATTTCTTCGTCACTTAAATTCATATTCTCATCAAAGGTCGTGTTTTACTTTTCTGCTTTATTTTTTTGAATTTTTTGTAATGAATTTTTTGGGGTTTTGTTTGGTTTTTGTTTCCGAAATTGGAATTTCTATTTTAGGTATTTAAGTCTTAGATTTCCGTTTTGGGAAGGGGTGAGGATGTAAGATAAGGGATGGAGAGGTAGTTGAGTATGAGAATTTTGATAGAAAGTAAACATAAGAACTTAAAGATAACTAGAGGAATGATTTCAAAGATGACAAGTTAGAATCTACCTTCAATTTAAATTTTAAGTATAATTTCAAATAGTATCATTGATAAAGAACCATATATGGATGTGTTAAAATATAGGTTATATATCATATAAATATGAGTTATATATTATAATAATATATCACATCAAGTCCAATACTAACTTACAGTTCCTGTTCAACATCCAAATTAATCTCTCTTCTTCTTCTTCTCACAGTATCACTGATCATCACCGCTGTTCCAGCTCCACCCACATTACACACTATATCCATGAAATCAAAAGCCCTATTTGAATTCACCAAAGGTTGTACAAATTCACTCAAAATTCCAACAACCAACCCACAAATCCCAAAAACCACATATCTCTGCACTTTTTTGTTCTTCAATTCAAAACTCCAGTAAAATAATCCTGTCAATATCCCAAACACCACGTAGTGCACCAATTTATCATATCCCAATTGAATATCGGCAAACCCCAAATAAGCGGCTCCCAAACAACTGAAAACAAAAACTACGTCAGCTGGCATTCATATCTAACTTACTCACCTCCTAAAACACCTTTACGGATACGTATCTCTTTGATCTTATCTATCCAACCCATCACGATCCGCCCAATCCGCCCAATTTTTTTTAACCCCCGCCTGTGCCCCGCCTGTGCCCCGCCCAATTTTCGCAATCCGGCCCGCGCCGCTAATTTTTTCACTCAATTGCGCCGTTTTAAAACCAATTCAACAACCAAAAGGATTCCATTTGATCAGATCAATCCATCCATAGATGTCTTTCTCCGCCTCTGAAAGTGCCTCTTACGGTCCAATTTTCAAGAGCCTCGATAAAGAAGGCCTTGGAATCGTGACAGGTGAAATCGCAAGACCTGTATTGGAAAAATACGGCTTACCGACCCATATTTTGAGAGAAATTTGGCAATTGGCCGATTCAGAAAGCAACGGTTTCCTCACACAAAATGGATTTTTCACCGCTTTGAGATTGGTGGGTCATTGCCAACATGGTTCTCAACCTAATGAGACTTTAAAATCGACTCCAGGTCCAATTGCAGTGTTGCCGCCACTGCAAATCTCCCGTCAAGTTTCGGGTCTGAACCAAAATCCTGTTTTCCCTCCTCTTTCACCACAAGACGTTGCCAAATTTAGTCTGCTTTTCAAAAAAACAGCTCCGAATGGCATTTTATCAGGAGATCTGGCAAAAGCCATCTTGGTCAAAGCCAATCTTCCAACTTCCACATTGGGCCAGATCTGGAATATAGTCGATAGACAACAACTGGGTCAATTGACACAACAAGAGTTCATCATGGCAATGTATCTCATCCAGAACTCTCTTAACGGTTCTTTGAAACTGATCCCTCAATTCGTCCCTCAGACAATTTGGGACTTGGCAGGTGCAAATTCCACCACTCCGAGTCCTGTACCTGTTCCAACAGATTTGGAATGGACAATTTCCAGTGCTCAGAAACTGCAATATGACGGCATTTTTGACAATTTGAACAAATCCAAATCCGGCATTTTGTCTCCCAATGAAGTGGCCCAATTCTTGATGTCTTCCAACCTTCCACAGGACGTTTTGGGAGCAATTTGGGATTTGGCAGATATCGATAACTCCGGAGAGTTCTCCAAGAGAGAGTTCTCCATTGCCTTGTATCTCGTGAACCGTAAATTGGCAGGTGGTGATCTTCCAAATGTGGTGCCGGATTCCTTGATCAACTCTGCTCAATCTGTGCAACCACCTGTGATGAAGCAGCAGTCTTCCATCAACGATTTGGCATCTTTGAACGAGTTGTTCTCTTCTCCAACTCCTCCTCTGGTCCATAGAACTGGTCCTGCTCCTTCGTCTTCGCCATTGGTCACCACTACTCCGTTGACTTCTTCTCTCACGGGAGCCAGAGCTCCTTTTGTTCCTTCCTCGAGTTTTGGTCAACAGATGGCCAAACAGGAACCTCCTTCTTTGTTGGAACAGAGTGATGACAGTGGTGACGATGAAGAAGGACCTGTCTCTGCACTGCCTTCAAGACCTGTCATTCCTGCTAGAGATCAGAAACCTCAGTTCACCGGTGAAAATGCCAATTATGATGCCTTCAGAGTACCTCTGGCTCTGGCTCTGGCTCGTGCTCCAACCCAATCCGATCTCTTGGCAGATTCAGAAGTCTCTGGACAACTCTCTCAAGCCACCACTGACATTGCCAACATTTCAAATCAGATCAATTCTCTCACGACACAAACCACTCAACTCAACGACAAACGTGAACGTGCCACTGGAGAATTGAATCGTATTTTACTGTTGAAGAAAGATATCGAAGGTAAATTGTCCAAATTAAGAGTCTTGTACGAACAAGAAGTTAAACAGGTACATGAAGTTGAAACTGTTTTGGCCCAATCGACACAAGAAACTGAAAAACTTCAACAAGAAACAACCTTGATGGAAGCCAATTATCATGCTACACAGGCAAAATTACAACAGTCTCAGATCAAATATGAGGAAACTCAAAAGACCATTGAAGCCTTGAAAGAGAAATTGGGAGTCATGACTGCAGAGAACATGGAATTGACAAAACAGCATGAACAATTACTCGAAAATCAGAAACAGGCAGAAAGTCTTTTGAGTGTCACTCAACAACAGGTGAACGTTCTGCAGACAAAGAACAATGAGTTACAATCTCATCTAGATTCCACAAATAAAGAGATTGCAGTTTTGGAACAAGAACATGCTGAGCATCAGAGTAAATTAGAATCTCTCAAAGCAGAAATCCCAATGCTCACGGCTGCTATATCTGCTGCTGCTGCCACTGTCACCATGACAAAGTCACTGTTGAAAGGTACTGCCTCTAGTATTGACTACCATACACAGCAGAAGAAAGATTTGGAAGAGAAACATCTGCAATTACAGTCTCAACCAGAACCTCAACCAGAACCTCAACCGGAACCAGAACCAAAAGTAGAAGAAGTGGCAGAGACGGAAGAGACTCCAGAAACTGCCATGGCTGAGAAAATGGACTCCATGACTCTTGGATCTCGCACAAACACACAACTGGAAACAGAAACTTCACTGAGCTCTCCTCCTGGTTCTGATTTCCAATACACACAACAGTTCCAGAATTTCAACCTCCCTTTGGCAAGACCTCAATCTGCAACGTCTAGCGTGCTGAACAATGCTCCTCTGAGTGTTCGTGGAGAAGAGGATGTGTCCGAATCCGAGTCTCAAATATCACAGGAACAAGCCATTCCAGCTAAAGAACTCGAACCTTCTCCTTCCACAGGAGAGTCATTCGAAATGGTGGAGGCTTTGAAAGAAGAACCTACAGTTTCCAGTAATGCCACCATCCGTTTGGAACAAGAAGAAGCTCCAACCAGTAACATGCCTGGGGGTTTTGTGTTCCACGTACCAGCTGAACAAGTTGAACTGGAATCTGAACAGGAAACTGTTCCGGAGACGATCCAAGAGCCGGAAGTTGTTTCAGAACCAGTGACCGCTCCAGAACCAACTGGAGAACAAGAGTTTCCTCCAATCAAAGAGCTCGAATACGATGACAGTTCTTCAGATGATGATTTCCACGACACTGCTCAACTGACAGCTGATGATGAGTTCGACGATCTTGAACCTGCTGCAGAAGAGGCCCCACAACAAAAAGATATGTTTGATGAGTTTGACGATTTGGAAGAGGCTCCAGTGGAAGAAGGTTTTGAACAGAGTGCCTTTGAAACTCCAGCCGATGATGCTTTTAACCACCAATTTTTCGACTCTGGAGTCAATGCAGGATTTGAAGACAGTTTTAGCGAACTCCCACAAGCATCAGAAACAAATAACGATGAATGGGAGAAACTTTTTGAAGGTTTTGGCAACGGGCCTAATGCTGCAGCCCCAGTTACAGGGACCAGTTCTCAAGCACATGATCTTGCCATTCAAGAATTGACAGGAATGGGATTTGATCAAGCTTCAGCCATAGAAGCTCTAGACAAATCAAATTGGAGTTTAGAAGATGCCACTAATCTCTTGTTGGATAATGCCTAAGATGCCAGTTAAACTCTAGAATCAATAGTTTGCTCACTTTGGGAAACGTTTTTTTTTTCCATGTGAGTGAAAAATTTTGAAATAAAGAAAATTTTTAACTAAGACAATGAATAGAGGAAGAGGCGGATTCAGAGGAGGTAGAGGAGGTTCCAGAGGTGGATTTGGTGGTAGACCAAGTGCTCCTCAAGGCCCCCCAGACACTGTATTAGAAATGGGTAGTTTCAAACATGCCTGTGAAGGAGATATTGTCTGTACATCGATCAATGAAAAGATTCCATATTTCAATGCCCCAATTTATCTTGAAAATAAGACACAAATAGGTAAAGTAGATGAGATTTTAGGTCCTTTGAATGAAGTATTTTTCACAATAAAGCCAAGTGAAGGTGTAGTGGCAGATTCTTTTAAAGAAGGTGACAAATTCTACATCTCTCCTGATAAATTACTCCCATTGGAAAGATTTTTACCAAAACCAAAAGAAGTTGGATTTAAACCAAAGAAGAAGAAGAGTGCTGGAGCCGGAGGACGTGGTGGTGCCAGAGGTGGGTTCAGAGGTGGAGCCAGAGGTGGATTCAGAGGTTCTTCAAGAGGTGGATCCAGAGGTGGTTCAAGAGGTGGATTTGCCTCAAGAGGTGCTCCAAGAGGTGGAAGAGGTGGTAGAAGATTCTAATTTTCTCATTTAACGTTTGTAATCTAAAGATTTTTGACGATTTAAAATCGTAGTATCCCTTTTTGGTTTTCGATGCTTCCCAAAAAGGCATTTCCTAAATTGGAACTTTTTTCATTATCCAAAAGGGGATAATTTTTCAAAATGTTATTAGTTTTCTACAAACGGATTAGTTATTAATGAAATGTGATGAAATTACCGAAAAGGGTTAAATGTAAACACACAATTACCAAATTTTTGTGCAGCGTTAAAATGATGTAAAATAGCCATTGGAATCTAACCAAAGATCAAGCAGATGTCGTTGAAACCTTTACAACTGAGTGAGTTGAACAAACGGCAATACGCCGCCGATGTTCAAACTCCAATGAAACAGGTTCCAAGATCCAAAAAGAAGAAGGAAAAATTATCCGCCCTTTGTAAAACACCCCCTTCCATTGTGAGGACAAAAACTGGTAGAGGTTATCACAGAGGTTTATTTCTTGGAGAAGGAGGATTTGCAAGATGTTTCCAGATGAAAGATGAGACTGGAGAAATCTATGCCGCCAAAACAGTTGCCAAGGCTTCGATCAAAAATGAAAAGACAAAGACCAAATTACTCTCCGAGATCAAAATTCACAAGAGTATGTCACATCCTAATATTGTTGGTTTCACGGATTGTTTCGAAGATGATATCAATGTGTATATCTTACTCGAGATCTGTCCAAATGGTAGTTTGATGGAATTGTTAAAGACCAGGAAATCGTTGACAGAACCTGAAGTACGTTATTTCATGGTTCAAATCATCGGCGCCATCAAATATCTTCACTCTAGAAGGGTGATTCACAGAGATTTGAAGTTGGGAAACATTTTTTTCGATCCAGAGATGGAATTGAAGATTGGAGATTTTGGATTGGCTTCTGTATTGGCTCCAAATTTGAGCCGTAAGTACACCATTTGTGGAACTCCAAACTATATAGCACCCGAAGTTTTAGGGGGTAAAACTACAGGACATTCATTTGAAGTGGATGTTTGGGCCATTGGAGTCATGATGTATGCTTTACTCTGTGGTAAACCACCTTTTCAATCCAAAGATGTTCAAGTTATCTATGAAAGGATCAAACAAAACGATTACAATTTCCCACCCCAAGACAAATACCCAGTCAGTGATGAGGCCAAAGATTTGATCCAAAGCATATTGGCTACAGATCCTTTACAAAGACCTTCACTCGATGACATTCTTCAACATTCTTGGTTCAAACTGGGAGTCTTTCCCAAAAGATTGACTTTAGAAACTCTTAGACATATTCCTGATTTCCAACACATTGGTATTGAAGAGAGTCAATTGAATTTCAAAGCTGCTAGAATGAAACTGGGTATCAATGATCAGAGACAAACTCCTGTGGAACTGTTGAAACAGCAAGAACTCAAAGAACTCAACAAGGACAAATTACTTCCGGCATCACTTTCACCGAATAATACAAAACTCAAGTATAAAGAGATCAAACGTTCACTTCATACGTCATCACTGAAGCTGGTTAAAGAAGTTTTATACACGATTGAACAACTGGAAGCCGGAGAAGTTTTAGCAGGAGACATTGAAAGTCCAGTGGTGATTACCAAATGGGTGGATTACAGTAATAAGCACGGGTTTGCATTTGAATTGTCCACCAAGACCATTGGAGTGTTGTTCAACAACGGAGACTCGGTATTACGTGGAGTTGATCAAACCCATGTAGAATACGTGAGAAATGACATCATCAGACAACATTCTCAAAATCAAATACCTTCAATTTTGAAGAACAATGTGGAAATACTCAAATTCTTCGAGAATTACATGCAGGCAAATCTCAGTACCGGGGGAAGTGGACAAGACAGTTGTAACCAAGTGGTTTACATGAAATTTTATCAAAGAAATGAATCTTATGTCATGTTTCATTTGTCCAACAACACTTTCCAATGGAATTTCAAAGATCATCATAAATATTTGATCCATGGAACCAACATCACACATATCGATCCTCAAAAGAAACTGGTGACATGTACTTTAGGAGAAGCTTTGAATGGAGCGTTTGTTGATGAATATTTCTTCATCAAATTTGAAGTCATCAAAAAGAGCTTACAAAAATGTCTTTAGAGTTAATAATAATACAAAATGCTACCTGAAAATGTCTTCATCATCATCATCGTTGTTCTCCACCAATGCTTTGATCTGCCATTCTTGTTCAAATTTTTTAGAAAGATCTCCCAATAAATTGATCAAATCGGTACAAGCATTTCGTAACAGATCTTTTGGTTTATAACCTTCTTCAGTTTGAATTCTCATCACAAAATTAGCAAATAAAGGATGTTCAATCTTGTATGCAACAAATATGACTTTTGGATCATTAATCAATTGTTGTCTCAACAAATTTCCAAGTGTATGATCTTCTCTTTCAAATTTAACCAATATACAATTAGGTACTCTTGGATCAGGAGTAACGTCGAGTCTATATTAGTACATTCTTTTTCTTTATGTGGGGAAAGTAACTTACTTCGATACTCCATCTGGAAGAATGAAAAGTTCAAATCTATCTGGGGCATTCATCTCAAAAACTCTTTAATCTTTCAACCTTCAAGTTCAAACTTAAAAAGAAAACCTTTTTCGTCCAACAAGTTTCAATTTCCGAAAACAGTAATTCCCTTTTTAGATCATTTGAAAAAAAATAGTGACAAATATCCGGGTAACGCTTTCTGGGCCCCGTTTTTCATTCTGTTTTTTCTTTTGCCAGTTTGAAGTAGTCGATCGAGTATTGATAAGAAGGAGATAAGATGCAGAGTGACAATTGGAAAAGTTCCGAGAACACGGCTCTGACCTCTCAACAACCACAGGAACCAAGAGTTCCATCTATTCAGTAAGTTTTATCGTTTATTACACAACTTAATCTAACTCTAGACGCCAACCCAATGCACCAGTTTTACCTCCACCTTCCAGTATGGAAAATGGTAAGTTCATCATATCAAACATCAACATCAATAGACTAACTCCAAGGCCAATATTTCCTCCCTTCATTACCAAATTTGAACAACCATGAATCGTTCAACATGCCACCAATTGGATCAAACATCCATGTAAGTACACTTTTTTTTTTTCAACAACATCAGAAAAAACTAATCAAATAGCAACAAGAACAGCCCATTCATCAAGCTCCAGCTCCTACTACCCTGGAAAATACTCAAAGTAATTCTCCACCAACGGCTGGAATTTCTTCAGTGGCTTCCAATTATAAACCTTTGAACGTCAAGGACGCGTTGTCATATTTGGACCAAGTCAAGAACCAATTTCATAATCAACCAGATGTCTATAATTTGTTTTTGGACATCATGAAGGACTTCAAAAGTCAAAGGTATGTATCGCTATCAAAATCCGGGTAACTGATTTTTTATCTGCCATCTCGTTTCCGGATTTGGATTTTTGAGATTTCACACACTAACATTTGCAGTATCGATACACCGGGTGTAATTGACAGGGTTTCGACTCTTTTCCGTGGACATCCCACCCTTATTCAAGGTTTCAACACTTTCTTACCTCCTGGATACCGTATTGAATGTTCATTAGATCCTTCGGATCCCAATCCGATCATCGTGACCACTCCAATGGGTACCACAGCAAGACCAGAGGCTTCGGTGGATTATGATCAAAGACAATGGAGACCAAATGTGAACCAAGATCAACAACAACAACAACTGCTGCTGCTGCTGCTGCTGCTGCAAGCTGGTTTCCAATACATGGCTCAAGAACATAGTAAAGCCATGCTGCAAGCCCCTGCTGCCAATAACAGTCCCATCGAGTTCAACCATGCCATTAGTTACGTCAACAAGATCAAAACAAGATTTCTGAACCAACCAGACATTTACAAACATTTTTTGGAGATCTTACAGACCTATCAAAGAGAACAGAAACCAATCACTGAGGTGTACCATCAAGTGACTGCCTTGTTTCTGGATGCTCCTGATCTTTTGGATGATTTCAAACAATTCTTACCGGATACTTCAGCTCAAGCTGAGGCTCAACAACAACAGCAACAACTGCCTCCTCCACTGTACCAACAGGAATATTACAGACCTCCAAGAACGTCTTTACCTCCATTGGGTAATTTCCAACCTCCTGCTGCTGGTCCTGTACCAAAGGAACGTAAAAAGAAGAGTATCAGTAATGAGATTCCAGTCTCGGACATTCGTGGTCCACCTTCCAGAAAGAAGAGAGATGTGGCTCAACATGCCTCTGATATCCTCGTTGATGCTCAAACCCAACAGGCCAACAGTTTGTCTGAAGAAATTGCTTTCTTCGATAGGGTGAAGAAGAGTATTGCCAACAAACAGGTGTACAACGAATTGCTCAAGATGATCAACTTGTATACTCAAGACATCATCGATAAAGAGACCTTGGTGGAAAGAGCCGAAGGTTTCATTGGATCTTTTAGAGACCTCTTTGAAAAATTTAAAGAAATTGTACATTATGAGAATAAGCCTTTGCACATTGAAAACATCACTTTCAAGAAACATCAGTTGAACTTGTCATTGTGTAAACTGTACGGGCCATCTTATAGATTGTTACCAAAGACGGAAACTTTTATGCCTTGTTCCGGTAGAGACGAGATGTGTTGGGAAGTTTTGAACGATGAATGGGTGGGACATCCAACATGGGCTTCTGAAGATTCTGGATTCATTGCCCATCGTAAAAATCAATACGAAGAAATGCTTTTCAGAACACAAGAAGAGAGACATGAGTACGACTATTACAAAGAGGCTCTTCTGAAGACAATCCAGTTGTTGGAAACAATTGCCAACAGAATTGCCAACATGTCTCCAGAGGAGAAAGCCAGATTCAAATTACCTCCTGGTTTGGGCCATACTTCCACCACAATTTACAAGAAAGTGGTTCGTAAGATTTATGGTAAAGAAAGAGGATTTGAAGTCATCGATGCCTTGCATGACAATCCATCTGTGGCAGTTCCAATTGTCTTGAAAAGATTGAAACAGAAGGATGAAGAATGGAGTAGATCTCATAGAGAATGGAACAAAGTTTGGAGAGAATTGGAACAGAAAGTCTTCATGAAGAGTTTAGACCATTTGGGATTGACTTTTAAACAGGCAGATAAGAAATTGCTCACCACTAAACAATTGATTTCTGAAATCAGTACCATCAAGATTGAACAATCTCAAAAAAGATTGCATCCATTGACTCCGGAATCAAAAGAACAATTGGAATACGATTTTGATGATTATGAGATCGTGCTTGATATTGCCAAATTGGTCTTGATCTTCTTGAATAACTCTTCCACTTATTCAACAAATGATAAGGAGAGATTGGAGCAGTTTCTCCGTACATTCTTGAGTATTTTCTTCAACTTATCTCCTCAGTTCATTTCTGAAGGTTTGGCCAAGAGAAAGTTTGAAACCGACCCAGAAGCAAAGAACGAATCCAAGCCAGATTCGGAGCAGGTTGAAGAGGTTGCCGTATCTCACAAGAAACGTGACAGAGAAGCTGATCTTTTGAAAGATGTTTTGAGAAAGAACAACAAACAGGCCAAACATAGAAGAGAAGACACTCCTGAATCTGCCAACTCCACACCAAGACCAGAGGAGGTGGAAAATGAGGTCAGTGAGGAGGTGAGCAAAGCTGCTCAGTCATGGATCGATACCGTTTCTGCATACGAAGAGGCTGCTGTGCAAGACTTGTCGTCCAATCCAAGACACAACTACAACATGTTCTGTAACACCACCATCTATGTGTTCATGAGATATTTGAGGACGTTGTACGAAAGATTAGCCGAGCTCAAGGCCCTTAACGACGAAGTGAACAAAGATATCTCTACCCGTAAAGAGACTCAATTTGCCACTGATTTGGGGTTGATTTCACACCAATTGAGAGATATGGGTGTTGAGATGAAGGGAGAGAATAGCTATTTGGAGACTTTGAAATTGGCAGCACGTTTGATCGAAGGAGACATTGAACATCAATGGTTTGAAGACTCTCTCAGGGAAGGTTACAGAAACAGGCTGTACAAACTTTTCACCGTTGATAAAGTTGTACAAGGATTGGCGAAACATATGCATTCTGTGGTGGCAGATCACCGTACTTCTGAGATGATCTTGTTGTTTGAGAAAGACAGAGCCGCCACGACTACTACAGCTCAATCTCAAATTTTGTACCGTATGCAAGTGAGATCACTAATGGGACCCGATGAGCACATGTTCCGTCTCATGTTCAATGACCAGACGAATAAAGTGGTGATACAATTTGTGGATGTCGATGATTTGACTTTGAAAGAGTTCAAAGATGAAGATTCGAAATACAATTATTATGTCACAACTTATGTCATGTCACATCCTACTGAAAATGTTCCATCTAACAAGATCAATATCCCATTCTTGAAAGACAGTATCAAAGAAGATGACGAGGAAGAAGAAGATGAAGATGAGCTCAAAGGATTTGTGGATCCTCAATTGAAAGTAAGAATTGATAAGAACTCATACAAATTGTTCTTTGAAGCTGGATCTTTTGATGAGTTCACCCGTAATTCTTTGTACGCCGGTGAAGGACAGAAATCGGATAAGAAGAGTTTGAAATTGGAACAAGTTTTGAAAAAAATTGGCCATGACCAAGACAGTGCCAATTTCGATTCATGGATCCAAAACGGAGCCAAGGCTTTCACCATAAAAGATGTAGATGGAGATAGTGAGATGAAATGATTTGTTAAAATATATATGTGTATCATGTTTCTATGATTGTAGGTTCATCTTCTGCATCCAAATCTACACCGAAATCACTCAAACGTTCTCCAAAATCGTTGAACCATTCATTTCTTTTCAATTTTAACCTTGGATCAGAAGTCCTTATACGTCTGATCGTGCCGTTATATCTGACGTTTTCATAAGTTTGGACATTAGACTCATCATCTTGATCACCTGCATCGGGAGGCCATGGAAGGTTGAGTTGATCTAAATCTTTAAATTCAGGATCTATTTCATAGACCAAACCATTTTGCTCAGCAGTATGTGGAGGACCACTCCAAGGCCACCAAAAGAGGTATAAAGGACCCAAACAATTCTTGATATTGGTGAGAAGAGATATATCGTAAGGAAAGATGATATCGTCTATTGAGAAATCTGGAAGATCTGATTCTGAATCAGCATCCAATTCGTCCAATTCGACTTCTTCAAGATTGATGTTTTGAACAGAACGAAGTCTTTTGGTGTTCAAAGGTCTTTTGTAAAGCTTGAGATAGTTTGTTTTTATTCTTGACCATAACCTCGAAGAATTTATCTGTGATTCTAATCTTTCTCTCTCCCAAACTTCGATCTGAGTCATCCCATTGAAGAACAAAGTGGAAATCACCCTTAATAACAATATTCCAATTGTGGAAAGTACAAATAAATCCAATAATGATAATATTATGACGAATATCAATTCAACACGGTTGAAAAGGTATGCAGGTAGAGATCTATTGTGATATATTTCGACCAATCTTGATCCCAAATGACGAATGACAAATGCAGTTGTTATTTCTATCCATAGAAGAAATCTCAAGAAATGTGGGAAGTTCTCATAACCAACACAGTTCAAAGTCCATGAACAATGATGATCCATTTTCAAGACACAAGTTTTACATTTTTTACAATGATGACATCTCTCGGGTTTAAAATTTTTACATTTTTTACACCATTTATGCCAAATTAATCTTGAATCATCATATTTAAAATTCACAGGAGGTGAACCTGGAGGAGTCTTGATGGCCAAATAATAGGATAACCAAACCATCGATAACATGATTTGGAAACATATTTGTTGATTTAAAGACAAATGATTTCTAAATACAAAATAATGTGAACAATAACCTATGAATGCAATCAATATTGTAGGAATTATTACCCCTAATAATGGCCATTGAAATTCAACAGCCATCTCTCTTTTACCATCGTTTCAAAAACATCAAATTATTTATTACCGAATTGGGAAATTTAGCAAATGATGAAACAATTTATTTTTTTGAAAATTTCAAAAAATAAACAAAAACATATTACGCCATGTTGAAAAGTGTTAGATTATTCAGTAATACAGCCAGTGCATTTAAAATTGCCTATAAGAAACCAATTGGGCCATGGCAACAATTCATGAAGGATAATTCTGAGCGAGTCTTGGCATCCAATGAATCTGTTGCAGTGCAAGAAATTTCCAAAATCTTAAGCGCCGAGTGGAAACAATCAGAGCAGGTTAGACAAAAATACCAAAAAGAATATGAAGAAAAATTGAAAGCTTCTGCAAACAAGGATCCAGAATATGCATATGCAGTTAAACCTGAACATCCTTTCAAAAAATTCAGCGTTGCCAACTCCAAAAAAGTTGCTAAAGAACTTGCCACAGATGATAAGAAAGCCATTGCCACTGCTTTGGCTTCTAAATGGGAAGAAGTCCCTATTGAGGAACGTGATGTGTTGAATGCCAAATATAAGAAACAATTGAGGAAGTATAAACTGGAAAAGGATAAATTGAACGGACTCGTCAAACCTTTGAATGCCTATTTGAGATTCTTGGCTGATTTCAGAGCTTCGAACAACGCAGTTCCTAAACAATTGATTAAAGATGGTGCCGCAGCTTGGAAGGCTTTAAGTCCTGGAGAAAGAGCAGTGTATGAAGAACTGTTCTCTCGTGAACAAGAACAATACCAAGAATTGAAACTGAAATCCAAATCTTCTCGTCCTTTAACCAAATACCTGTCATACATCAAAGACAAGTTCTCAGAGTTCAAGAAGGAAAACCCAGATTCTCCAAACTCTGAAATCTTCAAAATGATTGCAGAAGAATGGAAACACGACAAAGACTTCTATTAGGTCGTGTGAGTTTTTCCAAAATTGTGTATTTACTTTTTTTAAAACGAAAAACAAAAAAAAAAAAAAAAATTCCAAAAAAAAAAATCGTTAAAATTTTTCATTTGCTTAATAAGAAGAGAAGATGCCAAAGAACGGTAAAGGAAAAGGAGGAAAAAACAGAAGAAGAGGGAAGAATGATACGAATGGATTCAAGAGAGAATTGATCACAAAAGACGAAGGTCAAGAATATGCACAGATCAGTAAGATGTTAGGTAATGGACGTGTGGAAGCGCAATGTTTCGATGGAATCAAGAGAATGGCACACATTAGAGGTAAATTACGTAAAAGAGTTTGGATGGGACAAGGAGATATCATTTTAGTATCTTTAAGAGACTTTCAAGATGATCAATGTGATGTTGTTCACAAATTTAATCTTGACGAGGCCAGAACTTTGAAAAATATGGGAGAATTACCAGAAAGTGCAAAGATCAATGAAACCGATGCATTTGGAGGAGAAGAAGATGAGGATGTCAACTTTGAGTTCGGAGCCGCTAGCGACGACGAAGATGATGACGAAGATGATGAGTTGGACATCGATGATCTTTAGATTTATATAGTTTTATTAATCACTCAATTCGAAACTATCATAACGTCTTAATTCTAAATTTTCTTCATCTGCCACGACAGAATGACGACGAATTTGAACCGATCTACGGCTTTGGTACAGTCCAATGTTATCGTTCAAAGGTAAATCTCCTAATCCATTTTTGGAACTGCTAAAAAGATGTTCTCCCTTTGGAGATTTTCTGGAAATGTTCAACAAATAAACCCCTGAAAATATGATGAGAAATCCACAAACGAGAGAGATTATATTGACGGCCGAAGTGGTGTTAAATCCTCTGAAAAGGATGAATGAAGCACATAAGGTGGCAGTGGTGAATGTGACATAATACAAAGGATTCACAATAGAAGTATCAAATTGATCCAAAGCCTTATTAAAATATGTCATTTGAGTCATGATACAAATTACAACGACGATGATGAAGATATAAGTTGAGACATGGGTGAATTGGTTATGACCACTTAGAGTCAATTTTAAGGCAATTCCAAAGGCTTTAATACTCATGACACTGATGGATCCAACAGATGAACAAATCGAAATATAAATCATTGGATTTTTACTACCATATTTGGGAACCACTTTATAAATCATGATCATGGAATAGACGAGTACTAAAAAGCAGTACAACATGAACAGAGGATGAGCAGCATAACCCAAGATCGCATCTACAGTTTCAATCTCTTTATCTGGAGGAGCATGGAGCACTATGATAACACTTCCAAGTAAACATATGGCACATCCCATCTTACCCAAAGTGCCCAATTCTTCTTTCAAAAAAATAGCTGCTAAAACAGCACCGATGATCACCGAAAGAGCACCTAGAGGTGTCACCAAGATGGCCGGGGCAAAAGTGTATGCTGCAAAATTGGCAACTTCTCCAATAGCCATTGTAAGCATTCCTGCCCACCAAATGGGATTTTGAAGATATTCGAAACCTTGTACGTTTTCTTGTCCAGATCTCTGAGAAGCATTTATGAGTCCCTTTTTCGTGATAATGAATGATGTCCCAATAGCGAGTGATGAAGACATCGCAAGAGCGAGTCCAATATACTTGTCGTCAACCATGTTACAACAGTTTCAAATCGAATCAGACACGAAAAGATTTGGGCTGAGTTTAGGGCAAGGGGCATGAATGGGAAAAAAATTCAGGGGGAGGGCACGAAATTTGGGAAGGGGCACGAAATTTTGGAAGGGCTGTGCAAAAGACAGGGGCTGTCAAAAGACAGGGGCTGTCACAGAGTCGAAAGGGGGTGTTTGAACTTCTGCCAGTTGTTGTTTAGTATTGCCAGTAACTGTGATTTATCGAGTTTCTTAACTTCACTGATCACTTCAAGGATATGGTTTAAATCTTCTTCTTGGTTGTCATACTCATCTAAAGGCATATCAGTTTCTAATAGTATATTTTCAACAGGTAATAACGTAATCAAGTCTTTAGAATCAGGTCTGGATAGATTGAAAACTTTACTGATGCTGAAGAAGATTGTTTTTTTCCTTTTGAGCCATATTTTGGCACTGTCAATTGAACCACTATAGGAATGTAGAGCTATTTGAATTCCATTCAATTTATCAATTCTTTGTAATAAAATGCCATGAGCTTTGACACAATGAATGGAAACACCTCTTTGATGTTTTAATGCTAAATCTAAAAGCAGATCAAACACTACTTCTTGATGTTTCATATCGACCTGATAAGGAGAAAGTTTACGTCCATCTATTTCTACATCTTGTTTAAACCCATAAAACCCATAAAATCCCTTCCATGGTAATTTGAAAGATTTATCCAAACCAATCTCACCAATCATGGCACATTTACTCTTTATCAATAAATTTTCTAATATATTTAAATGATCGAATAGATAAACCGGATCGGGTAATTGATCTAAGAGTTTTGAATCTAGTTGTTTTATCACACTTTGATAATGTTGTTGTTTAGTTAATGATTTATCGATACAAAATAAATGAGAATACCATGGATGGATCCCATAACATGGATTTATATTATGAGTTTCAAGCTCAGAAACATATTGGAAATCAAATTGATTGGTAGACATGAGATTACAATCTATATTTGATACAAGTTTAGGTTTGTTACTGACATTTGTAGACAAATGACAATGTGCATCGTGAAGTTTTATCATCGGTAAATATGACAAAAAAAAAATTGTATAAAATCGTATAAAAAACCATAAAGAAACTAAAAAAAAAAAAATATGCCTGCATATTTTTTAATAACCTCTTCTCATCTTGTTGATATTGCTGTAAAGGATCAGTTTAGTCATTTTCTTTTGTTCTCTGAAACCTTTATTAATAGCATCATCTGCTTGAAGACTTATTTTAGAAATATTCAGGGCAATTGATTTTTCAATCTCTTTTTTAAGTTCAATTCGTTCCTGTTCAATAGTTTGATGTTGTTTTTCAATCAAAGCTTTCCAACCCATTGATTCATCAAAACGATGTTTTTCATCAGATAAAACTTGTTCTGCAGTTTTGGCAAACAATTCAATTGAATCTTGACAAGTTTTGAACAAATTACGAAATTTTTCAACATCTTTTGATTCAATTTCTTCCACATCTTTTAAATAAATTTCCCTTATCTTATCTAGAGAGAAATTTAAAGCTCTTTGGATTTGACTGTTAGATACACAATTGGAATCTAGGTACTCGAAAGATGAGTCAGAAAGAACCTCAATCGAAGGACTATTACACTCGTCTGAATCATTCGGACTGATTTCACAGTAACTCGATGCTGTTTCAGACATGGTTGCAACGATTAATTATTTCAAATTTCTCATAAAACTTTATTTAATAGTGGAAAAGATTACAAAATTTAATCATTCCAAATACTTCTCACTTTAACTGATGTCTCGGGTAATCGATCAATGAGATCTTCTAGTTCTGAATATGACGTTGATTTCAAAAATCTCTCTTCTTGGTGTCTTTCCAAATTAACACCATTATTCAGCATAAATAAAACCACCAAATGTTGGGCAAGTGGGAATAAATCACCCCCTTTGATGTCTTTGGAATTTTCAACTATTTCGATCAAAGCTTTTTGTAGATCTTTTGAAACTGGTTTAAACGAATGTAATTTGTCAACCTCTTGTCTAAAAACTTCTTTGAAATCAATCAATGACAGAGTGATGAACACAACCAAAGACCATGTAACACCAACATTTGATCCTTTATAAACTTCCTTCATATTTTTATCGATCATTTTATTCAAGAAAAGATCCCCCCAACAATTGAATTGAATACATTGCCAGAGCATTGAATTTTGGAAATTCCTCAAAGCATCACGAATCTCAATCGACGTACTGTGTTTGGTGATCTTTGGCATCAGACTAACATCGGCAACATTAATTCCCCTATGACATCTCAAAGTTATCTGTGGAGTTTCATCCAAGATGATGAATGGCATGTAACTTTCAATTTGTTTCAAAATTTTGTGAGGTTCTCCACGGAGAAGTGTACCTATTCCCAGGGTTTTAAGTTCTGTTTTCAACTTCAATATTTGTTCATCTTTGAGAAGACAATCTTGACAAATATCATCTAATTCTGAAACTTCAGATTCCTCGATGATCTCAATCTGCTTTTGATGATGTTCTCTTAATTCTCTGCTTGATACTTGCAGCTTTTCAGGACGTTCTCTTAGTTCTCTACTTGATACTTGCAGCTTTTCAGGACGTTCTCTTAGTTCTCTACTTGATACTTGTAGCTTTTCAGGGCGTTCTCTTAGTTCTCTACTTGATACTTGCAGCTTTTCATGACGTTCTCTTAGTTCTCTTTTTGATACTTGAAGCTTTTCATCACTTGATTTGAGATCTTGTTCCAGTTTCTTCAATCTCTCTTTCAAAAGATTTATATCCAGTTGATATGTTTTGGTAGTATTACGGATTAATTTCTCATCCAGCAGAAGTTTAACTTTATACTTCTCAGCTTCTTTCGTCTTGCTCTCGAGTCGACGTTCCAACACACTTCTCCATTTAATTTGTTGGCTCAAGTTTTGGATCTCCTCTTCTCTTTCTGCAATGGTTGCTTCGAGTATTTCATTCTTCATGACGAGTTCTTTGTTTGCTTCTTCAAGCTCAAGGATCTTGTGTTGAAGTTCTTTCCCTTTTTTATCACTTTTGTATTTCATTCCATGTTCCAATTTCCCTCTCAATACGGTAATTTCTTGTTGTTGTGTTTGTAAAGTTTTGGATTGTTGAGCCTGTAATGATTTATAACTCTCGATCTGCAGTTGTTGCTTCTCCAGCTCTTTTTCATCGAAATTCAACTTCTTCAACAAAGAATCTCTTTCGAATTGTAAAGCGGCATTATCTCTCTGAGCTTTGGAATATTTGTCATCTAGTTTTGACATATTATTCTGATAATATTGTAACTTTTGTTCAGCTTCTTGCAAAGTTTGGATTTTCAGTTTTAGAAGGCTTTCATAAGACACAGAATTTTTGTTTCCAGGATCATCATCTTTCTCTTTGATTTCGTCAATTAAACCTATGAATTTGTAAGTGTTGGTTTTGGAAAAGAACAAAAATGATGAAAAAGAATCTTCTAAATGGTCTAAGAACATTTGAACATTCTGTACCGCTGTACTCAACCTTGCTTTTTTCATGAGTGGTTCATCTGTGTCAAGATTTTCATCGTGTTGAACCTCTTCAATACTACTTCTTTCTAACATAACTTGCGTACCTTGACTGATCTCTTGCCAAATGGTTTGAATGAAAACATGATTAACTTTATGTGTTGCAAGATTAATAGTGGCTAACTGGTCCAATACAGGATCAACAAACTTATCAATACTTGAATTTTTCTTCAATTCTTCTTTCAATTCCAAAAAGATTTGACGTAATTTCTTCCACTCTTCAACGTGCAGTGCTTGCACCCTAAGACTTGAATTTTCAACATCATTGGGGTTATAAATTCCTTCCAAATCCAGAAAACTTTCCTTCAAAGATGTAACCTCACTTAAATTCTGCATCATTGGTATATTCTTCAACACCCTGGATAAACCTCGTAAGTTTGATTCCATCGAAAAAGGGGTTCAAATTATCCCCTTTTTCAAAAAAAAAAAAAATGCGCATTTTTAAATGATTTTGAATCTAATCAAAATGATAGATCATAGAGATAAATCATAAAGAAATGCGGGGTTGTTACTGATTGGGGTTTAAGTAGTTTTCTTCTAGTTACCATTTGAATACGAAAGTTTATATAAAGAATTTGTTTAATTTGATTGATATCCATATCTTTATCACTATCAAGATGATCTTATCATATTTAAGCAATCATACACCATTAATAAATAGCATACAAAATTGAAAACTAATTGAACTTTTAACAATACAGATTTTTTTTTTTGTACTACACCACGCCATGTGAAAAAGTTTCTAGAACGTCGTGTAACACTAAAAAAGTAAATCTATTTGCTATTTGCGCAAGTAAACCAATTGGTGATTGTACAAGATGACCTTGATAGTTGCTTCACTGTAAGTTTTACAAGTCAATTGAATGATAGATTGGCTAACAACAGTTTTCTTCCATATACAGTAGAATTTGAAGTTCAAAATGGCACTTCGGGACATGAAATTACATCTCCAAAGAGACCAGAGATCTCCAGGGCCGGTTCAAATTCCGTCGTGGCTCCCACACCCACTGGAACTTCACTCTTAAAATCAATGGCTCTGCATAAACTGCCAGATGCCCAATTGTCAAGAGCCAATTCTTCATTAGTGGCATTGAGTGATGACGAATTGAAGAAAGCTTCTGTAGAAGATTTCTTCTTCAATCAGGCAAAACTGAGACGTACTTCAACTGTTCCGAGTCAATATTCTTCAGGTACAGCAACTCCTTTAGAATCGGAAGACAAATCAAGAGAACATAGTCTGTTACTCCGTAGTGCTTTATCTGGTTCTTTATACATCCAACCACAGGCAAGACCTGTTCCTGCTGTCAATCCAAATGCCGTAGTGGATCCCATCCGTAAAGAATTGCAAACTCCGAGTTTAAAGATGGTTTCTAGATCTTCTTCTACTGCTGTTTTACCACAAAGAGTACCTCTTCAAAGAACAACTTTGCTGCAATCTTATGAAGCTGTATACGACGATAGTGGTATCGATGAAGATGTAATTGTGGAAAAACCAGATAAAGTTACTCCATATGGAGGATTTTCCAATCCAGATGCCAGCATATTTGAAAACAGATCCAATATTTTCAAAAACGCTCCATTTGAAGTTGCTAAACTGCGTCGTGGTAACATCAGTTTAGTGAAACTGATCGATTCAGCATCAAATGAACTCGAAGATGTCCGTTGGGTTGGAACTTTGGGAATGCCGAGTGATGAAGTTCCACAATCAACTCGTGATCGTATATCTGAAAGGCTTTCTCAAGACTATTCTTCTCAAGCCGTTTTCATCGATGATATCACTTTCCAAGGCCACTATTCAAGTTTTTGTAAACAGATTTTATGGCCTTCTCTCCATTACCAAATTCCCGATAATCCAAAATCCAAACTGTTCATGGAACATTCTTGGCAATATTATCAACTGGTGAATGAATTGTTTGCCGAACAGATCGTATCGACGTATAAAGAAGGTGATACCGTTTGGATCCACGATTATCATCTCTTGTTAGTTCCTCAATTGATCCGTCTGCAACTCCCTAATGCCAAAATTGGACTCTTTCTACATGTGGCATTCCCAAGTTCAGAAGTTTTCCGTTGTTTTGCACAAAGGAGACAACTTTTAGAAGGAATGTTGGGAGCAGACGTGGTCAGTTTCCAAATCGAAGAATATGTCAGACATTTTGTACAGACTTGTAATAGGTTGTTATTGACCGATTTCACAGCTGCAGGAATTAAACATGATGGACGTATAATTAGGGTAAACCATAATCCTGTGGGTATAGATGCAGAAGCATTGCTAGACCACATTTCTAATTCCGAAGAGATTCAATATTGGAAACGTGCCATTCGCCAAAGATGGCCAAACAAACGGTTGATAGTGACCAGAGATAAGATGGATCCAATCAGAGGAATCAAACAAAAGATGCTTGCCTATGAAAAATTTGTCACGAATCATCCAGAATACTTGGAAGACCTGCTCTTGATTCAAATCTGTCTCCCAGGCACAGGTGATGAAGATTTGGAAAGTAGTATTGCCATGATTGTTGATAGAATCAATGCCCGGTGTAATAATATTGCAGATACCCAACCAGTGGTATTCTTGAACCAAGACATTGATTTCGAACAATATGTCGCATTGATGGCAGAGGCCGACGCCTTCATCGTGTCTTCTATGCGTGAAGGTATGAATTTGACTTGTCATGAATTCATTGTCACTACAAGTGTGCGTCATTCTCCTTTGATCTTGTCAGAATTCACTGGATCTGCTGCTGTTTTGAAAGAAGGTGCTCTTTTGGTCAATCCATGGGATATTCGTCGTATGTCTGAATCCTTCTACGAACTGCTTACAATGTCCAAGACCCAAAAAGATCGAAATTGGAGTGGTCTCTTTGACATTGTTTCCCACAGAAACTCTCTGAACTGGGTAAGAGAATGTGTGGATGCAATTGATGAAGCCTGGGAAGCCCAGTTTTCAAAACAAACTTGCTCCACGCTCACGGCTCCCATTTTTGTCAATAGATATTCACAAGCCGAAGGTAAAAGATTAATTTTACTCAATCTCGAAAGTTTGTCTTCGAGTGTTCAATTTGAAACTACCAAAGTTTCAAATGTAGAAATGCCAGTAGTAACTTCGGTCTTGGCAAGTCTTGCTGCTGATCCCAATAATGTGGTTTATATCATGTCCTTCCATACCAGAAATCACATGTCGACGAAGTTCAGGCATATTGCAAACTTGGGTTTCGTTGCAGAAAACGGTGGCTTCGTCAAGACACACGATTCAAGTAAATGGTATGCCATCATAAACGAAACCAACACTTGGAAACCAGAAGTGGTCAACTATGTGAATTCCATTGTGGAAAGATTACCAAAATCTTTCATTGAAATTGAAGAATGTACAGTGAGATTTCACACTGAGAATGTTCGTGCTGAAGACCACGAAAGGAAAACCGGATTGACTGGTGATTTGATCACTCATATCAACGATGTCTTTTCCACCGAAAAAGTACATGCTTCATTGGTGAATGAATGTGTTGTCATTCAACAGATGGATTTACCGCAACAACTGGTGCAATTGATTTGTAACAGTGTCGTTGGACGGAGCAAAGAAGGATACCAAAATGTTCCAGAATCACCTATGTCTCCGGTGGCTCCTACTCCTCCTTCTACTGCTTCATCCATTGGATTATTATGCATCATTGGTGGTCAAGGTACCACAGATGACAGTTTGTTCAAATATGCCTCAGAACTTCTGGCACGTCATGAGGTGAAAGACGTTTTGACAATTGAAGTAGGATCTAAACGTCATAATTTGGCTTCTCAATACTTGGGTGGAGTCAATGAACTCTTTACCATTTTGAAAAAAGCTGTTTAAGTAATGAATTAGATGTGGTTTATACAAAAACTCAGTCGCTAGTGATTTTAAAATTGTCTTGTTCTTTTATCATGGATCCCGATTCATACGTTGTGAACTGCAAACCTTCAACGTGTACAAATTCTTGATCTTCTAAGAATCTTATCAAGTTGTTGAATACCAAAGAATCAACTTTACGGCCCCATAAAAGGTCTAAATGTTCATGATTTTCGACTCCAATAATTTTCAAATCGTCATTTGGTAGTTGAGTTTTCATGATATCAATATCCACCAACGAATCAGTTGTGCCATAGATGATAAGGATTGGAATTGAAATATGGGTCTCGGTAGGGAACTCTGCAGTTTGTAGATTGAGTTTGTAAATTGAGTTGAATTTTTGATTGAACATTTGAAATCTTTTCGATTGAATGATTTGAAACCAATGACAAACACACTTCACGGATGTCGTCGAATAAAGATGGTAAAAACATGAGAATTTCTGTTTGTAATCAATGTTACAACTTCTCCAGTTGAATAGAACTTCATTTGACATATCAATGATCTTCACAAACAAAGGTGGATAAATGATCGATTGCCAAAATGAGGCCGAAGTCAATAAAATCTTTCGACCAAACAATAAAAAGATCAAACTTGGAGAAAATTTGAACATTGAACTGATGAGCCAATTATGAAGTCCCTTTGGAGTAGTTGCTGGTGAAATCGTGATAATTTTATCTATGCAATCATTGAGTTTAGAACTAGTGGAGAGTGCAGCAAGTCCTTGTGTGGAACCTTGGCTAAAACCGATATATGTCAATTTAGAAACTTTTGAAGTGGTCAAAACGTAATCAATTGAATCTGGAATGTCGTACAAGGCAAATTCATCAAGACTGAAGTTCCAAAACTCTTTTGAATTTATGTTAAACTTCAAATTTTTGTGTGAATACTTATTACCTCTATTGTTACCCAACCAGACATCGTAACCCAAATCACATAGAACAAATGGAAGATTGAGATGATTCTCCAGCATTGTACACCAAACTTCACTGTTCATTAAAAGTCCATGGTGCATGTATACAGTTTTACCATTTGCAGTCTTATTATTCAAAGCAGGATTTAAACGATGTAAAGTTAAGATGTAATGGTCTTTGGTGACCACTATATGGGATTCTAATAAATAACCAGAGATTTGACACATTTGTTTCAAGTTCTTGGCTTGTTGAAGTCTATGAATCTTTGAATATTCAGTATCAGAAAGACTAGCTTCCTTTTGATCCATTTCATTCATAAGGCGAGTGTTCCGTTCATTCCTAAAGATTTCAAAACTGAACAAAGAGAATATAATCCTTGTAGTAGATGTGAAGAAGGATAAAAGCCAACCAGGTAAGAAAGTGGTGATTGTAGAGATCAAAGATTCAACTACAATCACCAAAACAGATGTAGTAACTTGTGTGTACTCTTTGAAATCCATTTTAGACGTCCATCTCATCGCATGTATAAAAAAAATTATGCAGGATAAAAAAAAATATTTCATATCTTGCTCAGTGTCAATTTGAAAACCAGCCTTTGGCCTGGGGGTTTAGATGATATTTTTGATATTCTACACGCTGGTTTGATCTATGACGTAAATCTTGTAATCATCACACCACACTTCTTCTCCTTTTTAATCAAAAATCTTCTCCTTCTTCATGCATATGCAAGATGGTTGACAGCCGTCCGAGACGATATCTCCAGAAAAAAAGGGATGCATATCAACATAATGAGGTTAAAAGATCTATTGGCTTAATCTATATAAGGTAAAATAAAACATTTAGAAGGACTTGTCCCAAGAGTCAAGTTTCATAGTACCGTTGTATTCCAAGTTCAAGTGCATTTTAAAGGCATCTTTCAAAATGTGAGGTTCATGTAAAGATTTTCTCTTTTCACAGTAAAAAATGGCTCTGTCGAGGTAATCTTGTAAAATTGGTTTATATTCTGGATGAGCAGAGTTGTTGATGATGGTTTGGGCTCTTTCCTTTGGAGACAAACCTCTCAAGTCGGATAAACCTTGTTCTGTAACGATCACGTCCAAATCGGCTTCTGTATGATCGATATGAGAAGCAAATGGTACCACACAGGAGATACCGGTCTTGTCAGTCTTGGTTGGTCTGGCAGATGGTGTGTGCATGATAGACAACTTGGCATTTCTGAGGAAATCTCCAGATCCACCGATACCGTGTAACATTTTAGAACCAGAAACGTTTGTAGAATTTGCATGGGCATAGATATCAACTTCTACAGGAGTGTTCATGGCGATGACACCCAATCTTCTGATGATTTCAGGAGAATTAGAAACAACTTGAGATCTAAGACACAATTTGTTACTGAACAAATCCCAATTGTTGAAGAATTTTTGGAAACCTGCATCTGTCAATCTGATAGAAGTGGCAGTGGCATAGTCCAAAGCACCATTTTCGAAAAGTGGTAAGAAAGAGTCTTGCAACACTTCTGTCCAAACATTCAAGTTCTTGAAAGAAGAAGATGCCAAACCATCAATGACAGCATTGGCAATGTTTCCAATACCACTTTGTAATGGGAGTAAATTTGGAGGTAATCTACCCAGTTTGACTTCATTTTCAAAGAATTCAACCAAATGACCAGCAAGACGTTTTGAGACTTCGTCTGGAGGGGTGTTTGGACCAACTTTATCTGGTTCTTGGCTCTCCACAATGGCAATGACCTTAGAAGGATCGATTGCAATGGCTTGGACCCCTGATTTTTGATCAACTTTGGTATAAGGATAAGGTTGTCTAAAAGGAGGATTGACATGAGGATCAATGTCATGGAGACCTTCGAAAGAAGGAGTTTTGGTGTTGACCTCGATGATCACCTTATCAGATACTGCCAACATTTCTGGAGATCCACCAACGGCAGGACCAGGGACGATTGAACCATCTTCTGTGATGGCAGTGGCTTCAATGATTGTATAGTCCAACAATTGATTTGGCTTGTCTTTGAAGTAAAAACCATATGCCAAATCTTGTGGGAACATCGATAAATGTTTATCGAAGAATTGCGTACGTCCATCGTTGATGGCATTGGCAATTGGTTTACCAACTTGATGAGGAGCTCTACGTAAGATCATGTTATTTTCGGCCCATCTGGACTCTTCTGGACCAGCAGAGGCACCAACGAACAAGTTAAAAGCTAATTTCCCTTGAAGATTGTTATCTTCCACATGTTGGGCCAAAGCGGTTGGAACAACTTTTGGAGCACCGACACCGGTGAAACCGGACCAACCGAGGTATTGACCATGTTTGAATAATTCCACACACTGTTGTGGAGTTCTCAACTTCTCAAGATATGGCAGGTATCTAACTCTTTGTTTAAGAATGGCTGACATCTGTTTTGTTAACTGGTTTTACGATTTGGGAGTTGAAAAAAGTATTTATATGGTGAGATTTTGAACTTTATGCAAGTTTTCTGCAGGAGAAGATTTGTGGGAAAACTCGGAGAAAATCATGGGGGAGAAGCCACCGTTTAAATAGTGATTAAGGGGACAGGTGAGGAGAAGATGTTTTTTTTTTGGTTGGGTTGTTTGACAACAGTTGGAGAAACCGGACTAATGATTTGCGGAAACAATAACATGAGGGACAAGGAGGGGAAAGGTGGGGTGTCCAACATGGGGTAGATGCGCATAATAGTGGAGTAGAGATGGTGGGGTAATTTACATCTTCTCCAAATCTGTTCGGTCCCCGGATTTCACAAACACTCAATTTGATTGGAAGGTTTTTTTTCCAAAAGTATGACCGCATTAGATTTGAGTCTCCATTTATCCAGTTTTTTTTAACTATTTATTGCCAGAACTTTGTCGGCTTTTTCTAAAGCTTTTAAAACCATTTCCCAGAACAGCGGAACGTTGATGTCGTAACCCACGTAAGATCCGTTTTCATCCGGAACATCCAGTAAAATTCTAGCGTAATCACTACTTTCCTTTTCAAGGTTCATACTGAGCAGAGATCTATACCATTTAAATTCAAGATCGTTTTCAATTCCGTAAAAAGATAGAAGCAGAAGTACCAGTAATGGATCATGAACAGGAGGACCATCTAAAAATCCTTTGTTCACTCTATAATTTTCTGCAAATGCCATTACAATTTCATGGAATAAAACTCTCAATTTAGACTTGTCCAGTAAAATGTTGTTCTGGACATCAACTGTGGCAATGGCTTTATGGGTCAAATCAGAAGGAATCAATATGGTTCTTGATTTCAACACTTCATCCAACAAAACTACTGCACCAGCCTCTGGATCGACTTTCACATTGAATTCACCAATCTTCCATGTCCTCTCAGAAACGGCTCCACCCATGATTGAAACCATTTTAATCTTGCATCTCAATTCAGGATATTTTTGATAGAACCTCGCAATGTTGGTCAAAGGTCCTATTGCCACGATTGATAACTCTCCATCATATTTAACAGCTTCTTCGGCCAATCTGTCCAACAATTCTTCTTCGGCACCATTGATTTTTCTCGTTGGTTTCGGTAAAAGTTCCCAACCACCGAGTCCCTTGGCTCCATGGATATGATGAGCAGTCATTGGTTCTTTCTCCAACGGAACTGGAAACCCTTGATAAATAGGAGTATCTTCGTCTCCAAGTGCAGCCAGTAAAGCCAAAGCATTATATGTGGTATATTCAATTCCAGTATTACCATGAACACTAGAAATTCCAGCCACTTTAAAATGGTCTTCATCGAACAATGCAGTCAATATGGCAATTGCATCGTCATTACCAATGTCACAATCAATCCAAATAGGTACAACCATCTTTATCCAGTTCTTCGACAAAGCTCAATTTTATGTGCTTTTTTTTTAAACCTTCGGCCAATTTTTATCTTTCAATTCGGCAAATTTTTCACACCAAATCCTGTAAAACCGAGTAAAATTTTATCCCGTTGGACTTCGTCGATTTTGTAATTATCAACAGAAAACGCTTCTTTGCCTATGAAGAAGTTGATAACGTTGAATCCAAAGTTTTTGTCGAAATCGAACCGTGACATGATCACTTCTCTCAAGTCATAAATACCAGCTCTGGCTTTGTGATCAAACCACGGTTGTTCGACTGAGGCAGAAGTCAAGCTAGAAGTCCAGTTTTTGAATTTTTTTCTCTGTATATCGTACAATTCCGAAGGATTGGGTATATTTTTGTCCGGTTTAAAACGAACTTTTAAACTTCCCCTTTCTTCATCTAGCTTTAGATAAGTATCGTATCTCAATATTGCCTTTGTGATCGTATTTGACCTCATCAATTGTGAAAGTCTTCTTTGATATGAATCCTCTTCTGATGACAGATTCAAATCGTACGTCACATCTATAAATCTATCAAATTTTGTCAACCTATTTGACCCTTTTCCATGACGATAAAATATTATATCTACAGGTTTGAAGTCTTGAGAATTCTCTGAAGACATCAAGAATTTATTTAATAACAGGCATTTCTTTTGAAATACATTGTTGTATATGAATGTGACTTCATTTTGAGTAGCAGGTTCAACTGTTAAAGCCATCCGGAATCGCACATATCTAGACAAGTCTTGCTTTATCATGTCTTTAAAACTCAAAAATGTGGAGTTGAAAAAAAAAAAATTCATATTTCGCTACACTTTCCTATTTGGGAAAAGGGGGTTATGATTCAAAGACATAGCATTTTAAGGTATCATAGACTATATATGGTCTAAACTCCGATGTAAATCTTTGGAGTTGGGAGCTGTGTATGGGTGTGAGGACCAGTTGGGCCGTACAAAGTGGATTCATAGACAAATGAAGTGGTCGTAGTAGCCGACGTTGGGGTATAAGGAAGGGTATAAACGCCAATTGAGCGTGAAGACGAACTTGACGAAGAGGTGAAAGAAACACTCAAGGTCGAGGCTACCAAGTCATCTGGGTTGAGAACCGAGTAACTGGAATAAATGGTAGGTGAAGGATCGAAAGTTGACGAACTCGACTCAATTGGATAATAAGGAGTGGCAGAAACAACTGAAGCTGGAGAACTTTCAGTGCTAATAACCAGGGAAGATGGACTTGCAACATAAGGAGAAGCACTGAGGTAAGGTGAGCTTCCAGTTGTGGATGCGACATATGGAATACTCTCTGTCGAAGAAATTGGTACATATGCCGAGGTTTCGGATGATGGAACATATGCTGCTGCTGCATCGGAAGTTGGCACATATTGAGAAGTTTCAGAAGTTGGAGCATATGCAGCAACATCAGAAGTGGTGGAGTAAATTGGAGTCTCTGAAGATGTTGGTACATAGACAGGAGATGTGCTTGCCTCATACACCGAAGATTCAGTACTCAAAGGGGTAGAGGTCAAAGGAGTGGAAGTAGTGGTGACCGGTTCAGTCCCGTTGAAGTTTACACCTCTTTCAAAAACTTGCTTACCTTCACCAAACCATGCTGGGAGAGCATTAGCACTTGCAGTAACAATTGAGACTAAAACAATTCCGGATAACTTCATTTTCTTGTAAAGGGATGAATCTCGAAGAAACTGGTTCCAGAAATAGGCTTTGCCTGGATGTTTCTTCTTTTATATAGAAAAAAGGGGGGCCTGCTTGAAGTTTTTTTCACTATTTACGCTTATCCATTTACAGTCTGAAAATTTACCCCTGACATACACCAACTGCAGATCCAAACGTACCTTCGAAACTGCGGGTTTCCCAATTAGGAAGGTGTACCTGCGTCGACTTCTAAAAAAATCCAAATAAAGCTTTTTTGCATACGAAATTAGACCTAAAAAATTGATTTTCGAGATCTAGACTTTTAAATGCATGCACGCCCGCATATTATTACATATTTGACCTTTTCGGTTATAAAGATAAAAAACACACACATAAAGACTAGCCACTCTTATAGTTTAAAGAATGGTGATGAACGCCACGGGACTATTACCGTGTCCCAATTTAGACCTAAAAACCCGAACTGAGACTTTGTGGTCGGACTTTGGCTGAAAGTTTTTTCCTGTACTTTCGAACAAAGCCTTCTCTTCTTTTCTTTTTAAGCCTTTGCAGAAGTCCAGATCTTTAATTGCTTTTATTAGTTTGTATACTGGGTCTCGTGTCTTTTAGCGATAGATCCAGAACCTCTGAAGGAAAATCTCAGGTCCAATTCCAGTTTCCCCAAAACAGGTTGTGACTCGCCTTTTGGCCCATATCCTCCACCTCCTGGTGTTAAAAGTAATATTCTATCTCCCTTTTGAACGTTGACTGTATTTTTCCCACCAATGTTGATGGTTTTCTCCATAACAAAGCTTCCATCTCTGTCATAGATTTTTCTAATCAAAAGGTTTAAACCTCTCAGGCCTGGTTCACCACCTAACAATCCATAAGGAGCATTAACACGACGTTCAGATAAGATCGAAGCCTTGAGAGGAATACGGAATTCGATGTCTCTCACAGCTCCATTACCTCCTTTAAATGTACCATCTCCTCCTGATCCTTCTCTTATTCCAAACTCACGTAAAATAACAGGATACCTTTTTTCAAAGACTTCGACATCTGTCATTTTTGTGTTTGTCATATTGGTGTGAACAGCCGAAACACCATGCCATGATGGACCAGCTCCATGTCCACCTGCAATGGTTTCATAGTAACCAAACCCTTTTACATACCCATTTTCACTGTTTCCTCCCGTTCCAAATGTGAAGTTATTACAATCACCTTGTGAACCAGCCATTGCTTCAAATGCTTTGAAAATGACATCAGTGATACGTTGTGAAGTCATAACGTTACCAGCAACAACGGCAGCACCTTCGGATGGTGATAATAGGGAGTTTGGAGGAATTATAACTTTCAAAGGCCTTAAGAATCCTTGGTTCAATGGAATATCTTCATTGACAAGACATCTCAAACAGTAAATAATTGCCGAATACGTGATGGCTTCAGGAGCATTAAGGTTTCCGTACATCTCAGGACTAGTACCGGAGAAGTCAAGTGTAGCCTCTTCACCGTTAATTTCAACGGTGAGATTGATTCTTGATCCATCATCCATGAAATCTTCGGCATGTAAACTCTTGGCTTCGATCTTTGACAAAAGCCTGCGAACAGTGGATGCTGCATTGGCTTGAATTGCCTCCATATACATGAGAACGGTATCCAAGCCAAACTCTGCCACCAACATATCGACTAAACCTATCCCCTTCTGGTTAGCTGCCACCTGAGCTCTCAAGTCACTGAGATTATCACTCAATTTACGAGTACCAGAACATCCTGGGTATTGAGCTGGATCATGTAACAACAACTGGGTCATTCTTTCTTCCTGAAACACTCCATCTTTAACTAAGTATTCGGAATAGATCATGGCACCTTCTTCCCAAAGTTCTTTGCTGTTAGGAGGCATACTTCCAGGGAGAGTAGAACCAATGTCACTATGATGTGCTCTGGAAGCGAGGTAAAAAACAATGTCACCTTCGTGGAATACCGGTGTCATTACAGTGATATCTGGAAGATGTGTGTTACCAGCCAAAGGATGGTTCCCCACTATGACATCACCAGGTTTTAATTTTCCTTCCAAATGACGAGATTGGAATTTGACAAATGTTCCCATGCTTCCCAAATGAACAGGAATGTGTGGAGCACTCGAAACCAAATTGGCATCTTTATCAAATAAGGCACAACTGAAATCGAGTCTTTCTTTCACGTTGGTTGAGACTGCCGTTTTTTGAAGTGAATGGCCCATCTGCTCGGCAATGTCGATAAATCTATGGCCAAAGATGGACAAAAGTATAGGATCAACTTTCTCTATATCCACGTCATTCTTCGCCTTGGCTTTGAAATTTTTCACCACTACATGGGTCTTTATAACGGTTGCAATGGACTGAGGTGGGATCACATTGGTCTGTGTACCATCTGCAATAATTGCAGGACCTTCTACTTGAGATCCAATTTTCAACTCTTCAAGTCTGTAGACAGGAGTACTATATATTGAACCTTCAAAATAAGCATCTTGAATCTTTGTAGCACTCTCTGAAGATATCTTGACTAAATCGTCTTGTAAATCTGCTAACTGGGTATCAACAGAAGGAGAAGTGATCTTACGTGATTTACCAATTGCTCTTAAACGAATGTCATCGATCATGATATCTTTGTCATCAAAGGCAAAACCAAATTCTTGCTTATGGAGTGTTTCAAAAACGGATGCATAATCCGAATCCGGTGCCATGGTCATGATGGCAGACTCTGTTCCACGATATCTCAAGTTCAAGTATTTTTCAAATGTGATCTGATGCCTTTCAATTCCTTGTTCTTCAAGATTCAGTACGGCTCTGGATTCAAGAGCTTTGAAGACTTGAGCCACTTGTTGTGTAGAATGAGATCCCAAAACCAAAGAAGCAGGTTCTTGAACTTCTTCCACGACATCTGCCAAAGCCATTCCATAGGCAGATAGTACAGACGAATATCTATGGATGAGAACTGTATCTATGCCAAGTTTCTCAAAGGCAACAAAACAACAACATTGTCCTCCAGCACCACCAAAGGAAACCAAACGGTGCTTGGCAAGAACGTGACCTTTAGCTTCCGTCAAAGTTCTAATAGGTCTTGCCATTGCTTCGTTGGCCACGTTCAAGAATCCTTCCGCTATATCGGCCATCGACATTTGTTTGCTTGGATTTTCTGCATTGATTTTATCTGTCAATTCTTGGAATGCCTTTTGTGCAGCTTCAACGTCAAGACTCTCATCTTCATTTGGACCGAAGATCTTGGGGAAGAAATCAACTACCAAACGTCCCAAGACTAAATTGGCATCTGTCACAGTCAAATATCCTTTTTTCCTATAACAAACAGGACCAGGATGGGCTCCAGCAGATTCGGGTCCTACTCTCATCAACCCATTTTGGTAGAAAAGTCTTGAACCTCCTCCAGCAGCTATCGTATTGATGTCTAACTGTGGAGATTGTATGGTGATACCAGCAGTGGTAGTCTCAAAGACATGGTCATAGGTACCGTCGAACCTAGAACAATCGGTTGAAGTTCCACCAACGTCTAAGCCAATGATCGGTATCTTATTAACAGGGTCATAAGAGGTCTCTGCAAGACCCACTACACCACCAGCAGGACCCGATAGAATGGCTTTTAACCCACTGAATTTCGAAGAGTCCACCATTCCTCCATCACTTTTCATGAATTGACATCTCACACCACTAGTTTTATGTTCGGCAACCGATTGTAATCCATCTTTCAAGCCGGTTTGGAAACTGGTGAGATATTTCTTGATTTCAGGAGTAAGATAAGAATCAGCCACTGAAGAATGGCCCCTTGGAATGTACTTGATCATCGGAGATAACTCTGAAGACAACGAAATATGTGAAAATCCAACCTCTTTGGCTATACGTCCCACCATTTGTTCATGTTGGTCATAAGTATACGAATGTAACAAACAGACACCTATAGAACGTATTCCAGTATCGTAAAGTACTTGTAAAGTTGATCTTATACTCGATTCATCAGGAATTTTCAAAATCCTGACAACTTCACCAGATTTACCCCTGACGAGATCATTTGTCAATTTGGTAGTGACGAATTGATCAGGATCTTCTGCATAGTCTTCTAAAGTGACTCTTTCGTCTATTTCCACCACTGTTTCATATAATACTTCTGGTCTTTTAATGGCCAAATCAAAAATATGAGGTCTGGTTTGATTTCCAATCACCAAGGCATCTTTGAAACCTTTTGTAGTGATGAGAGCACATCTTTCTCCTTTTCTTTCTAGAAGGGCATTTGTTGCCACAGTGGTTCCTAACTTCAAAGAAGATATCAAAGAAGTGTCCAAAGGTTGATCTCTGGGATATTTCTTATCTGTGGCATACTCTAAAACACGGCGAATTCCTTCGATATTGGCATCTTTATAATTCGAAGGATCTACAGATAATAATTTGAATACATAATCTTCTTTACCTTCTATAAAGGCAATCACATCTGTGAATGTTCCACCTCTATCAATGGCAATTCTAATGTCTGACATCTTTGAACTTCTTCCCTTTTTGTTCCCTCTTTTCTTAAATACTTTTGACCGGCCGGCGATATCAGTTTTTTATGTCCGAAGACGACGGCGATAACGATTTTTTATCGCCGGGGGGTTATTTGTAAAAAGTCGTGCACAAAATTCGGGGGGTTAAATTGGCGGTTAAATATCACCAAACCAACTTGTTAAGAGATGAGATTTGGGTATTTAGCAGTTTTATTGAGCATTATCTGTGTATCGGGATCCTGGGATTTCTTGAGCTTGGATCAAATGAATCTTCCAAATTTGGTCCGCCGGGGACATACGAACAAACCTTTGAAATTTGAACCTCACACCGACCAATACGGTAAAAGTTATGGCTTTGTCAGTAAACCTTTTTTCCCTTCACGTAAGTAATCCTTCATCCTTGATTGTAGACTAACTCGTAGCTTCTGGTGGAAGATTGCTGAATGTTTGGCAAGATGCTTATGAAAAGGCAAGAAAAGTTGTCGAGCGGATGTCAATCACAGAAAAAGTCAACTTGACCACAGGAACAGGTTGGGGGTCTGGACCTTGTGTTGGAAACACAGGTGGTAACTCATTTGTACCTCCTTTCTGTTTACAAGACGGACCGAATGGAGTCAGATTTGCAGATTTCGTCACCAGTTTCCCCTCTGGCTTGGCAACGGGAAGCACTTTTAACAGAGGTTTGGCTGCTCTCAGGGGTAAAGCCATGGCGCTTCAATTCAAGGCAAAAGGTGTAGATGTGGTTCTAGGTCCTGTGGTGGGACCAATTGGTTTAAAAGCTCAAGGTGGTCGAAATTGGGAAAGTTTCGGAAGCGATCCTTATTTGCAAGGAATCTTTGGAGCCCAGACCATTGTTGCGATTCAAAAAGAAGGCTTGGTTGCCTGTGTCAGGCTGTTGATAGGTAATGAACAAGAAACTTACAGACAAGTCAACGAATGGGATAACGGTTTACAAGTATCCATTAGTAGCAATATAGGAGATAGAGCGATGCATGAAGTTTATCTTTGGCCATTTGCAGATGCTGTCCATGCAGGAGTTGGTTCGGTCATGTGTTCATTCAACAGAGTTAACAACACATATGCCTGTGAAAATTCAGCTTTGATCAATGGCCTTTTGAAAGACGAACTAGGTTTCCAAGGATTTGTCGTGTCAGATTGGGGGGCACAACACTCAGGAGTGACCTCATGTCTCTCGGGACTCGATATGGCAATGCCCGGGGAAGTTTTCGACGGTTGGGCTTCAGGCAAATCTTATTGGGGCCCCTTGTTGACCAGAGCGATTTACAACCAAACCATTCCTCAATCTAGGTTGAATGACATGGCTGCACGTATCTTGGCACCTTTCTTCAAAGTGAAGCAAGACCTCAACGATGAAACACCTCCGAATTTCTCCTCTTGGACCTATCACACTTATAACCAAGAGTACCCTTTCCAGCACTACGGCCCCATTATACAGGTCAACTGGCATGTTGAGACCAGAAATAGTTTTACAGAAGAGACAGCCTTAAATGTTGCCAGAGAAGCCATTGTCTTGTTGAAGAATGAGGGCCAAAACCTTCCAATAGCTGCTGAAGATGGCGTACGTCGTTTGATGATTTCAGGGATATCAGCAGGTCCAGATGCCAAAGGTTTTAACTGTAAAGATCAAAGATGTGTAGATGGAGTTTTGACTTCAGGATGGGGATCTGCTGCAGTCAACAATCCTTATGTCATCACACCATATGAAGCTGTGCTGAGGAAAGCCATCAAACAAGGAATGGTGGTTGATTTTACGACTGAGTCTTTCGAGTTTGATTCTGTAGATGAGATGGCAGATTATGCAGATATGGCACTCGTTTTTGTGAGTGCTGACTCCGGAGAAGGTTACATCCAAGTAGATGGCAATTATGGAGACAGAAAGAACTTATCTCTTTGGCATAACGGAGATGAGCTCATTACACATGTTGCTGACAGATGTCGCAAGACTGTTGTGATTGTAAACTCTGTTGGGCCTGTCAACATGGAGAAATGGATCGAGCATCCAAATGTCGTTGCAGTTCTATATACTCTGCCTTTGGGTCAGTTTGTCGGACAGGCAATTGCCGAAGTTCTCTTTGGAGACGTGAACCCTTCCGGTCATCTTCCATTTACAATTGCCAAACGTGATGAGCAATATGCCAAGGTCATCAGTGCTTTACCTGATAAAGATGGTGACAATTTTGACCACGACATATATCTTGATTATAGGTTCTTTGACAGGCACAATCTCAAACCTCGTTTCGAATTTGGACTTGGCTTATCATATACGACATTTTCATTGATAGGTATGAAGATTGTCGAAGTTGAAGCACCAACAGAATACTTGCCAACTCCTCCACCTTATCTTCCTCTTTATAAGATGTGTGAAGATGACACATGCGATCCAGAAGATGCGTTGTTCCCTCATGAAGAATTTGAGCCGGTCCCTGGTTTCATTTATCCATATCTATACAATGACAAGATCATTTCCACTGATGAATATGATTATCCAAAAGGTCACACACCGGATCAATTTAACGAGCCACATCTTACAGGAGGGGGTCTAGGAGGTAATCCTGCGTTGTGGGATGTCTTGTACACGATTCAAGCAACTGTTAAGAATGAGGGTAATTACAAAGGATCCTTTGTTGCTCAACTCTATATTGAGTTTCCGTGTACCTTGATGTCATCACCTTCTCGTCAATTGAGAGGTTTTGACAAGATTCATTTGTCTCCGGGAGAAGAAGGGAAAGTGAATTTCAAGATCCTTAGAAGGGATATATCAGTTTGGGATACATCATCACAACAATGGATCATCCAGAGAGGTAATTACAAGATCTTTGTGGGATCTTCCAGCAGGAAACTTGAGCTCTGTGGAGAGATCGATATTCAAGATGCCGATTAGTAGTATGCATCAGAGGAGATCTTCGTATCCAAAAAATCGGGAACGTCATTGATAGCCAAGGGAATCTTTCTACCCAAAGGTAATTTTGCAAATTCCAGTTGAACTTCATCTAAAGATGCCACCTTCTCAAATCTGATGTTGTCATTTTCTTTCAAAAACTTCAAATTAACCAAATCTTTGAGCTTCAAAAGATTGATCAAGTCTTTGATGCAAACTTCGGAAAGGCATCTGACGAATTTTTTGTTCAACTTGACTTCTTTATCCGAAGCAATCTGTTTGATTAGATCTTTCTCATTTTTGGCCTTGGAGAATTTGGCCAGTAATTTCTTGAGTTTGTTAGTTTCTTCCTCATTTTTTAGTAATGAGTTTTGAATATAATTTATGATTCCTATACTTAAACCCAATTTTTGATCTTCGTAGTTGTCCAATGATAAATAATAAGCTATGAAGATCTTTGAATAAGTCTTGAAAACTGATAAATGTTCGGTAAATGTCTTGTTTAGAGGTGAATTGACTAAGATCTGTTGGCATATGGAGATTTCATCACTTATATAGATGCACAATTTCAAAAGTGTTGCATGGTTTTTGGTATCTATATCAAAGTGCCAATCGTTGTCTACAATTTTGGAGATTTTCAAGTAATTTGTCTTGATAAGTATGTTCAATTGTATGCTGGCATCTAGTAGATGAGATAACAAGTTGAAGAAGTTTACAGAAAGAAGATCTTCTTCTGAATGATAGCCCAATCTGAGTAAAAACCTTACCAATGAAAGTGCATCTTTGAGCCATTTATTTGAAATTTTCCAGTCATGGTCGGTTCCAGAAGCATTGAAGATGTTCAAAACTTTTTGAGAAGCTAATTTCTGATAACTTATGATTAAGAGTAAGCCTGAAGTGGCGACTTCTTGTCTAAATTTCCAAACTTGATTCAGTTTCAAATTCCATGGTGCTCTTACACAGAGCTCCTTTTCCATGTCTTGTGTTAAAAGTAGGGTTATGTAATCCTGTAGACTTGAAATTGTGGAAACCAAATCATCGGATACTATTTGATGTCTTGCATTTTGAATTTCAAGAGATATGTCACCTTTAAAACTAGCTGCTGTTGGTTTCAAGTCGATAGGTAATTCAAACATGACAGTTTACAACTTCGGTTTCGTATTTTTTGATAATTTGCTCATCAATATGAATTGACTAATCACACGTACAATGTGATGCATTTTTTCCGCACACGTCTATTTCCGGTACATGGCCAATCACATCACAAGATCTCGCGTCACATGATTACATAATTCTTTCTTATCGCAATAAAATGACGTCAAAGAATTTCCCCTTTGGGAAATTATTTTTCTCTTATCTAATCGGTCGTATAAAAAGGAAAAAAGATGGCTATTGTGATTTAATTATATAGAATTAAGATGAAATTCGTTGTTTTGGCAGGATTGGTGCAGATCAGTACTGCTGCTATCATCCCATCTTTGGGATCAGAAGTTTGGAATGCCGTATGGGGAGGTCAGTCGGTGGTTGAATCTCAAGTCGAAGTGTTTCGCAACGATCGAAAGCCCAGAGATCTCATTGAAGATCGTTATATAATCACGTTTAAAGAAGGAGCATCTTCAGAGAAGATTTCTGAGCACAAACAATGGATCCAGTCTACTGTTTTAGAGGCTGAAGCCGGTATCGCCGGTGTATTTGAAGATTTCAGTATCGGTTCGTTTCACGGATATTTCGGACACATTCCTTCTGGTATTTTGGATCTCATTCGTTTGGACCCTTTGGTGGGTGCCATTGAACAAGACCAAAGAGTTTATGCCTCTGATTTTGCTGTGGAAAGTGGAGTTCCATGGGGTTTGGCACGTATCTCTTCGAGAGAGAAATTGGATCTCGCAGAGACATTTTCTTATAGTTTTGACGATGCCGGAGGTGAAGGAGTCACTGCATATGTCATTGATACGGGTATCTATGTGGATCATAACCAATTTGGTGGTAGAGCTTCTTGGGGTAAGACGATTCCGAAGTATACAGAAGACAAAGATGACCATGGACATGGAACCCATTGTGCAGGAACCATTGCATCACAAGATTATGGAATTGCCAAGAAGGCGGAGGTGGTTGCTGTGAAAGTTTTGGGATATGACGGATCTGGAACCATGTCTGATGTGGTGAAAGGTGTTGAATTTGCAGCCAATTCTCATTTGGAGCTGTTGAAAAATGGTAAACCTGGTTTTAAAGGTTCCACGGCCAACATGTCTCTAGGAGGAGGTAGTTCTCCTGCTTTGGATCTGGCAGTCAATGCTGCAGTTCGTGCGGGTATCCATTTCGGTGTTGCAGCTGGAAACGAGAACGACGATGCCTGTTATTCTTCTCCTGCCAGTGCAGAATTGGCAATCACCGTTGGTGCTTCTTCTGTCTACGATTACAGGGCTTATTTTTCTAATTATGGTAAATGTGTCGATGTTTTCGGTCCTGGAGTCAATGTGGTTTCCACCTATATCGGATACCCTGAAGCCACAGCTTCGATGTCTGGTACTTCGATGGCTTCTCCTCATGTAGTTGGTTTATTGACCTACTTCTTATCTTTGTATCCGGAAGCAGATAGTGCTTATGGTACTGCAAGTATCACCACTTCTCAAATGAAAAAACGTCTTTTGGCATTTCTGACCGAAGATGTTTTAGACGGGGTTTATGATCCAACTCCTAATTTGTTGATTTTCAACGGAGCCGGTGCCGATTTATCTGCTCTTTGGGGTTTAAACGAGACCCAGAGTGTTCATTGATCAGATCTGGAATCTGACTACATATATACATATATCTATACTTATATTACAAATCAAACCTATTTCCATGATAAAAAAGAAGCCTAGCTCTGTTTTACTAACCCCTGTTTTACTAACCCCTTTTTCACTAACCCCTTTTTCACTAACCCCTTTCCATAGTTAAGTTTTTTTCTTTATTTCAATTTTATTTTTTCATTTTGATTTTATTTTTTATTTCAATTTTATTTTTCATTTTGATTTTAATTTTGATCGCGTCGCGTTAATCATGTCAAGTGTACGTCCAGAGCTCAAATTCAGTGATTCTGCTGATGAATCCTCTTTCTACAAAACCTATGTTCGTGATTTCGAATCCAAACCTGAAAAAACTGTTCGAATCGTCGATAAATCAGACTATTTCATCGTATTACAAGACGATGCAGATCTAGTGGCAGAACTCGTTTATAAGACTACTACTGTTATCAAAACACATAATCACAATGGCAGAGCCATCCGTTATGTAACACTCTCTCCTGCAGTACTCACAAACTTCTTGAAAACTCTTGTATTCGAACTAGGATGTCGTATAGAGTTCTACGATCGTCGTTGGAAATTACTCAAAGCTGCATCCCCTGGAAATTTGATGGAGATCGATGAATATATCGCAAGTTCTGATCTCACTTCGTTGCCCCGTATAGCTGCTCTCAAGATTGTCATAGTAGAAGGTTCTCGTAGAGTTGGTCTATGCTATGTAGATCAAAATATCCGTAGTATGGGAATAGTGGAATTTGTCGATAACGACATTTTCTCTGAATTAGAAGCAGTTTTGATCCAATTAGGTGTCAAAGAATTGCTCATTCCTTCTACAGATGATTTGGATCATAACAAAATGGTTCAAGTGGCTGATAGATGTAATGTGACAGTCACAACTACTAAAAATTCCGATTTTAACACCAAAAATATCGAACAAGATTTGGCAACTTTGACCGGGAACGAACTCGTATTGGCAACTTCACAATTGGCTTCTTTAACTGTGGCCCAGGCCTCTGCTGCTGCATTGATCGATTATCTCCAATTGATCTCTGGTGATTCAGATTGGAATTTCCATCTCTATCAACCTTCGAGTTATTTAAAACTCGATTATTCAGCCGTTAGAGCTCTAAATTTGTTCGATAAAGACGATCTGGGTAATAAGAATGTGTCTTTGTTTGGTTTGTTGAACCATTGTAAATCGATCGGAGGAACCCGTATGTTGGCTCAGTGGTTGAAACAACCTCTTGTTGACAAAGAAGAGATCATGAAAAGACATTCCATAGTACAATTTTTGATCCAAGAATCTCATATCAGAAGTTCTCTACAAGATTTACTCGGAAACGTTCCCGACATTTTAAAATTGGTTAAAAAGATCACCAGAAATGCGTCAAAAGCAGGTCTCAATGACGTGATCAGACTTTATCAATTAGTTTTAAAACTTCCAGATTTTTTACAAATCTTACAACAAACCGAACAAGATCAAGAACTGGGTGATTTGATCCAAGAGGCTTGGACAAAACCTATCACTGAGTTTGCGGAACATCTCTACAAATTTCAAGAACTCATCGAAAGTACAATTGATCTCAGTGAGTTGGAAAATGCCACATCTGCCTCTCAGATGAACATCAGAGTGAATCCTGAATTTGATCCAAATCTCATGAAACTCAGTGAACAGTTGACAAGTTTACAAGAGACCATCAAAGAAGAACATTGGAAACTGGCAGATGATCTTGGAATGGAACTGGAGAAGAAGTTGAAACTCGAAAACCATGTCAATCACGGTTGGTGTTTCCGTTTGACCCGTACAGATTCGGCTGTGTTGAGAGGTAACAAGAATTATAAAGAACTTCAAACCGTCAAAGCTGGAGTCTTCTTCACCACTTCCAAACTAGAACAACTCTGTCAAGAGGTCAATGACATCCAATCCCAATACGATTCTCTCTCTACAAGTTTGGTGAAAGAAATAGTGGAAATCTCGAGTAGTTACACTCCTATTTTGTTGAAGTTGTCTGTCAGTGTCTCGTCTCTAGATGTTTTGGTCTCATTTGCACATGTGGCTGCTTTTGCCCCGGTTCAATATACAAGACCGAGTAAGATCTACGGGGTTGGTGAAGAAGAACGTTTGTTGATGTTCAAAAATGCCAGACATCCAATTCTTGAAGTACAACAAGATTTGACATTTATACTGAACGATGTTTCATTTGCCAAGGGAAAAGAAGAGTTCCATTTGATCACAGGTCCAAACATGGGAGGTAAATCCACATATATCCGACAAGTTGGAGTCATTGCCTTGATGAATCAAATTGGAAGTTTTATTCCATGTGATGAAGGAGCAGAAATCTGTATATTCGATTCTATTCTAGCAAGAGTTGGAGCATCCGATTCCCAACTCAAAGGAGCATCTACTTTCATGACAGAAATGTTGGAGATGTCATCTATTTTACAAACGGCTACGTCCAATTCTTTGATCATAGTGGATGAATTGGGAAGAGGAACATCTACATACGATGGATTTGGACTCGCTTGGGCCATCAGTGAACACATTGCAACAAAGATTCATTGTTTCTCGTTGTTTGCAACACATTTCCATGAATTGACAAAACTTTCCGATTCTGTCCCCACCGTTAACAATTTACACGTTGTGGCTCATATAGAAGATACGACAGATGATAACATTACACTTTTGTACAGAGTGGAACCCGGTATATCTGATCAATCCTTTGGTGTCCACGTTGCAGAAGTGGTTCAATTTCCTGCTAAAATTATCTCAATGGCCAAACGTAAAGCCACAGAATTGGATGAATACACAGAGAACAAACGAACCAAATGTTCAACAGATGAAATACTCAAAGGTAATGAACTTTTAAAGAAGATTTTAATCGAATGGAGATCGGAGATCAAAGATGAAAAGGACAACGATAAAATTATTTCATCGCTTCAAAAATTGGTCAATGAAAAATACAAACAACAAGTTTCCAATGATAAATTTTTACAACAGGTCTTGTGTCTCTAAATGGCAACAACAACCCACTCGGAACACTTTGATGCATTAAAGTTGAAGATTTGCGCATCCCACGTTAACCCCACGTTTTACCCCACATTATTGCCCGGTTAAAAAGCGGCTATTGAGTGGAGATATGGAGTCCGACAAAGGATATAAAAGAGGAGTCAAAATCCAGATAATAGATACAATTTGAAGATGGGAGAGAAAAAATTGTTAAGTGAAGTTGTGTTCAAGCTCAATGACGGTAATTCAATTCCTGCCTATGGTTTGGGTACCTATAACGAGGATGAAGGTAACAATCCAAAAGTTACAGCTGCTGTGATTGCGGCAATTGAATCTGGTGTTAGACATATTGATACTGCATGGTTTTATGAAACTGAACCATTTATTGGTGAAGCTTTAAAAGAGGTGTTTGCCAGAGGTATTGTCAAACGTGAAGATCTCTTCATCACGACCAAAGTTTGGCCAACCATGTGGAACAAAGCCGAGGAAAGTTTGGAAAGATCTTTAAAACAATTGGGAGTTGATTATGTGGATTTACTCTTACAACATTGGCCCATTTGTCTTCAAGCCGGAGAAGATGGATATCCAAAGGCTCCTTTGGACAAAGATGGAGAACCCATTATTCTGCAAGGTAATGACTATTTAGAAACCTATAGACAGATTGAAGAGATCAAGTTGAACACGGATAAAGTTCGTTCCATTGGAGTTTCGAATTTCCCCGTCAAGAGAATGAAGGAACTTCTCAAAGTTTGTCGTATCAAGCCAGTTTTGGACCAATTGGAATGCCATCCAGAACTCCCTCAGACAGAAATTGCCGATTTCTGTGCATCCCACGATATCTTGATCGAGGCATACTCTCCCTTGGGAGGTGGAGGTATCGGTGCTCCTTTGTTGAAAAACAAACGTGTCAACCAACTTTTAAATTCCAAATACTCCGATTACTCAATCAACGAAATCTTGTACAGCTATCACATCCAATCGGGTCGTGTTGTGATTCCTAAATCTTTGAACCCGGCAAGAATTAAAACCATCAAATATTTGGTCCCATTGACAAAAGATGACATCGAATTCTTAGAATCCGGTGTCCATACCCGTTATAACAACCCTCCATGGTGGGGTTATCTCGGCTTTGGATACTAATAAATTACCCCTTTTTTATTTCCCCTTTTGGTCTTCCTCCTCTTTGGTCGTGTAAATATCGACAAAAATGATTCGCCAAGTTGGCCTTTTCAATAAACAAGCTTATCATTTAGTACTTATACCCCATTGTATATGTCCACATCTGTTGAAGAACCTGTCCGTTCTGACTCTGAACCCGAGCCCGATACCCAGAAACCTCAATTGGAATCTAATGGTCAAGATCCTATAGTTGAGACAGTTCCAGAGTCCAACGACGTGGCGGAGTCAAACGACTCAACTACTCCTCAAGTGGCGAACCAAGAACAAAGAATGTCCAGATCACATTCCCTAGTATCACATGCCTCTACAATCAATTCACATGCCTCTTCTGGCTTTTTAAAATTGGCCTTTGATAACATCGTCAAACATTCCAGAGAGATGAAAAGAACTCCAAAATTGCACCAACTGTGTCAAAAACTGCTCGAAAAATTGGAATCGGGTGTTCTGCCTTCTCCAAATGACATCTTTGAAGCTTTGAGGTTGGCATCTCAGAGCACCAATGACGAAATCAAATTGGAAGCCCTCGAATGTTTCAGTAAGAGTTTCACCTTCACCTTGTTCGATGAACCAGTGGAAGTCACTTTGGTCAATTTGGATGACACCCCAGTGACTAAGATGTCACTTATAGATGGTGCAATTGAAACAATAGCCGATTGTTTCAAAGGAGAAGGAACCAATGAAAGAGTTGAATTACAAGTGGTTAGAGGTCTTATGGCTGGTGTTTTGAACGAACTGCTTCCTGCTCATGGTGCCACTTTACTCCGTGCTGTTAGACAGATTTATAACATCTTCATTCTCTCCTTATCGTCCGTCAACCAAGGAATTGCCCAAGCTTCTTTGACCCAAGTAGTTGATGAAGTGTTTGAAAGAATTAACAAGGCTCCAACTTTATCACATAGAACTTCATCGGTAGAACTGACTCAACTTCCTGAACCTGCTGAACCCATCACTTTGACCACTTTTGAAAACCCGGATGACGATTTAAGAGTCGAAGAAGCTGCTCTGGTCCTTGCAAATGATGACAATGTCAGTGTCAAAGATGCATTTTTGTTGTTCAGATCGATGTGTAAACTTTCCATCAAATCCTTGGATTCGGAAACTTTGGACATGAGATCTCATCCTGTGAGATCCAAGCTCTTTTCTTTGCACATCATTTATAACATCTTGAAACAACATTTGGACTGTTTCCTCCGTAAAGATGTCATCATCACCAGTACTACATCTGCCGAAGAAACCCGTTTAATCGATGCAGTAAGGCAGTACATCTGTTTGACTCTTTCCCGTAATGCTGCTTCGTCATTGACACCGGTGTACGAGATCTCTTTGGAGATCTTCTGGCTCCTTTTGTCCAATTTGAGATCGGAGTTCAAACGTGAAATTCCAGTTTTCTTCGTCGAAATATACTTCCCGGTGGCTGAGATGAAGACTTCTACTGCTCATCAAAAGAGGTATTTACTCAGTGTTGTGCAAAGACTTTGTCACGATCCTAAATCTGTCATTGAGATCTATTTGAACTACGATTGTGATTCCAACATGCCAAATGTCACTGAATCTTTGATCGATTATTTGACCAAGATGTCCTTGACAAGAGTCGAGGTGACTCAAGCTCAAAAGACACATTACAAAGAATCTTTGTCGAAATCGTTGGCAACTTATAACTTGAGTTCGTTACCCCTTTTATCTATCAACAGATTGGCATCCCATCCACCTCATTCAGATGATAAGAGTCCCTTCCCAGTTGACTATGCCTTGAAAATGGTTTCAATCGATTGTATCGTTGCATTTTTGAAATCTTTGAACACATGGACAGAACAAGTTGGTCCATTTGCAAGATCAAGAGACGTTTCAATGACCAACATTCCTCAAACTCCAGACATCAACAACAATTCTTTTGTAGAAGAAGAGTCCGAAAATCCTGTACAATTTGAAACTTCAAAATTGAAGAAGAAAGCATTGTTGGAAGGAGTACGTGAGTTCAACTTCAAACCTAAAAAGGGAATCGAGAAGTTGATCAGAGACAAATTCATCGAATCCGATACTCCAAATGCAATTGCCTCTTTCCTCTTGGAAGGTGGATACGGTATCAACAAGACCGTTTTGGGTGAATACATCGGTGAAGGTGATGACAAAAACATCGCCATCATGCATCTGTTTGTCGACAAGATGGACTTTACAGGGTTAACTTTTGTCGATGCAATGCGTGTGTTCTTACAAGCTTTCCGTTTACCGGGTGAATCACAAAAAATTGACAGAATCATGTTGAAATTTGCCGAGAAGTACGTCAACAACAATCCGAGTACATTTGCCAATGCCGATACTGCATATATACTTGCTTATTCTGTCATCTTGTTGAACACAGATCAACATTCTCTGCAAGTGAAGAACCGTATGTCGGTGGACGAATTCATCAAAAACAACCGTGGAATCGATGATGGACAAGATCTTCCGCAGGATTATTTGGTGAAGATTTATGAAGAAATCCAAAAGAATGAGATCAAGTTGAAAAGTGAACAACACCAAGCTTTGATCTCCGGAGACATTCAACTGACAGGATCTGGATTTTTCAGTTCAAGAGACCTCAACAAAGAACAGTACATGATGGCCTCTAGAGAGATGTCTTCCAAAACAGAACAGTTGGTCAGAACTTTGGGAAGACTTTCAAAGAGTGAAGAGGCCCAAAAAGTACGGTTTTTCAGTGCCTCTCCTCATCTGGAACACGTGAAATCCATTTTTGATACGATGTGGATGTCCATTTTAGCTGGATTGACTCCTCCTTTCAAGGAATATGATGAAGAAGAGACAAACAAGATCTGCCTTGAAGGTATCAAGTTGTCCATTCATATTGCTTGTATGTTTGAGCTTGATTATGCCAGAACCTCGTTCATCGGTGCTTTGGTTCAATTCTGTAATTTGAACAATTTGGAAGAGATGAGTAACAAAAATGTATTGGCGATCTATGCTTTACTTGAAGTGGCCACTGTGGAAGGTAATGGATTGAAGAGCTCTTGGAAAGAAGTTTTGATTTCTATTTCTCAAATTGAAAGAATCCAATTGATTGCACAAGGTATTGATTCTGTATCTGTGCCTGACGTTGCCATAGCCAGATTGGCCAATAGGTCTTCTTTGGAGAGTAGCAGAACTAACGGTGGCGGTGCTCATTCTTTCTTTGGTTCTTTCTCTGGATTCAACAATACGAGAAAACCAACCCCATCTCAATTAGCCTTTGAACATCATCAAAACCAACAATTGAACGCTGCTGTGGTTCCTGCTTTCACATCAACCGATTTGGAAGTTTCTATCGATAAGATCTTCAGTTCTTCCAATCTTTTGAGTGGAGATGCCATCATCGACTTTGTCAAGGCCTTGACTGAGGTTTCAAGTGAAGAAATTGAAAGTTCTGGTCAAAGTGAAAGTCCAAGAATGTTTTCATTGCAAAAAATGGTTGATGTTTGTTATTACAATATGGACCGTATCAGAGTTCAATGGTCTCAATTGTGGTCTATTATGGGTGAGGCATTCAACAAATTTGGATGTGATAATAACAAGGTGATAGTGTTGTTTGCCTTGGACTCTTTGAGACAATTGTCGATGAGATTCTTTGAAATTGAAGAATTATCACATTTCAAGTTTCAAAAAGAGTTTTTGAAACCTTTTGCATACATCATGAGCCACAACGATTCTTTGGAAATCAAAGAGAGGATTTTGGAATCGTTGGGATATATGATTCAAGTCAACACTTTGAAGATCAAGAGTGGTTGGATCACAATGTTTGAAGCTTTTACCATTCTGGCTCAAGACTATTCTGAAAAGACTGTAACAAAAGTGATGACAATTGTTAACATCATTAACAAAGAGCATTTCAACGAAGTTTATCTTCAAGGAGGTTTTTACCAGATTGTGACATGTTTCACTGAATTGGCCAAAAACCAAAGATTTCAAAAGACTTCTTTACACGCTTTGTCGATTTTGAAATCTTTGATCGGTCGAATTTCTAAGATGAGTTTTGGAACACTGGAAGAACGTCAAATCACAATTGAAACCGGGGACGATAAAGATGTTTTCAGTAAACTTTGGTATCCAGTTTTGTATGGGTACCATGATGTCATCATGACGGGAGAAGATCTTGAAGTTAGATCTGAACTGTTGAATTTCATGTTTGATTCTTTGGTCAACTATGGAGGACATTTCGAAAGTGAATTTTGGTACAAGATTTGTAACAAGTTGTTGTTCCCAATCTTTGGAGTTTTGAGTAAAAGATGGGAGATCAACAAATTTAACAGTAATGACGATATGTCAGTATGGTTATCGACGACGTTGATTCAACTGTTACGGAACATGATTGCATTGTTCACCCATTACTTTGATACTTTGAACAATCAACTCACCGGTTATTTGGATCTTTTGGTCTCATGTATTTGTCAAGAGAATGATACAATTGCCAGAATTGGACGTTCTTGTCTTCAACAGTTGATCAAACAAAACATGGAGAAATTCAATGAGGATCATTGGAATAAAGTGACGGAATCATTCAAGCAATTATTTGAATTAACGACTGCAACAGAGTTGTTCAAAGCCGGTAAAGCTTTGAATGAAAGTGAAGAATCACCAGATGAACAAATCAACGGTAGTAGTTATGACGTTACAAATGGTAAAGTGAATGGACAAACATCTCCAAAACTGTTAAAATCGTTTAAAGAAACGGATAAATTACAGAAATCAAGAGAAAAATCAACGATTGTGGTTAAATGTGTTTTACAACTCTTGATGATTGAGACTGTGTCAGAATTGGTTGAAGATGACTCTTTCTACAATTTGATTCCATTGAACAATTTGATTTCGATTGCATCATTTTTGGAAAATAGTTATAAATTTGCCCAAGAGTTCAATGATGATTACAATTTAAGAGTTAGATTATTCAGTGCAGGGATCATTGAAAGATTACCAAATTTGTTGAAGCAAGAATCATCATCATGTGCTGTCTATATCAGTATTATGTTCCGACTTTATTGTGATCCAGATAAAGTTTCTGAACAAGATAGACAGAGAATCTCTTCGAAATTGATACCGATGTGTATTACGATCATTGAAAGATATGTCAAATTAGACGATGTGGAACAACAAAGAAATATAACAACTTGGAGACCTGTGGTTGTGGAAATTTTACAAGGTTATGATGAATTGGATGAGAAAGATTTCATCAAAAATTGTCCAGCAATGTACGATTTAGTCCTACAGATCTTGGATAAAAGTGCTCCAGTGGAATTAAGAGCTGCAATTAAAGCATTTTTATCAAGAGTCGGCTCTGTATACCTCAAATGATGTAAACCCCCTTTTTTCTCTTACCCGGCAAAAACTCATTTTTTTTTTTTTTTTCACTCATCGACGTCGTGTAAAAATTACCAGTGAAAAATTGCACTGAAAAAATTGAATTCGACGTTGAATTCTGCATATATAACAAGACTAGTTAAGAATGTCTAACAACAAGGTAAGTTTGGTGAGCGAATTGTTGAAGATGATTGACTAACTGATTGAAGAACCTTTTTGCCCTTTTAGGTAATGATGTTGAAGACGACACAGTTGTCGTTGCTCCAAAAGAGATTGTGAAGAAGTCCACTTCTTCTAAGAAAGCAGATGTTCCTCCACCATCAGCCAATGCTGCTAAGGCCAACAAGAACAGACCAAAAGCCACCGGAAACGAGGCGGCTATCAAAGCCAAGCCAAACAACCGTGAAGTGCCAGCTCCTGTTCCTGGAGCCAAGTCTAAAACTGCTGTCCACGATCGTAAGTCTAGAACTGGTAAGACCGATTCTTCTAAAAAATTGAAGAAAGGTTGGGGAGATGACGAAAAAGAATTGGAAGATGAAGCTGCAGCTGTTGAAGATGCTCAACTGGATTTAGAACTGGAAGCTGTTGAAGCCAAGAATTTGAAATCTGTCGAAGAGTATTTCCTGGAGTTGAAGTTGAAACAAGAAGGTTTGTCCACCAAACCAGCTAGAAAAGTTGAAGCCGATGAATCTGCCGAAGTTTTGATCAAAGACCAACCGGAATTCTTCATTGCTCCAACTACTGTCAAGAAGAACAAGTCCAAGGCCAAGAAGGAGAAGAAAATTTTGGAATTCAGTGCCGTCTTCAGCGATGATGCCAAAGCTTTAGAATCCCAAAAGAGAGCTGCTCAAGTCAACAAGGCTCCAGCTAAACGTGGTCCAAGAAAGTCTTCCCCAAAGACTTCTGGTCCTAAAAAGGGTCCAAAGACTGAATTCCCAGCCTTGTCTTAAATATAGTCAATCTTAAGTCATCTCTGATTATCTCTTGTTGTAAGGTCTACATAATCTAATAATTTTCATTAATCGTCTTCTTTCTTGATCATCAAAAGTGTATAGGCTGCACTCAACTTGTCTGCTCCAATGGCCTGCCAATCTTCTTCATCGGTATCAACTGCTTCATCTTTGGGACTTGACGAAAGTGGGAGATGTTCATCCGAAGATATCTTGACCGAAGGTGTTGGTGTACCTCGTACAAAAGATTCACTAAAAGAAGATCTTGGTTTTTTACGGAACATTATCGAATCCGGCACCAGTGCCAGATCTAAAACTCCTTCGATGGAATTTCCATCGTATTTGGGTTCAAAATAGTCAAAAGAGTTCAACCTCGATTTCTGTCTTGGTTTCCTGATTCCAGATGAAGAATTTCTACGAGACTGGCTCTGCAGATGTGAACTAGAAAGAGATCTATGACCCGGAATGGCATTTAACACTCTTGATGAAAATCTGATCTCCGTGGTCTCCACTTCTTCATCGTCCAACAACAGTTGTTCGTTGTCCGATTCAGAATCCGAAAGTGACGAACTACTCTCAATGACTGCATCTTCATTTGGAGTATACGGAACTTTCAAATTATGAGGATCGTTCTGTGGATTTGTGATCGATTTACGTCTATTTGGAGGTGAATTACTCGTCGATTGTTGTTGTTGCTGTTGTTGTTGCTGGAGTAATTGTTGCAGATTATAAAGTTTGATCTCTTCAACATTATCAAGTTTTTTGGTACCCCATTGACCCCAACCCACTTTTTCAAAAATACAAATTGTCTCTTCGTCACCCAATTCTAAAGCCGCCATGATCAATCTACGCTGTTTTGACAATGACAACAAGGCAAAGTCCGGGATTTGTTGAGAAAGATGTTTGGTTATATGACGAATAGGTAAAGGTCCTGTTTCTGTGAGTAAAAGTGCAAGTCTATGAGGAGTTATCAGAGAGGCAGCAGCGATCCCCAGAGGTGATTGGGTCGATAAAAGTGTTTGATGGGGTGCTAATTTGGATTTGGATTCCTTTGTAGTCTCTTGTAATGGAGGTTTAGTAAGAGGAAATGTAGTTCTTGGTACGTATTGTTCATCCGTAGGTGATTCAGAAGAATTGACTGTAGCGTAACGGGGCTCAGTTGGAGGCATATTAGCCGCTGATAATTGGGTGGTCATTTAAAGTTCAAAAAAGATGTTCAATGTGTTTTAGATCGATATTTCAAAAATCTATAAAAGATTTAAAATCTATTTCAAATGCTAACGCGTTCAATTGTATGGGTTTGTTTCAAGTTTTGTACTTGCTATGACTAATTTTTGACAATAAATTAAATTTCAAACGCGTGGAGAAAATCAAATAAAGACGAGCAAATTATGAAACTCAAAGATGAAAAATTGCCGTTTTCGCCGAGGATGAAAAAAAAAAAAATTTGGAGAATTTTTCAAATTTAATTATCGATTTGGTGTTAAAAAGCCAAATTGATGATGTCAATACGTTGCCTCTTGGAATCCGGTCTGTTTTTATGAATGGAAAAGTGGATTTTGAGAAACTTTACGTTGTTGCAATAGTAAAATGGATTTCTCCACCCTGATTTGAATCTTTTGTTTCATCTTGGGACTTTTTAAAATCTCCAACAAGCTCTTTTAAAAGTAAAAAATTAATTAATTTCTTGTACCTACAACTGAACCTACAACGACGGCCACGATAATACAGATGATGATGATACAGATCAACAAACACCATAACTTTTTTCTACGGGCTTTTCTCAAGCTTACCAAACCTTTATTGGTATGACCCAAACCTTGCTCAATGTCCTGTTGAGCATGTTCAACTTGGTCATGGACTTCATCGATTTGTTGGTCTTGTTGCAGAACCAATTCTTCCATGTCATGAAACAATTGGGTCAATTCCAGCATGGTTTTTTCCAATTTTTGTAATTCACGATGTCTCTGTTGAACCTCTTGTAACAGTGTCTTTGCCTCTCCTCTTCTATTGGCATTTAACAACAGTGTAGAGAAAATCTGTTGACCTCCAGCATCTTCAATGGCATCTTTAACTTCTTCATCACTTGCATCAGGACGTACAATTCGATATTGCCTTTCGGCAACGACACGGTTTTGATCTCTATAATTGGCTTCCTTGATCCGATATTCTTGGATCAACTTGAGAAAACGTTGTCTAGAATTCTCTGCTTGAGCCACTTTATTCGAATCTCCAATCAGAATTTGTTGAGCAGTTTTAATCTCTTGTTTCAATTGTAATTGCATCGAATTTGCCTCACTCACCAATTGGTCCAATTGTTTTCTAGTGTATTCTTCTTCTTCTTCACTGATATGAGTCAACAACGATTGTTGTCTCTTGGAAATCGAATTGATCACTTGTTCGTAACTGTCTAATTCATTATTAATGTCACTGATCTGGTGCATGAATTTCACCAAATCGTCACCACCTTCGGCTTCGTATGGATTGTTGTTATCCATTTCATAGTTCTCCTCATAAGGATTAGAGTTTCCATAACCGTACTGTTCATTAGTTTATCCTTTAAAATCCAATTCTTACTGACCTGTCCGCTCATTTCAATCACCGCCAACACGTTTCAATTAAACACTTTGTCTTTTGTACACTTTTTAATTTAAACTTAATCCGGAAAAAAATTACATTTTTTTTCCACTCAAACTCCATCGGCTGTGTAGAAAAATGGCGTTTTTATTAGTTTTGGTTTATGGATCTAATAATAGATCAAAGACGGTAATCAAGTTTTCTAAACCTTTGATAACGTCTTCGTTTGTAGTTTTGGTTAATTTGGAATGGGCAAAATCTATAAAATGTAATGAACTTAGTCTTGGTTTGATAATCTCTTCTTCTTCTTCTTCTTCTTCATCTTGAATTTCCATCTCCGGAATTAATTCATGTTCAATTTCCCCACGCCATTTCGTTAAATCATTTTCAAATATAAATATTAAACTCAGACTAACAAGTTCAATTTTGGAATCTAGCATACAATTGTATAAAATTTGTAATCTGGCATGAAACATTTGTAATAATTCTGTTTGTACATCTTTTGGTAAATGATTGTTCAACAAAAATTCTTGAAATCCTTTAATGACATTATTTTTGGTCAATTCTCGTCCATAAAATTTATTCAAGCTGTAATAACCATTATGATGTTGAATTAAATGTGATTCTTTGGTAGCAATAGAAGATTTGGGGATTAACTTCATTCCACAGATCCTGAAATGTAAGGATCCACTTGTAGTTGTCTCACTAACTTTTTTCATTCTACTGATTTTGTCTTGATCCATCGTCTCATCGTATAATTTACTACCCATTTTAACGTCGAGGATACTGGGTTTGGAATAACCTTGTAAAAGATTCTCCAACAAGATGTATTTATCTTTAGTCGTTTGTGTTTGCAGTTTGTGTTTCAATTCTTCTGTAATTTCTTTTGAAGGTATATTATCGTTTATTCCCGGTTCTAGTACTCCTATAAATCTGGGCATCCAATCTTGGAATAAATCTCCAATTTGATGATCCGTCACCTCCAGTTGTACATTTGTATAGAATTCAATTTCCTGCTGTGTCGTCAACTTGGCAAATAATGAGCCATCTTCATTCACAAGACTTCCAGGATGTCCTGCTGCTACATGTTCTAATTCTTTAAAATCTTCCATCCCTTAAAAAGTAACTTTTTTTTTCAAGAGGGAAATTTTTCACATTGCATTTTACTTAAAATCTATAACAACTTTGTGATTTTACCAATTGCAATTGTAGTTCCTTGATCTCTCAAAGTGAATCTACCCAATTGTGGATAATCGGCATATCTTTCGACACAAACAGGTTCCGAAGTTTCTAATTCGGCAACAATCTTCATTCCCTTTTTGGCAAAAGGTGGGGGATCTTTGGAAATCTTGTTTGTACCCTTTTTGAACTTGTGTAACAATTTGACAAATGTCACTTCTTCAATCAGAGTATGCACATGCATGACACATGAAAATCCACTCGATAAAATACTTTGTAATTCGATAATGGCAATTTGGGCTTGAAATCTTGTCACTGTTTTAACAGGATTACTCAAAGAGGTCAAGACATAACCGTTAGAAACATCTTCTTCTTCCACACCTTTCAATCTCAATCTCACTTGTTCTCCACAAAAGGCACTTTCAGCTTCCAGTTCTGTTTCATTGTAAATGGTCAAAACTTCGACATTAACCTTATTGGGCATCATCACCAATTTGGATCCTGTCTTTATATGCCCTGATTCGATCTTTCCTTCCACCACAGTACCCAAATCTTTCATCTTACCACTGATGGGTAACATGAATGGGGCATTGATAAGACGATTGACAGTCTTCATGTTATCCAAATATTCCAATAAAGAAGGTCCAGTGTACCATGGACAGTCCTTTGGATCAACTCTATCTTTCAAACCTGCTCCTGTATAACCAGAAACTGGCATCAAGACAATGTTGTCCTTCAGATACCCAATACCTTTGAGATATTGGATCACTTTTGAAGTACATTCATCGAATCTCAGTTTCGACCATTTGACAGTTGGATCGTCCATCTTGTTCACCGCCACAATGATCTTATCAACACCTTGAGTCTTGGCCAATACGGCATGTTCTCTGGTCTGACCTCCTTTCTCAAATCCGGTCTCGTATTCACCTTTACGGGCAGAAATCACCAAGATACCAACATCGGCTTGAGAAGCTCCTCCAATCATCTCACTGACGTACATCTTGTGCCCTGGAGCATCCAAAATGGTGTAACGTCTTTTGTCGGTCTCAAAATAGGCTTTTCCAACTTCAATCGTCTTACCATCGGCTCTTTCTTCTTTGTTCGTGTCCATGACCCATGATAAATACCATCCTTGTCTTCCGGCATCTTTGGCCTCTCTTTCGTACTTATCCATTGTACGTTTGTCCACAGATCCTGTAAGATATAAGATGTTACCTCCCATAGTACTCTTACCGGCATCGACATGACCCATAAAGATGATAGAGACATGGTCTTTACCACCGAACATGTCTTTGACAACTTCTTCGTCCACTTCGTCTTCTTGTTCTTTGATAAGAGCATCAACACCTTTTAAAGTTTCTTTGTTTTCTGTCTCTTTGATAGGTTTTGGTTCTTCTTTGATAGGTTTTGGGTCTTCTTTGACAGGTTTTGGTTCCAGTTTTGGTTCCAGTTTTGGTTCCAGTTTTGGTTCCAGTTTTGGTTCTGATTTCACTGGTTCTTTCTTTGTGGTGCCTATTTTAATACCACTGGAAGAAGAAGGAGCCAATTTTAATTTCATTGCAGGTTTTTTGTTCAAAGCCAGCAGTTTCTCCAGTTTTTGTTTCTGAAAATCTTCCAAAGTCATTGCTTTTGGTTGATCAGAAGGTTGGGCATATCCGTAACCTCCGTACTGTTGACCGCCGTATTGATTGTATTGTTGACCACCGTATTGGTTATATTGATCGTACTGTTGGTATTGGTTGTACTGTTGACCACCGTATTGTCCATATTGTTGGCCATATTGTTGGTTATTTTGGGGTTGGAAAGCAGATGCTGAATTCGGATTGAACCGATTGTTGATCTGAGAATTCTGTAAATCCTCTGCTAATTTCTCAACGTTGTTAGGGTCTTGTCCTGACATGTCAATTTCTTTCTGATTGAAACAATTTTTGAAAATTTTTTTGAAAAATTGACTTGAAATTTTTTGTACAAAAAATACACGACCTTGACAAAAAGGGGGTTATGATCTGTTGAAACCGGTTTCGACAAAAGATCCATTTTTCATCAAAACTTGTAAGACACTTGGTAAGATCTCTGCTTGAAGAGGTTCAAATGGGAAACTTTCTCCGTCAATAGAGATATAACTGTTTTTAATCTTTGGAACCAATCTATAACCCAATATTTTGGAATGTTGGATGTTTTCATCCAATACATGTGTACCTTTGTCCAAAGAGAGTAACAGAGAAGCTGTTTTCATGATATTTGTACGTGAGTCCGTTATTAACATGTCCATTGTCCCATCATTGGGTAATGCCAGTGGGAAAAATGTACAATCTTTGGCCATCAACGGCATCTTACCGACGTAAAAAATGGCAAGGTTTTGGGCAACGTCATGATCCAATGATTCCCAATCTTTTGGAACAGGTTGATCCAAATGTGGGAATTTCAAATCAAAACTTTTCTCGTCCAATTTGGAACTGGATTGCTTGTTAATATGTGCATCAAAATGTTCACTGACATGTTCTTTGTGTTTCAGTAAGTATTTCACGTATAAATCACAGGGATATTTGGCCCTCAGAAACACTTTTTGAGTGACCCCCAATTCAAAACGAGCAGGTCCAACCCATCTCATCCATTCAGTGCCAATATCACAATCTGCAATGATACCATAGGTTTGGGATAAAAAAGAAAGACTGGTTTTTGAACCTTGGGTCACTGCCATCAAATCTGTGTGAACCACACAACTTTTCAAAAGCAGTAATGTGGCCAGGGCAGCATCTAAAGTACCCAAACATGAAAGACTCATGGCATTTCCTGATCCACAGGGTAATTGTGCTATTGCCAATTTTTGGAACAGTTTTACACGATCTTTTCTCAAATAAAGTCCGTTGATCACTTCATGTGGAATTCCATCCCCTGAAGCACACAAAACACAATCATAGTCATTCAAGTCCAAATCACGTGCAATCTCAACGGCATGACGATAATGAGTGGTCTCCACATAGTCATATTTACAATGAGCCAGATCCAAAATTGGCTTACATTTCTCTTGAAAGAGTTTTTTCGCCATTCCACGTCCTCCGTGTGGATTTATTAAAATCAATGCCTTTTTATCAAAGAGTTTGAAACCTGGATAAGCGGCATCCATGATCTTTTTAGTCAATGAATCCACTTGAACTCCATCATCTATGTATAATTGAACATTACGGACTTTATTTGAATCTGTCACATAACTAATCAAAACTTCTGCATCATTTTTACCTGCTTGTTCCGCCCAAATAATCCTATCGTAGGGGATAATAGCAGGTGCCGATTTATCGAATGAAGTCGTACAACAAAGAATTGAAGAATTGTGTGAAGGTTGAGATTGATTCTTAAGAATGATTGCCTCTTTTCTGAGTGATGCCCGCACATTACGACTCAGCGTTAGAAGTGCTTCATCACTATCCGACCGTTCCATCTTAAAGCCGATTAAATCAAAAGAGTTAAAAAAAAAAAAGATCCCGAAAAAATGAAATAAATGTGTGAAAAAATGGTTCATTAAAATAACATGTCTAAAGTACAACAGAGACACATACCCAGTAAGCAGGCAGTGAGACAATCTTGATTGTTACTGGAAGGTCGCTGTTGTTGTACATACATTGGTTGTTGTTGTTGGTAGTATTGTGGTTGTTGGTAATATTGGGGTTGGCCATATCCTTGTTGATAACCTTGTTGATAACCCCCCTGGTTCCCGTATTGCTGTTGTGGATAACCACGGGTCGTTTGGGGTTGGCTATATTGAGGTTGCGATTGATAATATTGTTGGTTTCCGGATCCGTAATACTCAGCTGCAGATCCTTGATTGTATGATGGCGGTGGATTAGAAGGAGACTATTGTTAGCTTTAGTATTAAATCATCAATTTAACTTACATTGTACTTCTCAGGCATCTTCAATTTCTTCAGTGAAGAAATGAATCTTTTTTTGAGCTTTTTATAAGAAAAAAATAAATGACACAGCCAAGTAAAAAAAAAAATGAGCAGATTATTGAGTTGATGCATTTAATTTAACTGTTCTGTTTCGGAGTCTTTGACTAATTTACGTTCTGGAAGCACAGATTCGAACAGTTGTTTCCAGTCTTTTAATTCAAACCATTTGAGTAATAATTCGAATACGTGAGAAGTTGCTAAGACTCTTCTGCCACTTAATTTGATGAATTCATCTATCGGTAATCTTTTAACCGGGATCCCCAAATTTTGTGCCTTGTTTAAACATAAATTCTTTTCTTTCCCCTTATCAACAATACCCCCTACTATATAAGTGAAATCTGGTTCTAAAAACTCCAAATTTTCATCGGTATCGGCTGTTAAATACACCATTTTAGATACATCTGAATCTTTGATCAATTCTTCAAGATCCTCTTCTATAAAATCGATATGTTGATCCCAATGGTGATATTGTGGTAAATTTTCGTCAAATCTTTTTTTGAGCTGTTTGTTAAAACTTGAGATCTTTAAATTTACAGGAATTTTTGTGCGTCTATTTGCGGCATAACTTCTTGTGATTTGAGAACTCAAAGACATGATTTCTCTTGTGCCCTGATAACTATCAAAATCACAATCCAATAATATGGTCGCTATAGGTGGTTCTTGTTCTGAGATTTTATAAACTTTTTCTCTCTTTGGTAATTCTTCGCCGTTCTCTATCAATTCTTTGATAAACAGTTTTCTCTGTTTTTTAAGTTCTTTCTTCTTTTCTCTTCTTTGTTGTTTGTATTCTTCTTTCTGTCCTTCCCAAAGTAATTTCTTTTGTTCCTTTTTCCACTGCTTCTTCGACATCCCTTCCGGGATGTTTTGTTCAACTCTTTTTTGTTGTTGCTTCAAAATCTTTTCATCTTTTTCAACCTCCTCCGTCATCTTGGTCTCGAATCTGAAAATAAAATTTTTTATTTGAGATGAGCTCAAGAAAGGGGTGATAAAATTATGAGTTTGTAAAAGTTGAGAAAGTGTTGTAAAAACTAACTATTTGTGTGTGATATACATACTGGTATGAGTTCCACTTACTCTGAGAATTATCATGGTTAAATCTAAATTATATTTTATATATCTCATATTTCTTATATATCATACATAAGATTATATAGGTAACTCTCTTTAGGACTGTTACGAATCTTGTTACTGAGAGACAAACCATAATTAAACCATCAAAGAGAGATGAAATCATCCATAAAACTTTTCAAATCATACTAGTCGAACTACCTCCAATATTCCCATCATCCCATCATTCCGTCATCCCATCACCTAACCCCATGCTAACCCCTTTCGTAAACTGCTAAGGGTTTAGGAAAATTCTAGAAGAAAAAAAAGTCGTACATTTCCCCTAATTCATCCATTTTAAGTAATCTCATAGAAGCCAAAAGAACACTTTTTCGCTAAATGCACAATTTTTCACAAACGATCAAAAATGGAAAAGGGGTATAAATTATAATTAAATTCCCCCAATTGAATTATCAATTGACTTATCTAAACTTGATAGATTAATTAATATATAGAACAATGGTTGCTGTGGGTATTGATTTAGGTACAACATATTCCTGTGTGGCTCATTTTGCCAATGACAGAGTTGAAATTATCGCCAACGACCAAGGTAATAGAACCACTCCATCTTTCGTTGCATTCACCGACAGTGAAAGATTGATCGGTGATGCCGCTAAGAACCAAGCTGCTATGAACCCAGCTAACACTGTTTTCGACGCCAAACGTTTGATCGGTAGAAAATTCGATGACGCTGAAGTTCAAGGTGATATCAAACATTTCCCATTCAAAGTCGTTGACAAAGCCGGAAAACCACAGATCCAAGTTGATTTCAAAGGTGAAACCAAAGTTTTTTCCCCAGAAGAAATCTCCGCCATGATTTTGACCAAGATGAGAGAAACCGCTGAATCTTTCTTGGGTACCAGTGTTGCCGATGCCGTCGTCACCGTTCCAGCTTATTTCAACGATTCTCAAAGACAAGCCACCAAAGATGCTGGTTTGATTGCCGGTTTGAACGTTATGAGAATCATTAACGAACCAACTGCTGCTGCCATTGCCTACGGTTTGGACAAGAAAGATGAAGGTGAAAAGAACGTTTTGATCTTTGACTTGGGAGGAGGAACTTTTGATGTCTCTTTGTTATCCATCGAAGATGGTATCTTTGAAGTTAAATCTACTGCCGGTGACACTCACTTGGGTGGTGAAGATTTCGACAACAGATTGGTCACCCATTTCATCAATGAGTTCAAGAGAAAGAACAAGAAGGATTTGTCCTCCAACCAAAGAGCTTTGAGAAGATTAAGAACTGCTTGTGAAAGAGCCAAGAGAACTTTGTCTTCTTCTGCTCAAACCTCCATTGAAATCGACTCCTTGTTCGAAGGTATCGATTTTTACACTTCCATCACCAGAGCCAGATTCGAAGAATTGTGTCAAGATTTGTTCAGATCCACTTTGGACCCAGTTGAAAAAGTTTTGAAGGATGCCAAATTGGACAAATCTCAAGTTGATGAATTAGTCCTCGTTGGTGGTTCTACCAGAATTCCAAAAGTGCAAAAATTGGTCTCCGACTTCTTCAACGGTAAAGAGCCAAACAGATCCATCAACCCAGATGAAGCTGTTGCTTACGGTGCCGCTGTCCAAGCCGCCATCTTGTCCGGTGACACTTCTTCCAAGACTCAAGATTTGTTGTTGTTGGATGTCGCCCCATTATCTTTGGGTATTGAGACCGCTGGTGGTGTCATGACCAAATTGATTCCAAGAAACTCCACCATCCCAACCAAGAAGTCTGAAACTTTCTCCACCTACGCTGATAACCAACCGGGTGTTTTGATCCAAGTCTTTGAAGGTGAAAGACTGAGAACCAAGGACAACAACTTGTTGGGTAAATTCGAATTGTCCGGTATTCCACCAGCCCCAAGAGGTGTTCCTCAAATTGAGGTCACTTTCGACTTGGACGCTAACGGAATCTTGAACGTTTCTGCCGTTGAAAAGGGTACTGGTAAGACCAACAAGATCACCATCACCAACGACAAGGGTAGATTATCCAAAGAAGACATTGAAAGAATGGTTTCCGAAGCTGAAAAATACAAGGAAGAAGATGAGAAGGAGGCTGCTAGAATTGCTGCTAAGAACGGTTTGGAATCTTATGCCTATTCTTTGAAGAACACCATCTCTGAAAAGAGCTTTGAAGAAAAAGTTGAGGCCTCTGAAAGAGAATCTTTGTCAAAGGCTATCGATGAAACCATTGCTTGGTTAGATGACAACCAAACTGCTGCTACCGAAGAATTCTCCGACAAACAAAAGGAATTGGAGCAAGTTTCAAACCCAATCATGATGAAGTTCTACCAAGCCGGTGGTGCTCCAGGTGCTGAAGGTGGTGCTCCAGGTGGATTCCCAGGTGCTGGTGCTGAAGCTCCAGGTGCTGATGGACCAACTGTCGAGGAGGTTGACTAAGCATTTTACGCATGTTAGAAGTATATATAGGAACACAACTTGTCAGGAATAAGATAATATAGTTTTATGATATTACAAAGCCGTAGTCGTTCAGTGAAATATACACGATCTCTTCATCGAAGTGTGTGTTTCAAATTTGTTAGAAAAGGGGTGTTACAAATTTTACATGTATGAAACATGAATTGTATAAAATGGATTGTTATTGGATTTGATTCAATATGAGTAAAAGTCCTACAGAATCAATTCTAACTTTAGATAGCCAATCTGCTTTGTTGAGTGATATTGAAAATGCAGAGTATTACAAAGTCACAGATAGAGCTTTATCACGAAGACAATTATCCGATGACTCTGCCGTTGATTTGAGAACAATAAAACAATCTGAAGATTTTGAAAGCTCAACATCACTTGGTGAAAAGATTGATAGGTTCATAACTACCATTTCTGACCTTTCTTTTCAGTCCATTCAAGAGTACATGACTCTAGAGGGGTTACCGGAGAAAATATTGATGAGAATAGCATCAATGTTGGATCAAAATACTTTGATCAGCTTGCTGAATGTTTCTACATCCTTTTTAACTCCTGCCAGGACACAATTATTCAAAAGGATTGTTGTGGTGAATGACAATAGAGAGAAAAGAGCTTTCAAGTTGAACCGTTCAAGAAATGCAACTTTTATAACCAAAGAAACTTTAAATGATTGTTTCAACATTGTGAGATTGGGGACACCAGGACTAGGTGAACTAATAAGAGAATTCTATTGTTTCGCAGATTGGGATTGGTCTCAAAATGAAGGATTTTCCATTATTGATAACTGGTATCTCAGTTGTTGTTACTTAAGGAACTTGACACATTTTATGTGGCCTTCTTTACCCTTAAAGAAGTATCAAATTTTATCTGAACAGATGCGAAGAAAGATAAAGACCATACATCTTAGCTTTACTGATACCGAAGAAGAAGAATTGGCCAATTATGACTCCTTTATCCTCAAATTCCCCAATGTTAAAGATTTGATAATTGATTTGACTCATTGTACTGATGAGGAAACATTGGTATTATTTTCAACCGTGATGGTCCAATGTGGTACTATCGATTGCATAAAATCGTTGAGAATACTCTGTTCTGATCAGGAAACCAAATCAGAACTTGGTGCCAATTCAGAGGCTCATTCACCTTCAATCGAAAAAAAGCATATATTATCTTTGAAGGAAAAGATAAAAGGACTAGCTACTTCTCCGAAGCAATCACCGGTGTCTTCTCCAATTACCTCCAGACCTGTTTTAGAAATTCCAGAGGATAGTAACAGGATTTGGACTCAGATATTCTCCACGATTTCTCAGCATTGTGTTTTACAATTGACATCATTGTCCTTGGACAACTTGTGCTTACTAACAAAAGATTTGATAACCATATCACAAACAATTGATCTTACAAAATTGAAAAGATTTGAATTGTCACACTTGATTTTAGAGAATGAGGCTACTGTTCAAATGTTACTGACAGCAGTTGAGAAGATGACAAATTTAGATTCTTTGGCTTTGGATATATGTCTTCTAACTTCCACCAAATCAACATCGCATTGGTCAACTATTGTTGATGCAGCTCCTCCTTTGAATAATTTACATCTTGTTTTAAAAGAAACAAATTTTGATTTCGATGCCTTGGCGAAACATCAAAGAAGTTTAAAAACGCTTTCTTTAACGAATCCAAATTTACTAGATCAATTCGCTTTGTCTATTGATAGAAGTCTGAAAGCAGAGAGCATGTTTTGGAATCAACCATTTTACCCCATCAGAGGAAAATTCAAATCGATACTTGGATCACCCCTTAGCTTTAAAAATTTTGAATGTTCGGTATCCCCAATTTTAGACGCACTTAAACATAGACAGCCATACAAAGCTATGGCTATGAAACGATTTGAGTTTTACATTATGAATATTTTGGGCAGACAGGTAACGGAACTGGAGAGGTCCTTAACCTCACTTGTTGAATTTTCCTTCAATGGTGTCAAATTTTACTACAACAAATCAAATATTTAGACATACATTTAAACTAACTATAAAAATAATTTATTTCTTGTCACCACCAATGATGTCACCAGCTTGTTGAGTGGCAGACTTGTTTTGGTCTCCTTGAAGATTCTTAGCCACTTGATCGTACAGATCGGTGGCGGCTTCTTTAACTTTTTCAAAGTTGGATTTTTCGGTGTCTGGCTTGACAGCTTCTTTGGCTTTGGTGCTAAAATCTTTTCTTAAATCGTCGGACATTTTCGTTTATAGATATTTATTCAAACGAGGATGTGAGTGCTCTTTTATATTTGATCTTTCGCCACTTCAATTGCTACTTTTCAACCCATCATCTCGTCATAGCAACTCAAAGTTACCCCTTTCTTCACATGCATATGTAGGAGGAGTCGTGTAAAAAGCAAGCAACTATAAGCGAGAGAAGAATGCATAAAGTGTTCTAGAAGCATTTATTATTTCAGAAAGGGGGTTATTAGGGATAAGTAGTTGTGTTTTGTTTTGAAGCTTATCCGCAGGTTTATACTTGTTTCTTCTTCACTATCACAGACTTCAACAAACTCTTCTCTAAATAAAGGAAACCAAATAAAAGTAACAGACCCAAGATCCCACTCAATACAAACTGCTTTAAATTTTGAACATCGGTGCCTATCAACTGATGATGTAACAGAGAGATTACCGTAGTGTACAGCAATGCTTGAAGATATCTTATATCCGAGAATATGCCCCAGAATGAGATATTAGCAGTTTTAAGAAAACTGTTAACCTCTGAAGTACAATAAAGTATGCGGATTGTCATATTCAACATATTGGCAATGATGAGTCCAAGAATGGAGATTTGTAAATACTTTATGAGTAAGATCAAAGTGGCGAAGTACACCATTGAACAGAACATCATCAGTCTTGAATATTTGTAGATTTTTTTAGGTTCATCAGTGATGGAGTAAAAAGTAGCCTCCATGATTCCGTTGATGGCCATAAAGGGGATGTAAATCCAATACCATTTGAAAGTGGAAACTAGCAATTCCCTGGATGATGTCCACAGAGAACCCACCAAAGTGTGTAAAATGAACTCCGAATTAGCAGGAGCAAAAACAACGATGATCATGGAGAGATAGAAATAGAATCTAAAAATATTGGAAAGCACATCGATCAACAGTTGTTTCTTGGAATTGATATCGCCTTTTTCTACAAAAGACTTGGTTAATACCAATCTTAAAGTTTCTTCAACTGGTGCAAATATTAAACGAGCCACCAATGATCCATAATTGGCAATTAGTGCGAAAATTCCTTGTTCATCAGAAGTGCACAAATAATTTAAAATGAAACGATCACCTTCGGTGAGAATGTATTTGAAAGCCAATTGGAACAAAAGACTGACCCAATATTTGATCAGATCAGGATCTAATAACACTCCATTAACTTTGTAAGGTAAAACATTGGATCCATACGAAAATCTATAACCAAATAAAATGGTCAATGCGTATGCTAATTGTGATAAAGAAAATGCCAAAATGAAATACCCAGATGAATGATTCGAACTTTGAACAAGCAGTAGATGTGATAAACATTTCACCACTAAACTAAAACTTTCAATTTTTGTACGTTTTTTCAAGTCCAATTGATTTTGATTCAAGTTGTAAAAAGGTTCTGCCAGTAATTCAATCACGGTGGATAGGAACAAAACGGGTACAGTGATTTCATAGTATTGATATTCATGAAGGTTTGAAAGTTGAGTGGACAATAGAAGTATCAGGAATGGAATTCCAATGAATAAAGGGATAAATGACAAATTTATGATTTTCTGTTGCGAATCTTTATCAAGTCTTTGACATGTCAAACGTATACCTTCACGGCTATAGAACAATGCACAAGATACTATAATCTCCAAGAAACTAGTGATACCAAAGATTTGAGAAGATACAAGTCTCACCAAAAGTTGATTGATGACAAAAGTGGTCAATTTTGTGAATATTTGTCCCAACATAAGGACAGATGCCGCTGTAGCTGATTTGTTCACTTTAGAGCTCATCGCATTGATCTTGGCTTTTCAAGGAGTCAGAATTGAATGAAATTTGAGATATGTGTTTCTTTTGATAACAAGATTTCAATACTGTAGTATCGACTTGATTTGGTTCTTTAAAGTCAACTTACAACTGATCAAAGTCAATTTTGCAATGACACGTTTAAAATGCAAAAAATCAATTAAAGAATGATAAATTTGGATCTAAAAGAATGCAAAAAACCCGACACAAACACAATTAAATCAATAGCAATGCTTCAAATATCAGTTTCACAAACTCGAACAAAACTTCAAACTTGTCTCTGTTCACTTCTTATGAACCCTTCTCGACCCCCCCTTAATCCATTGCCTAATTGGGCACTCCGGGTAATTTGAATTTCCATTATAAAAAAAAAATGTAAAACTTTTCAACTCTTTACAGAAAGTTGACCTCCGGACAATTTGGCGATTGCATAGAAAATGAATGTTCCATCATACTTATCATTTTGGAATTGATGGTATCGCTATTAATTTAGGATATTTATCGGTTCTAACTGGTGGGTAGGACTTTGTTTGTGAAGTTTTCGTTGATATAGTGTCGGACAGATTAAAATGATTTAAAAGAATATGATGTTGTTTTATAAAGCATTGTATCCCGTTAGATCAGTACATTCATTCTCTCTCTTCTCTTTTAAACCTTATTTTTAATCAAGCACTCCTAATTTTTAACCTTTGGAACAGTTTCCCTTTTCGGCCTTGTACTGGGGCTGTGGGTTTTTTACAGTATTAAATCTTTAAATATGAAATTGAAGTCTTGTGTCAGCAATTGATATTATAGATTAAAGTTTTTGTGCTGATCTAATTATTTGGGAAACTTTCTCAATCGTTTAATTGAAATAACCGCCAAATAATATACCGAAAAATTGGCATCGTTTATACCTTTAACTCTTTACAAATTTGCACTTGATTAGCCAGCCCTTTTAATCGGCCTACATGACATATGTTTCGTAAAAATAGACAACCATTGGCTACAAAACTCAAAGAACTTTATAATGACGTTGCCAACTCTTCAATGATGAATTCCTCTTTGGAAGAAAGTGGAAGAAGACAAGAACTGTTACAAGGTTGGAGATCACTTCATACTTCACTTTTGTACAAATTAGATTCGTTGGATAAAGAAATACGTTCGAGTTCTTTATCTGCAGAGGAAATCACTTTATTAGACGAGATCATGATCTTAAAAGTTCAATGTGATGATAACATGGATAGACTTCAACTCGATTTGGCATCACTAACCACAAAATCTCCTCCTGGTTCACTTTCAACTTCGAGGATGAACGTCCCAACTCTTCGAAGTAATAATCCACAACCAATGAAATATAAAAAACCTGCTCTGAAGACAATGCAACATTCTTTACGTCCTCAAAGACCCACCAAAAATGCCCAAAAAGCAGCTTCATTATCATGGACAAACGATGATAAAGTGAATTGGGCTCCTTCTTCAAGCATTCAACTGGGCAAATCATATTCAACAGACTTTGACGATTTTAGTACCAAACAACTCAGTAGAAAAGAAACTCTTCTGCTGTTAGAACTGTCGGGAAACAGCAGTAGACTGAACAGGGGTCGTTCTGAAGAATCTTTTGAAGATTTTACCAAGGCTTTTGCAAATATGAATCCTCCTGTTAAGAAGAGTCCTTATATCTATAAACAACCTCAGGTTCCTAGATTTGTGATCAAACAACCCGACAAAAGAGACAAATCTTCAGAACCAAGATCCAGTTCAAGATCTAGACAACCTGATAAGAGAGACAGTTCCAATTCGAGATCGAGACAACATTCTCCCATCAAGAAGAAACTGCCTTCAAAGCTGGAAACTCCAGAACCAGAAGAGGCTGAAAAGGACACCGAAAATTTGGACGATGACGAACTCATCAAGTCACTTCGAGGAGTCGATCCACATGCTGCTAAACAAATTCTCAATGAAATCGTGGTACATGGAGATGAAGTGCATTGGGAAGACATTGCAGGTCTTGAATCTGCCAAGAGTTCCTTGAAAGAGACCGTGGTGTATCCTTTCTTACGTCCTGATCTTTTCAGTGGACTTAGAGAACCTGCAAGAGGAATGCTCTTATTTGGTCCTCCTGGTACTGGTAAGACGATGCTTGCCAGAGCTGTGCTGACAGAAAGTAAATCTACTTTCTTCTCAATTTCTCTGTCTTCATTGACTTCGAAATATTTGGGAGAATCGGAAAAATTGGTCCGTGCTTTGTTCCAGTTACTGAAGAAGTTACTGCCTTCTATCATCTTTGTTGATGAGATCGATTCCTTGTTATCTTCTCGTAACAGTGAGGAGAATGAATCTTCGAGAAGAATCAAAAATGAATTCTTGGTGCAATGGTCAGATTTGACCAAAGCTGCTGCAGGTAAGGACTCTGGAGAAGATTTACAAAGGGTATTGGTATTGGCAGCGACAAATCTACCTTGGGCCATCGATGAAGCTGCAAGAAGAAGATTTGTCAGAAGGCAATACATCCCACTTCCAGAGTTTGAAACCAGAATGGCCCAATTCCGTAAACTTTTACTGTCCCAAAATCACACCTTGAATGAAGAAGATTTCCACAGTTTGGTTCAAATGACCGATGGTTACTCTGGAAGTGATATCACTGCTTTACTGAAAGATGCAGCAATGGGACCTCTACGTCTGTTGGGTGAAAAATTATTACTCACTACAAAAAGTGACATCAGACCGATGAATTTGAGTGATTTCGAACTGTCGTTGAAATTCATCAAACCTTCTGTATCACAAGAGCATCTCTTTGAGTTTGAAAATTGGGCCAAATTATACGGTTCTTCGGGTACATAGTCAAGAAAAGATCATTTCTTCTTCTTTGTCTTCTTTTCTTTGGCCTCTTGCATCAACTCTTCAAACACTTGATCTTGTTCTTCATCTTCCGGATCTCTTTGAGCAGATCTGAACTCGTTACCGATGATCAATAACAGCCTTGCACGTAAAAGTCGTACTCCAACATCAACACTTTTATCGTTCAAAATCTTTTCACACACTTTGTTCAAAGTTGTCGAGATCTCATATTTAGAACTCGACCAGGCAATTGCAAGTACTTTTCCTGACATCAAACGTTCCATTTCCAGTTTAGAAATATCATCAAGTTCAGCATCTTGAGCCTTCATATAATCATCGGATGCAGATTTAGCATCGAGTGCAGACGATAAGATTTCTATATAACTCTTTGCATTCGTAGTCTTTTGTTTCATTGAGGTGAAGAATTTGGAGAATTTGCCGGTCAACAGTTTCTGAGATTTGATGAATGAACTGGCTTTAAACATATAAGTTTTACCCATCAAATGTAACATTTGAATACCAAAAGATTGCATTTTCATGTCATCGATCTCAGTCAAGAGTTGTTTCTTAAAATTAGCCATCGATTTTTCATCAACTTCTTTACCAGTACTGCTATCTATGAAATAATTGATTCTAGATAATAACTTCAGAGCCAAATCATCAACTTTCTTCTGTTTTGCCAATTTTTGTTCTTCACGTAATTTCATCAATTTATCACGTTGCTCAGCCGACATCTTCTTCTTCATGTCGATGGGTTGTCCAGTAGTTTGTTGTTGTTGTTGTTGTTGATCCGAATGAGCCACATCTGTAGATTCACTCATACTTTCAGGATCAATTTCCAAAATTTCACTAGCCGCAGTCAAATCTTTAATCATGGTCAATTCTCCGATCCAATCTTGGAACAGATCACCACCAAAAACCATGGCGAAGAACTCAGAAGGATCTTCAAAACCTTCTTCTGGTACAGAACTCTCTTTACCAAACTCATCGTACAGCAGACGTAGCTGTGCATCTTTTAATACTTGATACAGCTGTCCAATCTCTTGAAACTTGGCTTGGGCATCGGCTCCTGGATTTTTATCAGGATGATACTTAAGAGCCATCTTTCTATAAGCCTTTTTGATCTCCACATCTGAAGCATCTGGCTGAACTCCTAATAAGTCATAATACTCAGTATCTTTCACCATACCGTCTCTTCCGTTTTTTTTAAGGTGCTGGTAATTCAGAAATCAAATTTCGGATTTCAAATTTTTCAAAAAGGGGTACAGGGGTTTTTTGACAAGAGATTTACTTATTCGTTTAAACAGTTATATTGACAGTTGATGTCAAATCTTGAACCATTGGCATTAAAAGAGACGTATTTGACGAATTTCAAAACGTTAACGTCTCTTAACATCAATGAAAATTTATTCCAACATGCCTGAGAGGTGTACAAAACGCTATCGTCGTTTTCGATTTTCTTGTAAATGGCCAGATCGTTATCTTTGTCTTCTTCATCCACAAGCATGCACAATTCATAACCTCCTAATTCACCTGAATCCCAACCTTTTGAAGGGGTTAGGTTCAAAGTTGATTCTAGAACTGAATCCAATAAATTTTGGTCTTGTTTGTCCAATTGAGTTGCCAAGATGAAATCTTGTCCAGGTCTAAAACGTCTGATCAAAACTTGATCACGTACTACAACCAATCCAGTGACGAGAGCAAGCCATTTACGGAATGCAATGGATTTGTAAAAAGAGGCTATTTCACAAAGTTTGGCCACCAAAAGTTTACCATCGTCTTGTTGTTTCAATTCTTCATTCTCAAATGTCCTTTGAATCATGGCAAAATTAGGTAATTCCAGTGGGAGAACGTTGTTCACGTTGAAGATCTTGTCAGAATCAGAAATGTCTTCAAAATGACGTCCATCAATGTACAAATATTTCTGTTTATGTGGTGGAATCAGTTGTTTCCATGGATATTTGACTTCTTCTTGAGTCGTGGGCATCTTTGGATATTCGTTGAGTTCGAAATGTTGCACAAGTTTCTGTAAAACAGAGGCAGTTTCAACGTTCAAGAATTGATGGATATCAACAACACTTTCTTCCACAAATATATCATTTAATTTCGTCATGGATTCATCCGTCAATAATTCCAGAGTCATAAACCTTGAGAGGTACTCTTTGTCTTGTTTGGTTAAAGACAAATTGTCTAAATCTCTATAAAGGTCAACATCTTGAGAAGGAATGTCATTTCTGATGATCTTTGGGAAATCAAATTCTTTCAATTCTTTGGATTCAAGTTGTTGTAGAGTACTTTTGGCCTCTGTCTTCTCTTGTTCACCAGGAATGAACCCATCTTCACCCTTTTGAGGTATATGGAACCAACCTTGAATGGAGAGTCTCTGTTTATCAACTCTGACTTCTTCAACATCATGGAAACTAAGACCAGGTTGAACTGTGAAGAAGGCAATTTGATTGAATTGAGGAGTCAATTTACAATGAAAGTCCGGCTTTGGAACGTTTGGAACAATGGAATCAAAAAGACGAAGCGATCCTCCATAATGAGGTTTCCATACTCTATCAGGTTCCGGCATGTACAAGATAAAACTAACTCTACGAGATCCAATGACGTCATCATGTGTCAAAAGATGACATCCTTTGGTATAAGTGTTAACAGACATATCGGTCTTAACACCACTCAATTTCCCACACCCAGTCACAAATGAAACGAAATCTCTAAACTCTTGTGAATAAATTGCCTGTCTTAACTTGTACAAAGATGGTAATTTAGAAAGATCGTTCCAATCTAGTCCTGATAAATTTGCAAGATCACCACTTTGGTATACTTTGTAAATATCGGTTTCTTTCTTGGTGAAATGGATTTGTGATAAAATCTCAGAACGGACATTTCGAAGAAGTTTTTCGTTCATCAACTCTTTCACCGTGGCCCATCTATAGGGTTGTGATTCTGCAATCTGTTGTTTGAGTTCAATTTGGAATGAGGTTTCAAATATTTTGTCATTGAAGTGATGTTTGACTTCTGATACAGTATCTGGTCTCTTGACAACGTTGCTGTCCTCTTCTGCTGTTCTCTTATTAACCGTCATCTCATCGATAAATTTTTCATGAGCTGATTTTTTCAAAAAGTGAAAAAGTGAAAAAAGTGAAAAATTAGAGATCTTTTTGACGTTTGACTGGATCAGATCTCTGTTTTGAGCGTTTTTTCACAACCATATTTGACAAGTCATTGACCAGGGTAGGGACAGAAGAGGCAGTTGTAGGCTCTCCTGTACTTTCTCCAAGTATACCTTTTAAAATTTTTTGTTTTTCTGCCTCGAGTTCTTCAGCTGGATCTTTCTTCAATTCTGCAAGTCGTACTTCTAAATCTTTGATCAATTCTTTGTCTTGGTCCTTTTGTCTCTTTACAATGTCCAAAGCTTTAGACATTTGTTCAGCAGCTTTATGACGAGAATCAGGATCTTCTACACAGAATTCAAGTGCAAGTGATAACTTGTAATGACTCTCAGAAATGGCTTGGGCTTCAGGTTTATAAAGTTGTTGTCTCAAGTCTAGAGATGTTTGTAAATCTTGTGCAGCCTGTGGGAAGTTTTCCAGTTCAAGACTGACTTCTCCAAGTAAATCATAAGTCTCAGAAAGACGTTCGAATAATTTAACGTAATCATTTCCAGAATCGGTTTCGATGAATGGAATCTCTTTGGGTTTGTCTTCTTCTTTATAAGAGTCAAGTTTATCTTCTATGAGTGATCTGACGAGATCCAAGATATCCCACAGAAGTTCAAAATCTGTTTGTTCAACTTCTTCTTCTTCTTCAACTTCTTCTTTTTCGTCTTCTTCTTTTTCTTCTTCTTCCCCCTTTTCATCTTCATGTTCATCCTCTTCACGTTCTTCTTCTTCTGCTAATGTATCATTGAATTGAAACCTATCCGAGTCTTCATCTTTCTCTTCTTCAGGTTCTTCTGCAGCAGATTGCTCAGTTTCACCTCCAAATGCTTCAGATTTCGTCACTCCATTCTGGAACAAAGATTTCCCATAAAGAAACAAAAGTTCAATGTCTTCTTCTCCATTCTCTTCAGTAAAAGCTTCACAAGCTTCACCATATTTCAGAGAAGCAGATTCATAATCTTTACCAGCATATAACTTCAGTGCTTCATTGAGAATAAAACTAACTTTCTCCGAATACGCCATTTTTACACTTTCCAACATCTAAAAATCAAATTATTATTTGAGAAAAAAAAACAGTCGTGTGCGCCGCACCAAACGCGTGCGCGTTTTGTGGTTTGAGTTCTTGAACTTTGATGACAAGTTGACCAATAAACAAGTGTAACAATCCAGAGATGAGTGACGGTAAGTAATGGCGGTTAATGAACAAAATGTTTTACGAAAGATTTTGAACAATTTGAATATAAATTTGTGATGGAAACTAACTTTTAAAGTTGAAAACAAATCGATTGAAGAACCACTCAAGAGTGCCGCTGATTTCACCGAACCAGTCGATGAATCAATTTCAAATTCGACTCCAGAACCTGTTGTTGAACCCGTTGTTGAGCGCCCTAAAGACTTGAAGATTATTCGCCGTAAGTTGCTGACCTATGTAGGATTTGCCAACTTGCCTAAACAATGGCACCGTAAAAGTGTTAGAAGAGGTTTTAATTTGAACATTATGGTTGTTGGTGAAAGTGGATTGGGTAAAAGTACTTTGATCAACACTTTGTTCAACAGAGAATTGTATCCTGAATCTTCAGCAAAGTTTGCTGAAAGTAGTCAAAGTTTGGATGCCTTGATCACGAATGACGTTTCCATCGAGACGGTATCGGCCGATATCGAAGAAAATGGAGTTAGACTTCATCTTTCTGTCGTCAATGCAGCAGGTTTCGGTGAGGCTGTGAACAATGTCGATTCTTGGAAACCAATATTGGAAGAGATTGAAAACAGATTCAACGTTTATTTGGATTCCGAGAGTAAAGTCAACAGGCAAACGATTAGTGACAACAGAATTCATGCTTTGTTGTATTTTATCGAACCAACTGGTCATTCTTTGAAACCTTTGGACATCAAGTTGATGAAAGAAGTCCATGAAAGGGCCAATTTGATTCCAATCATTGCCAAAAGTGACACGTTGACAGAAGAAGAGATTTATGAATTCAAGCAGAGAATCGTTGCCGATATCCAAACTCAAGGTATCAAAGTGTTCCGACCAGTTGAATATGAATATGACGATGAAGAAACCATACTGACCACTGCTGATATCATGTCTAGAATGCCATTTGCCATTGTCGGTAGTACCCAAGAAGTTGTGACACCGGATGGTAGAAATGTTAGAGGTAGACTGTATCCATGGGGCGTGATTGAAGTTGAGAATGAGAACCATTGTGATTTCGTTAAATTGAGACAATTGTTGATCAGAAATTACATGGGAGAATTACAAGAGACGACTTCGAATGTGTTGTATGAGAACTATAGAACACACAAGTTGACTAGTTTGGGAATCGAACAAGATGACAGTGCTTTTAGACTGTTTGATCCAAGTACAAGACAAGAAGAAGAACGTGCTTTACATGAAGCCAAATTGGCCAAGATGGAACTGGATCTTAAACAAATTTTCCAAACAAAAGTTGCGGCAAAGGAGAAGAAACTTCAAAACCAAGAGATGGAATTATTTGCCAAACATAAAGAGATGAAGGATAAATTATTACTGAATATCAAACTGTTAGAAGATAAAAAGAGATCTTTGGAATCACAACAACGTCAACGTCAAGAATCTTCATCATCAAACCATCAAAAATCTCGTAAAGGTTTTATGAGAGGTATTTGAATGCTTTTATATAGCAACTTATCAATAGCAATTTACAAATTCTATAAATTGAATTTATCAAGACTTGAAAAAGATCATTAAAGGATATGAGTGATAAGGAAGAAGTTACAGATCCTAAGCCATTAGGATCCCAATTGGTTCAATTGACAAAGAGTATTCAATTTGCCTGGTTTTTAGGTCATCTTTCTACACTTTTTTGGGGTTTGATCTACTTTTTCACTTGGGGGCCTTTTAAATCAACTTGGAAGAATTCATTGTCCTATAGATTTTTCTATTTATCTGTCGTTGAAAGTTTTGGTATCATATTGTATCAGACTTATACCTCATTTGATTTATCAAGGTTGATCCATGATGACAATTTCCAATATTTTGTCATTCTGGTTTTACTTTTGTTAAGTCCAATATCTTATTCACTAGGAACTTTACCATTTATCATATTTGGATTATTTCATTCGCTGAATTATTTCAAGAATGTGGTTTTACCCGTGTTAAATTCTTCATTACCGAATCGTAAATCCATTTGGTTGAAATTTGGTTCATCAATCGATTGGTTTGTCAAGAGTTATAACGAAAAATTGATCAAACTTTCGAGCTTGATTGAAATTATCAATTTTTTCATCGTGTTGATCAAATCAATTTATTATTGGAGAAACTGGTTCAATCTTTTGATCTATGCTTTGTTTATCAAGTTGAGATATATGAATTCCATCTATATCAGGGGTTATTCCAGTAAATTTGAAGTACAAGTTGATGGTTTGTTGAGCCATCCAAAAGTTCCTGTTCAGATCAAAAAACTGTGGAGTTTGATTAAGAGTAAGATCAAATATGTTGGTAAATATGATTTAGTCCAAAGAGAGAAGAAGACTGAATAGTACATTCTTTTATACATTTAATAACACATACATCTTTTCAAGAACTCCTCTTTATTTTACATACATCTTTAAACCCTTTTTCAAGCACTCGTTATTTTACACACACATCTTTAAACCCCTTTTTTTAAGCACTCGTCTGCCCGTTTTTTGGGGGGAATTTTTCACAGCAATAAATTGAAAAATTTTAGTTGAAAACCTTCAAATGGCACCTCCACCACCTTTAGGTATAGATGCCGAAGCAGTTAGTGGTATAACAGGATCAATATCACTTGCATGTTGGATTATAGTGTTTGCACCTCAAATATACGAAAATTTCATACGTAAATCATCGGAAGGATTATCTCTTTTATTCGTGGTATTATGGTTAGCCGGAGATGTGTTTAACGTATTGGGGGCTATTTTACAAGGAGTTCTACCAACTATGATCATATTGGCTATATATTATACTTTGGCAGATATCGTATTGTTGTATCAATGTCTCATATATGGTAATCATCGTAAAGTTGATCCCATCCATTTGAGTCCTGCTAATCCTTTAAATGAACATGATAATTTATTAGAAAATGTGTTGAGCCATGAAGAAACAAATGACGTCGAAAGTTATTCGGATGAAGGTGATTTAGAGAGTTTCATCGACACAAATGGAGATGCTTTCAATTTGAAAAATGATAAAAGACTGATTTTTTATAACTGTTTGATGGTTTCATTGGTCATAATCAGTGGTATACTTGGTTGGTATATCAGTAATCATTACAAACATGATCATAAAAAACAAGGTCAACCAGATCTAGTTTTCGACCCTTTGGCTCAAATCTTTGGTTGGTTATGTGCTCTGCTATATTTGGGCTCAAGAATACCCCAAATTTTGTTGAATTTCAAACGTAAGTCTTGTGATGGAATTTCTTTCATGTTTTTTTTATTTGCATGTTTGGGAAATTTGACCTATGTCGTCAGTATACTTTCCATCAATACTTCAAAGAGATATTTGATGATCAATGGTTCATGGTTGGCAGGTAGTTTGGGTACACTTTTCTTAGATTTCATCATTTTTGTTCAATTCTTCATCTATAACGAAAATGAATCCTTTGATGAATCTTCAACTTTGACAAATGATGCCACCAATTATGGTGCTGCTTGAAAACGTATAGATTTTAAAAAATATTTCCATCTCTGCTGAACCCCGCTTTCTTTCGTGGTTGCAGCTGAAATTTCTCATGCAGGAGAAAGGAAGGATTACGTAATTATGCACCCCCTGATTTAGAACTGAAATTTACAAATCGTGCCTGAACAACCAATATAAAAAGGGAGGCGAATCTGATAATCAATTCAATTAAAATGGGTTTATTAGATAACATTAAGAGTGCTGCCGGTGAAGAAAATTTCAAGAAATACGCCGACAAAGTCGGTGGTGAAGAAAAAGTCGAAGGTTACCTTGAAAAAGCCGAGAACAATGCCACCGTTAAACAATATGCCGAAAAATTCGGTGTCAGTTCTTATTTAGACGATGGTGAGAAGAAAGCTGAAACCACCGAAAAGAAGGATTAAATAGTTATAATTAATTGACGTAATCGTGTGAAGAAGATGTATTTTTGTACAGCCCCAGTTTCCTCTTTGGGCGCTATTAAAATTTTTCAGAATTTTTCACTCGATGAGCTTTGAAAAGATCGTTAAATTGTCTTTATTAATCATGGGTAGAGGTAAAAGAGGAGGTAAACGGTCACATAAACGTCAGGTGGATGACCGTAAAGACTGGTCAATGACCCCAAAGGAAAATGCCAAATGGGAACAGTATTATAAACTGCAAAACTTGTTACCAGAAGAAGAATGGGACTCTTTTAAAAAACATTTACAAGAAAATTTACCCCTTACTTTCCGTATCACAGGTACTAGAAAACATGCCGATGAAATCAGATCCATCTTCACAGATAAACATTTACCTTTGTTACAAAATTTAGACGTTGAAAACTATCAACCTCCAAAAACTTTGAGTTGGTACCCTGAAAATTTGGCATGGCAAATCGATCTTCCAAAAAATGTCATTAGAAAGAATGAACAATTTGCCAAGACTCAAAGATTTCTTGTTATAGAAACCGAGGTTGGAAATATCTCAAGACAAGAAGCTGTCTCGATGATTCCTCCTTTGGTCTTGGACGTTCAACCTGATCACCATGTCTTGGATATGTGTGCAGCTCCTGGTTCGAAAACTGCTCAATTGGTCGAAGCCTTGCACAGCAATGATGATGAGAAACCTCCTTCTGGATTCGTCGTAGCAAATGACTCAGATTACAAAAGATCTCATATGTTGGTCCATCAAATCAAAAGATTGAACTCTCCAAATTTTGTCGTTGTTAATCATGATGCCCAAATGTTTCCAAATGTTAGATTGGAAAAAGATGGTGAGAACTTGAAATATGACAGAATTTTATGTGATGTTCCTTGTTCTGGTGATGGTACAATGAGAAAGAACATCACAGTTTGGGGGAAATGGACCACTGGTGATGCCCTTGGTTTACATCCTTTACAATTGAACATTTTGAACAGAGGTTTACAATTGTTGAAAGAAGGAGGTCGTTTGGTGTATTCCACTTGTTCTCTTTCTCCAATTGAAAATGAAGCAGTGGTAGCTGCTGCTTTACGTAAATGGGGGGATTCGATCAAGATCGTTGATTGTAACGATAAATTACCAACTTTACAAAGAAGAAAAGGAGTTACTTCATGGAAGGTTTTCAACAAAGCTATGGAAGTTGTTGAACAAGACGACGAATCAATAGTGTCAAGTTGTTTCCCACCAACTGAAGAAGAAATCTCCAATTTCAATTTGGATCGTTGTATGAGAGTTTATCCACATTTACAAAACACTGGAGGTTTCTTTATTACAGTTTTTGAGAAAGTTGAAACGACAAAGAGGTCTGTAGAAGAAGAAGAGGTGGTTGTTAAAAAGACCAAAGACACCAATGGAGAAGTTTTCAAAAGAGTGGCTCAAAGTAAGAACAAGTTACCAAGAGATGCCAATGAAGAACCGTTTGTGTTTTTACCACCGGATCAAGAACAATTACTGAAATGTTGGGATTTCTATGGATTCAAAGATTCATTTGCCAAAGATTCAACACTCGTTAGAAATTCCACTGGAGAACCAATTAGAACCATTTATTATACATCTCCCGGTATCAAGAAGTTGATCACATTGAACGATACCAAGTTGAAGATCGTGCATACAGGTACGAAATTATTTGTGACTCAAAAGATCGACAGTGCAAATTCATGTCCATGGAGACTGCAAAACGAAAGTCTTCAAGTCATTAAGAAACATTTGAACGATTCAAGAATTTTGAATTGTAACATGGATCTCTTATTAATTTTATTAAAAGAGGCATTCCCAAATTTTGAAAAATTGCATCTGGCCAAAACCGATGAAACTTTCACCACAAATCTTCAAGATTTACCAGAAGGATGTTGTTTCATCAACGTTAAAAGAGGATTACATGAAGAAGATTTATTTCTACCGATTTGGAAGGGAAGATCCTGTATCAATTTAATGGTTAGTAAACAAGAAACCTACGAATTGTTATACAGAATTTACGGCATTGAAACAAATTCAAAAGATGAGTACAAAAAGCCCCAATCCAAAGACCAAACTGTTGAAATATGAATGCCCCGTGGGTGTCCGTCGGACCAGAGCAATTTACAAATTAATCCCACGGATTCCATCGGTTTTTTTATCTATGCGCATAAAGCTTATCAAGGTGCATGAGACGGAATAACAAGGTAAGCGGAGGGCACATGATGGACCCAATTGATATAAATTAAAGGATATATTCCTTTGAATTGTAATACATAGCAAAGTCATTTCATTTTATTTCAATAAATATGGCACCAGCCGCTGTAAGCACTTTAAACGTTACCGATTGTTTGGATCACAAACATTTAGACCATGGTAAAATCACTTTAAAAGGTGAAGTTCCATTGGATTTTTCGACACTTGACTCTCTTTTTGGAAAGAAAATTGTCCTTGCCACTCACACTGAAGACAAAGATGTGAATCCAATTCCTTTGAACTTTGGAGCCTCCGACCCTATTGCCAGAGGTCCAGTTGTGGCCACAAGATTTGCCGATGGATTGTTGAAACATAATTCCATTGGATCTCATTCTGGACCTTATTCCATCTATCATGCCTTGGCTGTTGGTTCAGATAACCTTGATTTGAACCACAAAGCTGATTATACCGGTTCCGAACCTCCTCATCATTTCAAACAACAACCTCAATGGTCAGGTGTTGAAAAAATTGTTTCAATGGATCCATTTGGACATTTGGCTCCTTGGTTATTTGCAGAAACTTCTCAGAAGGAGAATGTCGAGATTAGACCAACAATTGCCATTACAAAAGCCCATTTACAGATGTACGAATTGAAAGAAGAAGTTGCCAATGGTAACCTCAAAGTTGATAAAGATATTGTGATGAATGAGAATGGAGATTTAAAAATCACCAAAGTCGCAGTTGAACCTGTTTGGTACCTTCCAGGAGTTGCCAAAAGATTTGGTATTTCAGAAGGTACTTTGAGAAGAGCTTTATTCGAAGATACCAATGGAATGTATCCTGAATTGATCACAAGACCAGATATCAAAACTTTCTTACCACCGATTGGAGGATTGACTGTTTATATCTTTGGAAACCCTGATTATCTCTCTGATGATTCTAAATCTTTGGCCTTGAGAATTCATGATGAATGTAACTCTTCCGATGTCTTTGGATCTGATCTCTGTACTTGCAGACCTTATTTGATCTTTGGTATTGTAGAAGCTGCCAAAGAGGCTCAAAACGGAGGAGTTGGATGTGTCATTTATTTCAGAAAAGAAGGTAGATCTTTGGGAGAAGTTACCAAGTATTTGGTTTACAATGCCAGAAAATCTCTTGGAGATACAGCCGATAGTTATTTCCACCGTACCGAATGTATTGCAGGGGTTAGAGATATGAGATTTCAAAATTTGATGCCTGATATTTTACACTGGTTGGGTATCACCAAGATTGATCGTATGTTATCCATGTCCAATATGAAACATGATGCCATTGTGGAACAAGGTATTTCGATCATTAAAAGAATTCCAATTCCGGATTCGATGATTCCTCCAGATTCAAGGGTGGAGATTGATGCCAAAATTGCATCTGGATATTTCACCAATGGAACCGTCAAAACTGAACAAGAGTTGAAAGAGGTTAAAGGTAGAAACTGGGAATGATGCATGTAACGCTTATAGATAATTTTACGCCTTTTTTTCTAAACAAAGTTCAATTTATTTGCCAATTTTATTACCGGAATTTGCCAATGCTTCTCTTCTTGAAGCGTCTTGTAAAAGATTTGTGTCCACTGTAGATGGGTTTAAGTAGATATACCTTACTGTAGAACCTCTTATGAATAAAGATTTCACAGCTATCAAATGTGGATACTTGCTGGTGTCGTTCATAGTGGTGATGTTGTCTAATTTCAAATTGAAATATTGGTCAACCGTTTTCAAAGTGCCGGTTATTTCAAGATCATTTTTGAGCTGTGGGTTAGTTATTAGAATCTTTGAATCAGCGGGAACTTACTTCTACCGTCACCTGGATGTTAGTATGGGGTGTTATATGTGGAAAAAACATACCTGTTGGTCGACTAATGTCTTGAAGAATGAGAAGAACAACATTTGTTGGATGATGAAAAAAATCAAATCTTTTTTTTGAGTGTGATTTTTAAGTATGGGCTTAATTATGGGCTTAACTATGGCTTAATTATGGCTTAATTATGGGCTTAACTATGGGTTTAACTATGGGTTTAATATGGTCTTAATTATGGTTTAATATGGTCTTAATTATGGTCTTAATTATGGTTTAATATGGTCTTAATTATGGTTTAATATGGTCTTAATTATGGTTTAATATGGGCTTAACTATGGCTTAATTATGGGTTTAATATGGGTTTAACTATGGGTTTAATATGGTCTTAATTATGGTCTTAAATATGGGTTTAATATGTGCTTAACTCTGGCTTAACTATAGGCTTATGGCTTAACTACTGGGAAAATACCTTTAAATATATCTACCCTATTTACATAAATATCACTATATACATCAAGCTCTAAGCTTAATCAGCTTTGCAGCATTTTGTGAAAGAACTTTCTTCAACAACATCAAACTACTTGGATTTGGTCTGCGTAATTGTTGGAATAAAACCACCATCGTTGTCAATAAACCAAGAGCTCCAGCTTGATGAGCTGCAGCTAAATCAACAGGAACAAGCCATAAAAGTGTACAAATCCCCAAACTGACTTGTAATAAACCAACTCCCATGGCAACGTTCAAAGTTTTATAGGCATTTTTTGGTATCAAATGTCTTATACGATGAGAGTATAGATGAACCCCTAGAAGTACAAAAAATGTACTGGTTGCCAATATACGATGGTTTAACTGGACCAAAGTTGGATTTTCCAAGAAATTTCTCCAGATCAAATCAGAATCACTTCTTGCAAATGTTTTGGAGAACAATTCATTTTTGGATGGGATGTAATCGTCTCCCATATGAGGGAAAGTGTTATAGATCAAACCAGCATCCAAACCTGCCACTAAACCTCCTGACATTGCAGTGATGAAAACCAGACCTAACAAAAAATTGGTCCATCTCTTAAAAGGTTTCAAAGAACTCGAATTGATCTTTTGAAAATATTCCATATAGACTTGAGGATGTTTCATGATCTTGAAACTTTGTAAAACTTGTAAACCTGTATAAACCATCAGAGAATAGATGAGGAACAGTGTTCCTAGATGAGCAGTCAATCTATATTGAGACACAGTAGGTTTTGATTTTCTTTCCAAAAGTTGATCTTCGTCCAAACCTGATTCTACCATCCACCAACCAATAAAACCTTGAAATCCAATACCTGCACAAATTCCCAATAGTTGTAACAGAACAGTTTTACTCACTTTCTTCTTGGCTATGAAGTACAAAGAAGGAATCACAAACACCATACCAATGGTTCTACCCAATAATCTATGGGACCATTCCATGAAAAAGATGAATTTGAATTCGTCCAAAGTGATATGAGAATTTAACTGTTTGAACTCCGGACTTGACTTATATTTGGTGAATTCTTCCTCCCAATCCTCTTGAGTCAAAGGTGGAATGGCACCTGTGATTGGTTTCCATTCTGTAATACTCAAACCTGATTCTGTCAACCTTGTCAAACCTCCAAGAACCACTATTCCAAATACCAAAACTGATGTTCCTAAACATAGATAACCGATAAATTTGTGAGAATTGGCGGGCCATTTGGTTTTGGAGATGACTTCAGTATTGGCTAAATTGATCGTTGCAGTGGTTTTTCTACCATGGAAAGTTGTAAACGATCTAGATTGAAATTTGCGAATCGCATGCTTTGTGAACAAAGAACGATGATGATCGTTGATTATATTGGTGGAAACTTTTAAAGGGGATAAAGTTTGTAAAGAAAAGTTTTTTTGGAAAAGTGTTGGTCTTGAGACCAGTGATAAAATTGTGGAATTCTTCGAAAAGAAGAACAGAGACCTCGAAAGTGACATTTGATGCCCTGGTTAAAAGATGAAGATTTTTTTCACAAATCAGCTGAGCGGAAAAAGTAATCGAGATAAGGAGAAGAAAAAAAGGAGAAGGAGAAGAAAAGCAGGAGAAGGAGAAGAAAAGTACTGAAATTGATATGCGCACTTCTTCTGCAAGTTGGCCACGAGTAGTCATGATTTGAACCTGCATATGCACAAACTGAACTCTTGGTTTTAACAACTCTTGGTTTTAACAACTCTGGTTTAATAACTCTGGTTTAATAACTCTTGGTACTGCACTGCCTCACCAAACTCAAAGTATGATTTCTCAACCTATTGTTCTTATTTATTTTATCGTGTATTAAATTTTCGTGTGCCGGCTTTTGTTCTGAATCTGTGCCCTTTCTTTAAACCCTATCTGCATCATCAATCTTGATAAATATTTGGACAAGAAATCAAAAAACCCTTCTCATTGTACCTTCAAAGACATTTCTCTCTTATTCTCCCTTTTCTCCAATATCAATCTTCCCCCACAACTCTTTCCCTTCATCACCTGGCCAAGATCTGCCCCTTGCCCCTCCCCATGCATTTGCCCCACGCACCCCATAAATATCGAAATATTCGCAATTGGACAACCACACAAACATGGCTCCAAGAGTGAGAAATCTCACTGGAAACAGTCCTAACTCATCTTTAGACTCGTCCATCAACAACCCCTTTGGTACTGATCAAGATTATGAACTTGAAAACTTGGATTCTTCTCCTCAAGACTCCTCTTTAGATCTCAGGGGGGACAAGATTAAACCTTCAGAATATGACAGATATCCCAGTTATGTGAGCTCAACAAGGTCGGTTTCTTCTTCTAGACAGAGTCTTCTTGCCACCCCACAACTGCCGCCCAATCCTTTCATGAACCTGGACCCAGATTTCTCCCCCTTTGGTGGCTATCCACTGTCAAGTTTCCCGTTACATATAGATGAAAAGGAGCCAGATGATTACTTACATAATCCAGATCCAATAGCAGATGCAGATTATGATAGACATAGGTTTGTCCAGGACTTCAAAAACTTTGACAGAAGAGCTTGGGGAGGTCTTATTGGCGTGATCTTGTTGGTCTGTGGAGCCATTCTGTTGTTCGTCTTGGTACCCATTTTCAGTTATTCCAACGTCACTTCTCATAAAACAGTTCAATATAGCACGTATACGATCCTCACTGATTACGTTTACCCTCAATTGTCGGCTGTTAGAACCAATTTGGTAGATCCTGATACCCCTTCTTCCGCCTATACAAGAGAACTGCTGGACGGTTCTTTGTGGTCTTTGGTGTTCAGTGATGAATTTGCAGCAGAAGGACGTACTTTTTATGATGGTGATGATCAATTTTGGTATGCTGTTGACTTGAATTATGCTGCCACTCGTGATTTAGAGTGGTACGATCCGGATGCAGTTACCACTGCAAATGGAACTTTAAACCTACGTCTCGATGCCATTAAACAACATGATTTGTTCTATAGATCTGGAATGCTCCATTCTTGGAATAGAATGTGCTTCACCCAAGGAATCATGGAAGTCAGTGCCAGATTTCCAAATTCCGGTAAAGTTTCAGGTTTGTGGCCAGGTATGTGGTCGATGGGTAACATTGCTCGTCCTGGTTATTTGGCCACCACTGAAGGTACTTGGCCTTATTCTTATAACGAATGTGATGCAGGAATCACTCCAAATCAATCTTCTCCAGATGGAATTTCTTATCTTCCAGGTCAAAAATTGAACAAATGTACATGTGACGGTGAAGATCATCCAAATCAAGGTGTTGGACGTGGAGCTCCAGAAATTGACGTCATCGAAGTGGAACTGGACACAAACCTTAAGATTGGTGTCGCCTCACAATCTTTACAAATAGCTCCAATGGACATTTGGTACATTCCGGATTATAATTGGATCGAAGTTTATAACGATTCCGTCACTTCTATGAACACTTATACAGGAGGTCCTTTCCAACAAGCTGTGTCTGCCACCACCACATTGAATTCAGAATGGTATGAAAGAACAGGTGGTTTATACCAAAAATTCTCCTTTGAATATTTGAATGCCAATGAAACTGGATACATCAGATGGTTTGTGGGTGATGATCCAACTTTCACCATGCATTCTTATGCTTTGGCTCCTAATGGTAACATTGGATGGCGAACCATATCTCAAGAACCCATGTCCATGGTCCTCAATCTAGGTGTCTCCAACAATTGGGCTTATATCGATTGGCCTTCGATCGAATTTCCTTCTACGATGAGTATCGATTACGTTAGAATATACCAACCCAACGATTCAATCTCTCTCACTTGTGATCCCGAAGATTTCCCAACTTATGACTACATCCAACAACATTTGAATGCTTACGAAGATTACAATTTGACTAGTTGGGAAGATGCAGGATATTCATTTCCAAAACACCAATTGACCGGTTGTTAACATTGTATACATAATCACCAAATTCGCTTTGATGCCATTTCGTACCTTGACACTTTGTGCAATTTATCCTTGTGTCGATTGGTTAGTCTTTGTTCTTCTTCTGATTGTGGAATTTCTTCACCCTTTTCGTACAAACTCTCTCTCAGAGTTCCCTTGAGTTCCACTAGAGATGTTGAAGGAGATCCCAGTACATATTCAGGCACAGGTTTCGTGTGTTGAAGTTCTTTATCTGCCCATTTAAGTAAAATTAATGAGAGAACCATCCTGAAGAAGAGACTTGTGATGTACACTGATGATAACAAGATGATTCCAAGGATTCCAAGTTCATTGACCATCGATGATGAAATTGGAATTACAGACATCTTCACAAAGACTATCACCATTGTTAAAAGAGGAAGCCCCACTCTACGGATCAACGAAACGTTGTTTTCATCTGTGTCAAAGTAATCTGCTCCAGTTTGTCTCTGATATGAATCCATATAATCGACGCACAAGATCCGTAAATACTTGTCATAGATGGCTGGATGGATCTTGTTAAACTTGATGATGTACAAATGTTTGAGCCAATCGACTAAAACTTCCGAGCCAATGACCACAAAAGTTGGTCCCATTATAATACCTAACCAAATGTTGAGATAATTTGAAGAATTTAAGTACCATGAATTAGGTTTAAGCGATGAAGATATGGTGTTTTCAATGTTTAAATTCTTCAAACAAATGACAAATAGAATCGTGAACAATTGAAATCTCTCGGTGAGATCTGCACAGGTTATTTGAAAGAGCCCTTCTCTTTCAAATTTCTTGAAAACTGAAGATTTCAATTCACTGAATTGAGCAGATAAAATTAAGGTCAAAAGAGCATTGGAATATGAGTTCACCGCCACTGTTAAAGACATCACTTGATAGATAAAGACATACAGATGGCTTGCCAAATACATAACTGTCATCATTGTAATGGCCACAAATTCGATGAAAGATCGTACATTCTTTTGAGAGTTCATGTTGAAATACATCTCCAACAAATCTTGACCCAAAGAACTCAACAATTTATCCGCAACTTCGAGTATACCAGTCATCACGTATAACTTTATAGCCGTACCATTCTTGATATTATGATAGATCTTGGAAGTATCAAGATCTTTTAGTACGACCAAAGTCCAAACCAAGGCAAATAAATATAACAAATCACGTTTAAACACTCTACGATTTACGCTTAGATATGTCAGTCGTTTTGTGATGAACTCTTTTCTCATCATTAGCACTGTATAAACACCAATACGAAGTGGTACCACGGTTAAAAGAGTTAAAAATCCATGTACACAGTGTAATAGACCAAATACCATGAATTTTTCCAAGAAAACTGGCATTCTAAGGGCATTGAATAGTTGTGTCAATGATACATCTTTGGTCGGTTCCTCTTTGTAATTTGGATCATGAGATTTCACGTTCAATTCAATCAACAAAAGCTTCCAAAGATTAATATTTGAAGTCGTGCTAGAGTTCTGCGTAGATCTAGATCTTTTTCGTCTCACTGGAGACTTGGAATTTGGCATTTGCGTCCGGCGCTTTTTCATTTAGATTTTTTGTTTCGATAAGAAATAAAATAAATTTAGTAATTGAATGATCAAAAGACGTTAAATAGATGAATTGGATTAAAGATGGCTACGATGATGAAGGTAGTGATGATGAAAAGTTGTTAGATGTGATCAAAATGATTTGTTTAATTGAAAGTTGAAATTTTGCATTTATAAATTTGTTGATCATCTCCATTGAAAACCAGAACTATAGAGACCCTATCAATTAAAAAGTTCCTTTTAACCTCATCAATGTTTTCTCCTATCAAATGATCAATTAAAATTTTAATTAAGACTGAAATTTCCTTTTTGAGAAATATGTGCCTTTTTTTATGCTAACCCCCTTTCTTACATTGGCAAGATTGTGGTAGGCTAGAAAAAGTGATTGAGGGGGTTCGGTTTTAAGATTAACCTTGAAAGTTATAAAAAGAGGAGAAAAAAGTTGGAATTCGATTATGCCTTCTGCTTCGATTCAACCTTTTAACGTTAAAGAAGAAATTCACCCCCCTGTTACGTATGGGGCCGTTACTGAAAATATTCCATATGAGAGAATCTATGGAGGATTTAAAGCATTCCCAAAGAATTTAAGAGATAATGATGTTGAAGCTTTAGTTTGGAAATGGTTGACAAAGTTTAACAAATTGCTGGAATTCAATTTTGAAGACGATTCGAGTTTTGATGATTTAATCATTCCACATGCATCTTGGAAAGACCATATGTGTTTTTCTTGGGAGTTCCATCAATGGCATTATTCTGATGGCATTCAGAGACAACTCAAAGACAGACAACCTAGCTTTAAGTTAGCAGATTTCTCAATTGACAAAACTGCCGATATTTATAACAATCCTTCAGGAATCTCTTTACAAACGATCCATGAACTGACATCTGAAACTGCTCCTATTGAGTTCTTGAATGTTTACATCAAGTTTAACACCAATTTTGGATCAGGAAAAGGTATATTCAGATTGGTTTCTGTTGAAAGTGAAGGAAGTACTTTAAAACTGCTAAGCTTGTCTACATCTCTTGAAACTCTTAAGAATCATCCTGAAACAATTGGTTTCAACAGGGTTGAAGGAGTTAATCATGGTCAAAATGTAGGTAGAAAGATTTGGTTAGAAGAAAGAGCCAAACTGTTTGAATTTGGTGAATATAGACAACCTGTAGTTTTGATTGTAGGAGGAGGTCAAAGTGGATTGGCCACAGCTGCCAGATTGAAGATGCTTGGAATTGATAGTTTGATCGTGGAGAGTAATCCTCAAATAGGGGATAATTGGAGAAATAGATACTCTTTCTTGGTTCTTCATGATCCTGTATGGGCTGATCATTTACCTTATCTCCCCTTTCCTGAAAACTGGCCCGTTTATACCCCGAAAGATAAGTTAGGAGATTGGTTTCAAAGTTATGCCGATTTCATGGAATTGAGTTATTGGACGAATAAATCGGTCAATGGGGCCAACTTTGATACTATTACGAAAACTTGGCAAGTTGAGATACTCGACAATGAGACTAGCGAATTGGTGATTCTTGAACCGAAACATTTGGTATTGGCTACTGGACATTCTGGTGAACCTAACATTCCTCATTTCCCTGGAGAAGAGTTGTTTGAAGGTAAACTAGTCCACTCGTCGCAACACAAAACTGGAGTGGAGTTCAACGGTGAAAATACAGTTGTGGTTGGCTCTTGTAACTCTGCTCATGACATTGCCCAAGATTTCTATGAACAAGGAGCAAATGTGACAATGATCCAAAGATCATCTACATGTGTCATTAATGTTGATAAAGGATCATTGATCAATACCAAGGGAGTTTACTGTCAGGATGGACCTCCAACAGAAACTGCAGATCTCATTGCACAATCTTTGCCTGTTCCTTTACTCAATGTGATTCAGCAACAACAGTTCAGACAAACTGTTGAACTGGAGGCTGATATGATCAACAAATTGACTGCAAAAGGGTTCAAACTTGATTCTGGTTATGGACGGACAGGATTACAGGGGAAGTATTATAGGAGAGGAGGTGGTTACTACATCGATGTTGGAGGTAGCTCCTTGATCGTAGAAGATAAGATCCATTTAAAACAAGGAGTTGGAATCAAGAAGTTCTTCAAAACAGGACTTGAATTGACAGATGGGACCAAGATTGAAAATCTCAAGGTTGTAGTTTTGGCCACAGGGTATGCCAATATGAAATCTACTGCCAAAAAGATTTTTGGGGATGCAGTGGCAGAAAAGTTGAAAGAAGTATGGGGTTTAAACAATGAAGGAGAGCTCAATGCTGTGTTTACAGATTCAGGACATGACAATTTCTGGTTTGCTGGAGGTAACCTTGCCATTGTTCGTTATATGAGTAAAAAATTGGCAATGAGAATCCTTGCACAAGAAGTTGGACTTATATAAAATATAAATCGATAATGATGAAAATTGATTCAAAATCAATGAAAACATACAAGTCTATAATTACTCGTCATCCACTAAGACCACAACATCTTTCCACCTTTTCCCATCTCCTTTCATCTCTACATTCAACACAACAACTCAAAGTTTTCTGTTGTAACCCCCAATTTTTTTATTGTCTAAGAAAATCAAATCATAGAGACAGCGTTTGAAAAGATTGTTTAAAATGGACCAAGATCCTAAATTGATAACACCAGAAGAGATTTGGAAGGTTGTAGAGCCATATAGAATTACCCTTGAAGCCAGCAAGACCCATCTTTTAACTCCAGGTCAATGTAATGGTATGGTACTTTTGTTGGTTGAACTTTTGATGGACAACTACACGAATAAAGAAGGTTTAAAAATCATTGGAGGATTAATGAATAGTATATCTTATGACGAGATAGTTTCGGAAAGAGTGGTGAATCATTGCTGTGGCTATCCATTATGTCCCATAGTAGATGAGAAGCAAATAAAGACGAATCCTAAGAGACAAGACCTCAAATTTCTCAAGAGCTATTACAATAACTCGTTTTGTTGTAAAGAACATTATCAAAATAATGAGTTTTTCAAAAGACAACTAGATGACGAAGCACTCTTCTTGCGTACAGATTTGTTCCAATCACATACAATCATCTTTTTAGACGACCTTTTACAACATCTGAACAATGATAAAGCTAGACCAATGTTGAATATCATTGAAGAGTTGAGAAAATTGAGTATCAATGGAACAGACAAGAGTTCAGAATTGGCAGGATTGGTGGAAGAGTTTGAAATCGTGGAGAATGAACATGTTGCTCCACCTTTGAATGAGTTGATGATGGACGATGGTTACGGATTGCTGGGAAATGAAGAAGAAGAAAGAGACAATCAAATGAAGGGTAAAACTATCGAAGGATATGTAACGAAATAGTCAATGCATTGGTGGAGGAGTCCATGTGAACTCCTTAGAGTTCAAATCACTTTCAAATTCCTCGTAGTTGAATTTGAGCTTTGGATGACGATAACCAAATTTGGTGATCACGGTGTTGAGACTGTTGGACCAATCGTTATAGATGTCGATATAGTTTGAATCGATGAATTCACACATCAGTATGAAGTTGTCATGCTGCACTTTATGATAGGCATCAAATTCAGGTTGAACCAGTTCTTTCATGTACATGACTTTACGGTTATAAGGTTTAACTTTGGTTTCTAATCTTTGTTGGTTGGATCTTTTGAGGTCAGATTCGATTTCGGAAAGAGTCCTAGCAAACGTCAATACTTCAGTACCATATTGAGCTTCCCATTTATCTTCTAAATCTATCCATTTTTCAAATCTTCCTCTGTACAGATCAAGAGTTCTCAAATCTGCAACATGTTTGACATATTCGTATCCATTTTGATAAAGTTCTCGATCGAGCTGTTTAAAAGTACCAAATGGCAGTCTAAGAACAAGGGTCGATATCCTATCAAGGTTTGTATACATCAATTTCAGCTCATAAGGTTTTGAATCTGGACCAAAGGCTTTGAAGAGTTTCCTGAAGAGTTGAAATGATTTCATATGTATCACTCTTCTTCCGTACATTTGACGTATATAATGATTATCCAAGGTGGATTTCCGTGGGATTTTAGATATCAGCTGGTCACTTTTGATCAGTTTTGTCATTAAACGTTCTAATCTTTGTTCATTTTGATGGGTTTCCAATCTGTGTGGTTCTAAAGGTGTATATGAATCTAAAATAGTGGGTTTGTTTTTCACCCGAATGACATTCTTTCGACTTTTATATATCTCCAATTGTGTATGAACAAGTTTTTTCACAAAGTTGAGTGAATTTCCATCTCTATAGTGTTCAAATAAACACTTCTCCAGTTCATATGCCTTTAAAATCAAATCTTTAAGCAGTTGACCAGTGACAAATTTCCCACTACGGAACTCTTTTTTCAAAACCAAACTGGAATTTGTCTTCAAAGGTTCTTCAAGATGATTGGAATGTCGTAACAATGTTCTATATAACACCAATACACTGTTTCTATGACTTCTTAACGACATGGTATGCGATGACAGCCCCAGTTTGGATTTTAAAATTACCGAATTTGTAAAAATCGAATCTGGGATTCGATTGCCAAATGTCACATCCATTGACTTTAAAGCTTCAAAATGGAGCCATTACATATTTTGTGAATGTAGATAAGTCTGAAACTGTAGAAACATTGAGTGATAAACTTTGTCAAATGATAAATGGCTCAGGAGGATATTTAAAAAACTCTAGACCACAGGCGCTTAAAGAAGAGATTGAAATTCCTAAAACATCATTTGACTCGAGTGATGAAGAAGTTGAAGGAGATTTAACGACAAATACAGACATTGGCATGACAGGAGAAGAAATAAATCCATCAGATTTGAAATTTCTGCTACTCAAAAATGGAGATCAAATAGATTTACAAGATTTGAACTTGGTCGATTTTAGCACCGTTTTATTTGCATTAAAAACAGATGAATTTGATTATGTACAACTGGAAATAGAAAATTGAAGTAGATTGCTATACAATTAGTTGACCAAAGCAGAAGCAGTGGCAGATTCAAACTTCCAAGTTGGAGGTAAGACCTGGACAGTTCTGTAATATCTGGCCAATCTGTGGATTCTGGATTCGATCAAAATCAATCTGAATTTAGAGTCCTTGTCCTTTCTGTTTCTTTCCAAATGTTTTCTGACAGAGACAGCTTTTTTGATCAAAAAGTACAAATCTTCTGGGATCTCTGGAGCCAAACCGTTGGACTTCAAAATTCTCAAAATTTTGTTACCAGTGATGACCTTGGCTTGAGTGACACCGTGAGAGTCTCTCAATTGGACGCCGATTTGAGATGGAGTCAAACCTTTTCTGGCATATTTGATGATTTGTTCGACAACAGCATCTGGTGATGATTTGAACCAAGCTGGAGCGTTTCTAGAATATGGCAAAGCTGAAGAGCTGATACCTTTTCCCTGGAATTGTTAGTATGGATTACAAACCTTAAATCATAGAAAAAGTAGAGCCGTAACTCAAACTTTCTATAAATTTTCTAATACAAGACTGGTTCTGAGCAGCATTTGAAATCTGGTGTGATTCAATTTCCATCCGGGACAAGATAAACTCATCAAACCAGTAGGTTAAATTTCATCTCACCATCACCACATCAGTCCAAATCTTGTCTTTATGTTCAAAAGTTACACACCTTACTGTGCATACGACCCATTTTTGTGAATGTGTTTAGTTGATCAAGTTAAAAAATTTAAAGATTTTTCACTTTGAAATTTTTCACGCTGTGGTTGGAAAAAAAAAAAAAAAATTTTTTGGTACGAATAAATGTTTAGGGTTTAAACCCTAATTTGGCTATCTAAAGTAAGCTTGTTACATGATTTGGTCAGGAAGTGATTCAAAATCGTCTTCATCGTCTATTTCGATTACTCTTGCAACACCAGCTTTTTCTCTGAATAATTCTACAGCTGCTGCATATAACATTTTGTTATCTTGAGTGGCAGTTGGAGGTCTATAATAAACCACCACTAAAGGAATTTTAAATCTTCCATCTTGTAATTTATAAGGATATGACAACAAGATAAAAGAAGGAGAATTATCAGGGACTTCTTCTACCAATTCTTCGAAAGATCTATATATTTCTCCATCTGTTTTGATTTCATAAGTCTTCTTATCAATTTGATCTTGACTTAGTACTGTATGTTCTTTGACTCCATTTTACACTTACATATGACCGATTCCATATCAGTACCTCTGGCACTTTGCATACGAAATTTTTTGATCTGGTTCAAAGTCTCATCTGAAAATGAGTATAAATTAGAAGACTTTATTAGTTTTCACTTACAATTGTTTTAAATCAACTCACCATCTTCTTATCAGCCGTCGCTTCAATCGGTTTAAAATAAAAGGGGTGAAAATTTGTAAACTGCTCACATCGGCAGATAAAACATTTTTTAAGACCGATAAGTGAGAAGATCAAAGTACGAGAAAAGGTGAATAAAAATAGCTATGGAACATGAATACGGAAACTGACCGAGGATTAGAAATACAATGAGCTAAGCATCATAATTTCCGAATTTGGAGTCGATCTGATAAAATTTCACCGGAGAAAAAATCGTGGACAATGCATGCACGTCTCGTAAATCCTGCAGCCACATGGCGTATAAAACAGAGCCATTCCCTGCATTTGAAAGACAAAAGATGGTGAGTTTCTTCCAGAAGATCATTGCTGTTGTTCCAGCCCTTCAAGGGTTGTTGTACTCGTCTATTCCGGCATCTTATGATTCGGCCGATCTCTATGCCGTAGCCAAATTTGATGGTGATATCAACGGCTATGTCAAGTTTTCTCCTTCAAGTTCTGGTGCAGTGAAAGTAGATGTGTCCCTTGACGGGTTCCCAGAAGAAGGTGGTCCATTCTTGTACCATATACATGAATTCCCAGTGCCAACTGATGGAGATTGTTATGCCACTGGTGGTCATTTAAATCCATTCCATGGAGTCACTCCATGTGCCATTGCCAAAGATAACTCTTTCTGTGAAGCAGGAGATTTGTCCGGTAAACATGGCTTTGTCTTTAGTAACGAAATCCACGCCTCTTATGTCGACGAATTCATCTCTTTGAACAAAGCCAATCCTTCTTACATCGGTGGATTGTCAGTCACTATTCATTTGGCAGATAACACCCGTATTGCCTGTGAGAACATCCAGTTCGTAGATAAGGCTTTGTTATAAACTATATAATAAATTTATACCTCTCCTGAGGCTCTGAGTTCGTCATAACGAACCACAGCTCCCAATAAAGTACGGAATCCGTTTTCACATTGTTCAGGGGTAGAATACTCTTCTGGGTTATGAGACACTCCGTCTTTACTTGGAATGAAGATGAACCCAGTAGGAACTCTGGTAGACGTAGAACAACTATCATGTCCTGCTCCACTGATCATCGGAATACACATATCTTCTCCAAAGAGTTCTTGAGCCGATTGAGTGACACATTCAATACATTTGTCGTTGAATTTGACTGCTGGTGAGGTGTAGATATGTTCAAATTCCACTTCAAGAGGTTTGGCAGTCTTTGTACCGTTTCCCCTTTGGGCAATCTCGGTAAAACTTTCCTTGATATCGGCAATGATCTCAGCAAGACCTTCATCGGTGACATGACGAGCATCTAAAGTGAAGGAAACTTGATCTGGGATCACATTCACCACTTTTGGAAGGATGTCAATGATCCCCACTGAACACAATCCATCATGTTTGTGAGCGATTTCATTGGCCTTGACCACCATTTGAGAAGCAGTCAAAAGAGCATCGGCTCTACTTCCTAAAGGAGTAGTACCGGTATGCTGGGCTTTCCCCTTGACGTTCACTTTGTACCAGACATAAGCCTGTACACCTTTGACAATCCCAATCTCTTTCAGTTGTTCTTCAAGGATTGGTCCTTGTTCGATGTGGAGTTCGAAATGAGCAGCAATTGCATTGTGCTTATAAGAAGCTGGAACATCACCCAAGTAACCAATTCTCTTGAGTTCATGTTCCACAGTGACTGGTTTGATGTCGGTCACAGATTCCATTTTATAAACCTCTTCTTTCGTAATGTTCTCGGCCCAAACGGACGAAGACATTATACTCATGGGGAAACGGGCTCCTTCTTCATTCATCCAGTTGATCACAGCAACGGGATAATTAGGAATAAAGTCGTTATCATGGAAAGTTCTGATCACTTCTAACAGAGATAAGACTCCTAAGATTCCATCATAACGTCCTCCTGTAGGTTGGGTATCGAGATGTGAACCCATGGCAGTTGGAGGTCCAGCATTTTTACCTGGATAAATAGCAAAGATGTTACCCATTTGATCGATCTTGATCTCACATCCAAGTTTCTTTGTCTCTGCACAGAACCAGTCTTTGACAAGTTTATCTTCATCACTCAATGCCAAACGGCAGACTCCTGTCTCTGTCGGCTCTGAACCCCAAGGAAATTTGGCTCCCCATTTGGCAGTCTCATGAATCGTCTCGATCAACCTTCCAGATTTGATCTGTAAAGTTTTTGAAGGCATATTTTTTGATCCAATTGAAAATAATTCCAAACTTTAAATCCTTCAAATTTTTTTTTCTTATCTTATCGGCCGATAAGATAAAAAAAAAAACCACCGATGATCGTTGCAATACCTAAAAAGGAAAATTAATAAGGAATATTTACATTTTTGACTAGAAGGAAAATTATGCAAGGGGAATTATGCATAAAAAGTCGGAAAAATTTTTGACGTTTAAACGTGGTACGATAGATGCGTGGTGTGGTTGAAAATAATAAAATTTTTACAACATAAGTGTTATCATCAATGGCGTATATTCTCGATCAAGGTTATGGATATGGATTCTCAGTAGGATTGGGGTCGGCTTTTGCCTTGGTGATGCTCTTTATCACCAGAATTTTGTCCAAATATTTGGGTCAAAAACAAAATTCCGAAAGATTTTCCACTGCTTCTAGATCTGTCAATGCCGGATTAATTGCTTCTGCAACAGTGAGTAGTTGGTGTTGGCCTCTGACTTTGTTATCATCTTCGGAATGGCTGTACAGTTATAACATTTCTTCGGGCTATTTATACGCAGTTGGAGGTTCGGTTCAAATTCTTTTATTTGTATTCTTGGGAATTCAGATGAAATTGGTGGCTCCTGGTATACATACGATAGCCGAATTGGTGAGACTTCGATTTGGCAGACATGCCCATTTCATGTATTTGGCTTATTGTATCGCTACAAACATTCTTGTCTCTTCACTTATCCTTCTCGGTGGTAGCCAAGGATTTAATAGTACTTGTGGTATGAATGTAGTAGCTGCCTCTTTTTTACTTCCTTTAGGAGTATGTGTTTATACTTTATTTGGAGGTTTACAGGCAACTTTTATCTCTGATTGGATCCATACAGTCATTATCTATGTGATCATTTGTGTCATGTGTTTTGTGACATATTGTACTTCTCCTATCATTGGGTCCATCGACAAGATGTACGATTTACTCATGGCAGCTCAAGAGAAGTTTCCAAGTCATACAGAGAATTATTTTTCTTGGGATGATCCAACGATGATGATGCTCACCTATACGGTACTGACATCTGGAATTAGCAGTGTTTTTGCAGATCCTTCATATGGACAAAAACTGGTGGCATCAGATCCCAAAGGAATATTCAGAGGATATGTCATGGGTTGTGTATGTTGGTTTGCCATACCATGGGCTTTGGGAACATCCGGGGGGTTAGTGGCCAGACTGCTTTTGACTTTACCGGAATCTTTCACATATCCAAATCTGCTCACTCTGGATGAAGTGAACTCAGGTTTACCACTTATATATGCCATGGGTTCGATTTTAGGAAAGAGTGGGAGTGCTGCAGGATTGTTGATGTTGTTCATGTCTGTGACTTCTTCGACATCAGCCGAGTTGATCGCTTTTTCATCGATAGCCACCTACGACATCTATAGACCTTATATCAACCCTTTGGCAAGTGGTAAGAAACTTGTGAGAATCACACATTTGGCAGTTGCAGGTTTTAGTCTATTTATGGCTGTGTTTGCAGTCATATTGAACTATGTTGGTGTCACAGTAGGCTGGTTACTCACATTCACAGGAATATTAGTCAGTCCTGCTGTCTTTAGCATTGTGCTCACGTTGTTTTGGAGTAAGATGTCGTCTAGAGCTTTGATTATCAGTTGTCCCTTGGGAACTTTGTCAGGTATTGCATGTTGGTTAGGTTCCACAAAGGCTTACTATGATACAATTGACAAGGTGACGGTTTCCAATGTACAACCTTGTCTCATTGCCAACTTTGTCTCCTTGTTTTCCACCTTGTTCTACATAATCATCTTTTCGTATGTCTTCCCACAGAAACCATTTGATTTCACCAGTTTAGATGGTGCCATTCAAGCAGGTGATGATGCCGATGAAAAGGAAAGAGCTGCCATGGAAGTGAGTCGTGAACAGAAAAGAAAGCTCAAAAGATATTCGTACATCTTGATCGTCTTGAATGCCATTTTGTTACTTGGAGCATATATAGTGGTTCCAGTTTCGATGATGGGATCGGGATATGTGTTTTCCAAGACTTATTTCAAGCAATGGGTCATAATAATGATGATTTGGTTGGTGGCTTCTTCTTGTTACATCATAATAGCTCCTCTTTACGAAGGGCGACATGCCTGTGTGGTTCTCTACAAGAATATGTTTCACAATAGAGATAAAACTATTTAGTTCAAACCGGCAAGTTCTTCTTCTTCTTCGGCAGTGGCTCTTTTCTTCAACACCAATGGTTTGCCCATGACTCTTTCATAAATGTCCTTGACGTCATCGGTGGTTGATTCGAAATGTGAAGATGGATCATAAGATTTAGAGATGAAGACATTGTCTTTTGTTCCATCTTCTTCCGGAACGTACAAATCGGCAATACCCATCAAAACGTCTTCGGTCTTACCAATGAGTTTGAAAGCCGGTTCCAACTCAATATGAGGTCTATCGGTCTCAATGATGGTGGAGATGATGGCGAGGTAATGACCTTTGGCACAGACATTATGGGCAGAAGATACAACTGCAATATATATGTCATTTTTTCTACCCACTTGATTCTGTGGGATGATGATTTGTAAAGAGTCCAGATCACCGGTATTGGCAATAGGATGGTCCAAGATACACATGGCTCTGATGACTCTGTCTCCAGTTTTCTTCACTTTTTGTGGGAAATAAGTCGGATCTGCAATGACAATAGGAGCCTTGGCAACACCTTCTTTGGTCTTGACACCTTCAAATTTACCATCTTCTGTATATAAGACTTCATCGATTGGAGTGTCCAACATATAAGTACCTCCATAAATGGCACTCAATCTTGCAAAACCTTGTGGTAATTCACCCAATCCGTACAAAGGATAGATATATGGAGATTTACCATATCTTGCCACGGAATTCAGATATAAAAGAATACGTTTATAAGTTTCTCTGATTGGTTGTTTCAAATAGTCATCATTTGACCAAAGAGCCATTGCATGACCGATGAAATCTTTGGTTCCAGATTCCAATCCATAATAAGTGTATAACTCATCCATGGTGTTTTTATCCAAGTCAAAACCTTTATGAGTGGAAGGTGTATTCTCATCATATTTGAGAATGTATTCTAAGAAATTCTTCATTCTTCTCTTTTCGAAAAGTCCCATTAATGAGGAAGAAATGGCTTCTGATTGAGTGGCTGGTACCTTGGCAATTTTACCTGATCTATAGACATAAGAACCTGAAATTTGCTTGAATTCGATGTACCTTGTGACATCAGTATGGACCAAGATATTGGTCAATTCACCATTGGCCATGAGAAACTTGGGAATCAAATCAACACACCAATCACGATCTCTACCAAGGCTTTCATCCAGTTTTTTATTAGGTTTGAATTTGTTGTATAATTGAGTCAAATTCAATGAGGCGCTTTCACCTCCGTAGAAATCTTGTCTATCGATATGAAGAACTTTTTTACCTTCTACAGAAAGAAGACCTGAAAGAATACATTCCACAAGTCCAGTTCCTAGACGTTAGAATGATTTTCACATCATATTGGTACTTACCAAGTACAATAACGTCGTAGTTTTCATCCATCTTTTATGATCGATTATAAAAATGGTTGCGATTTTTTTTGGTATTAAAATGAAAAAAAAAGGACATAAAAATAATCTGTTGAAAAAAATTGATAATATGCTCTGCTCAAAAGGGGATACACAATTGGGGGTTTGGGGGGTTAGGCACAAATTCCTTGTTCATAAACACCATTTGGAGGATCTATTAAATGGATGAACTTATCACATTGTGGAATTTCATCTTGGACATGTCCTATGACAAGAACACAACCATGTGTCCAATTATCAATGGCTGATTTACATTTTAAAATGGTCTCTTCTGTCATGGCACTGAAGGCTTCATCGAGGACTAAAATCTTGGGTTGTTTGACTATGGCTCTGAGGAAAAGAACAAGTTTTTGGTCACTGACAGAGAGTGTTCCGAATGTTGCATTTGGATTGAGATTGTATTCCTTGATGAGCTGAGACACTTTTTCGTTTTGGGTCTCCGTCAACTGCTTGATTAAAAAGTCTCCAGTGGAAACTCCATTACCTATAGTTTCATAAACGGTGCGATTTCTCGGGAACAAGGCATGGAGTTCAGGAGACGTGAAACCTATTTCAGCATTGTTATCGAAATAATTGGTTTGGCCCGTCTTACGAGGTTTACCAAACATTCTGATACCACTATTCCAGCTCTGAGGATGGTCTAAAGTGACCAAAGAAAGTATGGTGGTCTTTCCGGTCCCATTATTACCACGAATATGCCACTTATCTCCATGTTGCACTTTCCACGAAAGGTCTTTGATCACAGGTTTTCCGTCGTATTGAATCGATACATCTGAGAGTTCGATGATGGTTTGGTCTTTGAAACTGTTTTGAGATTGTCTCTGTTCATAATTCGCCAAGTTGACTGTCTGCAGAGCTTCATGCAGTTCTTTTTTCAAAGCCTGATCCAAATGATATGCATCTACATGTTTCTGTAAGATTTGACTCATTTCTTCTTTGGTTCCTTGCGCTTCAATGCCATTGGAATCGACAATGGCAATATGAGTGATCCATTCTGGAACTGGATCTTGAATACGGAGTCCCAAGACCACAGATCTCAAATCGGAATAATGGTCCAAGACTTTTGAGACAGTTGAAGTGGCTGTTGGATCAAGACCTAAAAATGGATCATCCACCAATAAAAGTTTCGAATCTTTGTACAAAGCTTTTGCAATACGAGCTCTACGGAATTGTCCATTACTCAAACCATTGATATATTTTGTCTCGAGTCCTGTTAGCATGAGTAAATCGACAAGTTTTGCCAATTTGGGTTTGTCTACTGAATGCAGAGAATTATAGGAGAAATCGGTGATAAAGTCATGGGTGGAAATATCGATTTCCAAGTCTTTAAAAGTTTCGTATCTGGCACCTAGATGGGTAAAACCTCCATTTCCTGCCCCATCTGCAGCTTTACCGTAATTGTTGTTGGTGAATTGGAGCAACTCGATTTGAGAAGCAGGCCAAGATGAGGCCAATTCTGGGTAACTGCGAGCCCCTGCAGGTTCTATCAAATGATTTCCTGCAATTGTTTGTAAAAGAGGGATCTTTTCACCCATTATACACCATTTTTGATCCGGTTTGATGTCAATTGAGATCGGATTCAAGAAAATTTTGGGACGTTTGTTATGCAGCACAAATCTCCTGATTGTGGCATTTGTTAAAGAAACGATCGAAAGTGTCATTCACGGATAAATTATGCACAATGAATTAGTCTGTGCAGATTTTGGGTTGATGCGATTTTTAACACGAATCTTTAAAATGAAAAGTTTCAGTTATAAAATATGATCTGTAGCTCACTGTGGACAACTCAATATGATACAATTGACCTGGTGCAATTGATCCGAAACTTGAAAACCTTGATATATACCGATATGTCTTCGAGAAAGATCAAATCGGATTCCATCCGTCCAAAAATTTTTTTTCCCCGCCTGTACCCCGCCTGCGCCCCGCCCCCACAAAATAATTTTAAGCAGGAACTAGGCGGACACATCGTTGAAGATGGTTAATAAGAAGTCATTGTCATATGTAATAAGCCCTGCGACTCAATTCGAAGGCCATTCACTCGGCGTGAACTGTATCAAGTTTTCCAAAGGTTTGTATTCCGGTGGTAGAGATGGAGTCGTGGCGAGTTGGCTTCCAAATGCCGACTTCGATAAAGTACCTTCAACTTTAGACGAATTGGATTTGAAACTTTCAACTTTTGAAATGATTCAAAATTATCTACACGAGTCTGCAGACGATTTAGAGACACAGATCGAGAAGGAAATCACTTTCCACCAGCCATTGAAGACCGATTATGCTCTACACAACTCTGTACAAGCCCATAGTGACTGGGTGAACGATGTTGTAAAATTGGGTGATAAAATTGTGTCATGTTCTTCGGATCTTTCTGTCAAGATTTGGGATCCAATTTCAGGTGAATTGAACACAGTTGGACATCATCTGGACTATGTCAAATGTCTAGCCTTAAAAGGTGAACAGGTTTTAAGTGGAGGTTTGGACAAATCGGTTGTTTTATGGGATGTGGAGAAGAGGTCAAAGGTGAAACTGTTTGTAGATCTGGAGAACGAAAGAGGATCTATATACTCTGTGGCTTGTAACAGAGATGTAATAGCAGCTGGAGGACCTGAGAATGTGGTTAAATTGTTCGATTCTCGATCGATGAGACCGATCAAAAACCTCATTGGGCACCAAGCAACAGTCAGATGCTTACTTTTGAAAGAACAATATGCTCTCAGTGGTTCTGCAGACTCCACAATCAAACTCTGGTGTCTTCGTACCAATCGTCTACTTCGTACTTTTGACATGCACGAATCCTCCATTTGGCTGTTGACTTGTCCCGAAGACGATCCTTTGGACAGATTCGATGTGTTTTTCTCTGGAGACAGAAATGGATTGGTGGTTAAAACAGACTTGAAAGGTACAAACAACAGATATTATGAGACAGGAGCTGGGAAATTGAATGAAGGACTTGGAGTTTCCACAGTGGTGGCAGATTTGAGTGATCTGTTACTCGAAGGACCAGAGACTCCTTTAAAAGGATGTTTATCTGTGGCTTATGGAGACAATTCGTTGTGGACGTCCACGGCAGTTTCCGATGTCAAGGAAACTGAGAAAGGTCCTGCTCTTGTCCATAGATGGGCCATTCCCAGCACGAACAAGTTGGTTCTGTACCAGGCACTCAAGCTTCAAAGGACGTTCAATAGTTACGATGAACAGTTGAGTTTAGAAGCTGTTGTGTCTCAAGGAGGCCTTGATCAAGATGATTTGTACGACTTGATGTCACAGTTGTCACATGACACTGGAGATGATGTAGATCCCGATACAAGTCCTCTAGTCGTTATGGATGGTGAAGAGTTTCTAAGTCCCTTTTTGTCGACGTCTGGTGGTCCTTCTACGGAGTTTATTTTGGATGAAGAAGAAGAAGACGACGACGAAGTAGGATTTAAAGTTCATATAGCTTCTGTGGCTCCTGAATCCGTGAGGACAATTCCTGTATCGGCTGAGCCTCTTGAAGCCATTTACGGACAGAGTGCTTTGATCAAACATCGTCTATTGAACGATAGAATGCACGTGATCACCTTGGACACAGCAGGATTGGTTCAAGTGTGGCATTTGTTGAAATGCTGTGCCACGACGAGTTACAAACTTGACGATCTTGCAGATTACAGATTTGCGGAGATTGTGGATGAACATCAGACGAATGAATCTTTGCCCATGTGGTGTCGTGTGGAGATCAGAGCAGGCAAATTGGTTGTGACACTCGAAGAGAACACGGTGAGTAATACCGAGATCTATTTGGACCATTTGTTGAAAGATTTCCCTCTTTTGCTGGCTCAGTACCTGCAGAAGTTTCAAGGTGATGCTTTCCAGGATTACATAATGAGCACAAGAGTCAATTTGGGAGACATGGTACTCAAGAATGTGATGCGGCTGTTCATCAAGCTGGAGCTGGCTACCGATGCCATATGGCGTGGTGATACTCTTCAAAGTTCCACCACTCTCGATCTCAACTATTTGGAACATGCCGAGGTCTCGGCAGTGGTGGAAGAACCTCCTGTGGTTCCCTTGTCGAAGAAAACTTCGAATGAAGAGCCGAAGAAGAAATTTGGACTTTTCAAAACGTCTCGTTCGGCAAGTTCGTCATCTACCAAGACAGTGACGACAGTAGCTCAACCGGAAGCACCAAAAGAGGACTCTGCATATCTGGTGATCCAAGAAATACGCAAGATGTACACATCCAAAGACCGTACGCTTTTGGTGGTTGGAGATTGGGAGGTGCCATTTGTGGAGAGAGACCATGAGATTTCGAGTCAGATCATCGTCACAGAATACGCCTATAACTTCCGTAAAGAGCTCTTCCATGGTGTGGTTGAGAAATGGGCAGGTGAACAATTATGGGGGCTCGAAAAATCTCTTCCTAGATGGATCGGTAAGGCTCTATTGTTGGGGGAATATCCACCTTTACAACATCAAAAGATCAACTTTGTGATTGAGGAATCCCCGGATGAACAATATCCGCTACCGAAGATCACCAAATCGTCGAACAAATTGAATGCAGTTAGCGTCTTGAGGGCTCATAAAATAGCAGCTTTTATAGTGGAGAGATTTGATGAGCCTTTGAAAGAGGCCGGTGAACCGGGATTCAAAGCCCATGAATTTTTCGAATTGATCTGCTGTGGTCAAACCATCCCTTATGATATGACTCTAGCAACCATCAAAGCTCGTATCTGGAAGAAATCTTCCGACGTTGTGATCCAATACAAGAAAAGGGGGTGATTCAGGTCGTGTTCCAAAACCCAATTCGACCAAATGCAGAAATACTTGAAAATTTTTAAAAGATATAAAAAAAAAAAAACGGTGTGAAGAGAAAAGGCATTGAAATGGAAGACGATAGAACGGTGTCCAGATTGTGGCGTGCATACAGGACTGTCAAGGAGATGGTCCGTGACAGAGGATATTTCATTACCCAGGAGGAAATAGATATGTCTCTCGATGAATTTAGATCAAAGATCTGTGATGCAATGGGTCTCCCACAACGGAAACTCATGTCGTTTCAAGCACAACCAACAGCTGAAGCCCTTGAAAAATTCCCTGAATTAGGACTGTTATGGGTGGAGTTTTGTGATGAAGCATCAGTTGGTGTGAAAACTATGAGAAATTTCATCATCAACATGTCAGAAAGAAAGTTCAGCACCGGAATCTTCATCTATCAACAAAGCATCACTTCTAGTGCCAACAAGATGATTCCAACATTTGTGGAAGGTACTATTGAGACATTCGAAGAAGCAAGTTTGGTCGTGAACATCACTCATCATGAGTTAGTACCAAGACATATCCGTCTTTCAACAGACGAAAAACGTGAACTTCTCAAAAGGTACAGACTCAAAGAGTCTCAACTTCCCCGTATTCAAAGAGAAGATCCTGTTGCAAGATACTTAGGATTGAAAAGAGGCCAAGTGGTGAAGATCATCAGAAGATCAGAAACTTCTGGACGTTATGCCAGTTACAGAATCTGCTTGTGATTTGTACGATAGAATAAAAAATGTATTAGGTTCTTGATGTAGATTTTCAATGTAGATGACATGCAAGTACAGAATCCTGTGTTCCTGTCCACCATGACACATTGGAGGTAGACACGGAAGAAAAAGGTGCAACTTGTACACCTGATGAACCCAAAAACACAGGACCAATTGTGATTATCAATGAATTTACAAGATTTGGAAGCATTAGGAGTTGATTGATCACATTTGCACCTCCTTCCACCATGATAGAATTGAACTTGAGACCTTTTAAACCTGAAAATATATCATTCCAATCCATTTGAGGACCTTTGATATGTAACAATCGTACTTTAAGGCAATTCAAATGGTCAATTTGATCTTTAGAAAGTTGTAAATGAGTAGATATTACTATAACGGGAGATTCTCCTTCACCTGATAGAGCAGTTTTTACCATTCGACTAGATTCCAATGAATCAAAGCTCTTGAAATTTGGATCTAGGATCACAGGAGTTATACGATGGTGCCGTTCATAACGACAGTTCAAACCTGGATCATCTGCTAAGAAAGTTCCTACTCCTACAAGGATCAGATCATGTTGTGCTCGTATATAATGGGTCATGGTTTTGGTTTCTAAATGTGATATAGCCGTTTGAATACCGGGACCTGCAGAGATCCGTGAATCGAGTGATTGGGCATATGTCAAAGTGACAAATAGTTCATTTGAAAGCTTATCTTTTGGAGGTAAAAATGGTCCGAGGAATTTTGGTAAGTCACTCGGAAGAGGCACCAACGAAGACATTTAATCAGTATCAAAATTCAAGATTGCAAAATTCCGGAAAAATTAAAGGAAAATTATGCGAGGGGTACAAAAAAAAATAAAAACTCAAAAGGCTGGAAAACACGTTAAAAGACGCGATGAAGCATTTGAGCCCTGAAGATAAAGAAACTGCTACTGTGAGTTGGAGCTATTTTGAGAATATTTGGAACTAACAACTAGCAACTCAAAGCCAGTATATGGCTTTCTGTAGCCCAAATAGTAGAAAACGAGATCCATAATATAGATCCTACTGGTGATTTACAACTGACTCCAAATTTTATAGCTTCATTGGTAGAATTGGTTTATAACCAGGCTTGTAAGTTAGAGAACAAGAAGTTTCAAGACTAACATTAGTGTCATTGGGAGAAGATTTAGAATCGTTTGCAACGTGAGTTTTTTTTTTCTCCAATTGAATTTACTAACTAAAAGACATGCCAATCGTAAAACTGTTCAACCAGATGATATTTATATGGTAACGAGACGAAATGATGTACTTACAGCTGTGCTAGAGGAATTTTCTTCCTCTTCTCAAAATGAATCCAATGAAAAAGAAAAAGTGTCCGAACTGAATACAAAACAAGCCCCTTCAGAGCCGATCCAATTGAGCCAAGACGAATTTGACGATGACGATGATGAATTTTTTTCAAAAGTATGAAAACGGAAATCCGTTAAATTGTATAGATAATTAGCGAATCTTAACATGCATCAAAATAAAATGTGGGGAATTAACCAAGACTGTACATGAAAAAAAAAGATTGGGCAGATACTTTGGGATACGGAATTCAGTTAAAGCCCCGGGGAGGGGCTTTTTAGCTTGTCCCCACAAAAAACATTCGGAATCAAACGGCTTCTTCTATCAAAATACCCCACACATATTATTCCTTTATCCAAATAGGTAAAGGGCAAGAAAAGCTGCCCTCCTATTGTTGATTGAGTTAAATAACAACTTTATTGTATTATGAACTTAAAATTCTTTTAATTTTACAAAATTGTCCAGAAAATCCCCGGTTTTTTTTCCTCCATTTGCCCTTTCGGGTGTTGATGCATAAATAAAATCTGGGGAGGGTTTCAAAAAAAAAAAATGGGCACGAATTGAAAATTGGACAAACGGAAGCTGCCCGAAAAGCTGGAGAAAGGAAATGAAGCTTGGCCAAATTCTACACTATAACACTCAAAAGATTTACAATTTAGGTTTGGACCAATGGGATTGAATTGAGGGGAAATCTTGGAGATTAGTTCTTTTTTTGTGAGATAAACAAATGGACCAATGTAATGTGGTCTAAAAATAACACCCTGATTGTTTGCCCTTTTGTTTTTAAGTTAAAACTTTAAAAAAAATGCATGATGACATAAGATTTTTTTTTTTTTTCTGAAAAAGTTTGTATTGCAGATTTTTTTTTGACCCGAGAGCAATCTATCGCTGCGTGAACGCAGCGTGTAGTGTGGAGGGGAACCGGAACTAGATCTTGTGAAAGACCCCTCATTTTGACAGGTGTTTATCCGGGAAAATTGCCAATTGATTTGAACGGAGACGCTACCCCGGATATCAACTAACAATAGCACGCGTGGAAACTTATTAGTTGAATAGGTCAATAAACAATTGAAATCTGCAATCGTCTTTAAGTTCGTTTATGTGGGCAAGCAATCGGAGTAAGTTAAGAGATGTTGCTGGATATGCTTATTTTTTTTTTTTTTTTTTGAGGACGCAAAGGAATTCCGGGGCATAAAAAAAAGGGCACGAACGCGAGAAATTGTAAATTTTGTCCACGGGCAGCCAAACATGAGCTAGAAACTGCTACGAAACCGCAAACCACCCGAGTAAAGTAGATCTCCTGAATAGATGTCTTAGAAATAAATGACAAAGAAAATCGGTTCTGATATCCCCAGTGAACCTGATACTAATTTGCCCTTTTTTATTCATTTCTTCATGCGCAATTACGTAACTGCACAGAAACAATGCACTTAACCCATCAGGGGCTGCAGACAGATGTAAGTTTGACCTCTTTGCTAGTGCATGCATGATCATTCCTAATGTTTGGGGTCAAGTGGTATAAATAGAGGGCAATTTCGCTATTGTGATAACCAAAATGGCTGATACAACAGAAAAAACAACCACTGGAGCTGTAGGAACTCCTGGGTTTTTTGAAAACAATGATTCACATTCATCAAGCTCAGATGCTTATGTCGAGAAAGAAGGTGCTGAATCTGAGACGATTGAAGATGGTAACATTTTGAGTCAATACACAGAGCAACAAGTTATTGATATGGGAAGAAATTACGCAAGAAAATATGGAATGGACCAAGATATTTTTGGTAAAGGTGCCGCAGTTGCCAGAAATCCAAGTGGATTCAACAGAATGGATTTTCTTACACAAGAAGAAAAGGCTGTTTTACACCAAGAGGTTGAGCATCCATATAAATTGCCCTTTAAGATGATTTATTTGATTGCCGTTTGTTCCATGGGTGCTGCTGTGCAAGGTATGGATGAGTCTGTAATCAATGGAGCCGACTTGTTCTGGCCTTCTGCATTTGGATTGGATACAGCTAATTCGGACAGAGATTCATGGCTCGAAGGTTTGGTCAATTCTGCCCCATACTTGTGTTGTTCATGTATTGGTTGCTGGTTGACCGACCCAATGAATGCCAAATGGGGAAGAAAATGGACAATTTTCATCACCTGTGGTATCTCTGCTCTGACTTGTTTCTGGCAAGGTTTTACCAATAACTGGCCGCTGTTATTCGTTGCCCGTTTCTTCTTAGGTTTTGGTATTGGTCCTAAATCTTCCACCATTCCAGTTTATGCTGCTGAATGTACACCTGCCAAGATCAGAGGTTCTTTGGTTATGATGTGGCAATTATGGACTGCTTTTGGTATTATGTTTGGATACGTCATGTGTTTGGCTTTTTACAGAGTTCCTTCTCATGGTATTGGAGATGGTTTAGGATGGAGATTGATGTTGGCATCTGCTTTGATTCCTGCTGTTTTGTGTTGTGCCCAAATCTGGCAATGCCCAGAATCTCCAAAATGGCTCATGGGTGTCGATAAACATCTGGAACTGTTTCAATCTTTTAAAATCTTGAGAAACCATGAAATTCAAGCTGCAAGAGACACTTTTTACCAATACGTGTTGTTCTTGGAAGAAGAATCTTATAAGATTCCATACCACAAGAAAGTTATTGAATTGTTCACCGTCAGAAGAAATAGAAATGCCGCTTTGGGATCCTGGATTGTTATGTTCATGCAACAATTCTGTGGTGTCAACGTTATTGCTTATTATTCCAGTTCCATCTTTGTCCAAGGAGGTTTCAGCGAATTGAATGCTTTAATTGCCTCTTGGGGTTTCGGTATGCTTAACACAGTTTTCGCTTTACCTGCAGTGTTCACAATTGACAAGTTTGGACGTCGTACTTTGCTTTTATTCCTGTTCCCATTAATGTGTTTGTTCTTGTTGATGACAGGTTTCGGTTTCTGGTATCCAGGTGAGACATCTCCAAGTAGATTGGCCATCATTATTTTGGGTATTTACTTGTTCACCATTGTTTATTCCACCTCTGAAGGTCCAGTGCCTTTCACATACTCTGCTGAATGTCACCAATTGTCAGTCAGAGATGTTGGTATGTCATTTGCTACTGCCACCTGTTGGTTCTTCAACTTTATCTTGTCCTTGACATGGCCCTCAATGTTGAAAGCTTTCAAGAGTCAAGGTGCCTTTGGTTGGTATGCCGCTTGGAATTTGATTGGTTTCTTCATGGTGTTATGGTTCCTTCCAGAAACTAAATCTTTAACCTTGGAAGAATTGGATGAAGTGTTTAGCGTTCCATGTTTCGAACACGCCGCGTATCAAACAAAAGCTCTTTTGAGAAACTTCCAAGTTTACGTCTTGAGAAGAAACGTTGCACCATTGCCTCCTCTCTACAAGCATCAAAGATTGGCCGTCACCAATGCCGCTTGGGAAGATAAAGGAGAAGTGGAACATGTGGAAGAACCACAAGCTGTTTGATCCTAATGAATATGTACTTAAATTAATATGTCTTAATTTGTAACCAGTTTGAAACATTCATAGTTTATAAATATGTGAAGTTGGCCCCGTTTGTTCAATGGCTGGAAATAGAATTTATACACCTACTACGTACTTGTGTTTGAAAGCTCGTTTGGTGATTAATTTATTCAATGATGGGGTCTTGTATTGCTTGATAGCTTTGATAGTTTCGTATTTGGAATTCCAGAAGAGTTTCAGTTTACTGGATAAGTTTTATTTAGACACCACTGTTAATTCTCAAATTGGAATGACCCCCTTTTTGAAATATGAAGTATCGAGAATTAAGAATGAGACAATTTACTTGATTAATGCCCAGAAACAATGCCAAGTTCTGAATATTAACAGTTTCAATAACGAACAAAGTTCAACCACATTGAAGTTGAATTCAGAGTTCAAAACACTTTTACAAAATCTTAACACTACTGTGTTTCAGAACATAGAAATTCAAAACGCTTCCATTACAAATGTACTGCAAAGTAACATTGTAGGAGTTGGATCATCTTTGACTGACTCGAAAGTTTACTTGAACTATTCAGAAATAAATACAGCCTTCACAGAGATTTTGACAAAAGTTCAATTCACAGAGACTAAAATCGATTCACTTGAAACCGTTCAATTTTACACCAATCAAACCCTGATATTCACAAATTTCTTCAAAACATTTGAAACTGATCTCGATAAATTCAACTTGACAAACAGCAGCAAGTCAACTATAACCGAATTTTCTGAAACTATCAACCTTAAAACAACTTTTCATCCAACTCCTTTTTACATTCTTTTACCCCTTTTGGCTCTAACAATTTATACATGTCTATGTATTTGGCAGTGGATTTTGTTCAGATTACAAGTAGATGCAGCAAACAAAGCCATAGATTCAGAACCATCTAATGACTTTCTACAAACATGTTACGAAGTGGTGGATCCCAAAATTGATTTGATGTCTGAATTGCAATTAAAAGCCATAAGAATCCTCACCAAAAAAGAACCATCTACAAAGATAAAAAATTGGATGAAATGGACAGGATCGTTATTTTATGGAATTGATTCTCAATTTCCAAGCTTGATCAAAACTGTTTCTCTCACATTGTTCCTCATCCACATTGAAAGTTATCCTCTAACCCCCAATTTCACAATTTTAAATCCAGCCTCACAAAAAATTGACTTTGATTTTTTAAAGAGTGACAAAATTGTTACAGAAACGGTGATTAAATATGGTGAGGAATTCAATCATTTGACTTCTGAATATGACAAATTAGCATTTGAGATACTGCAAAACATTTCTACAAATTCAGTTTCGTTTCAACCTTGTTACAATCTTTCATCTCAATCATTTTTAAATCTAGCTCTCCAACCAATTGCGTACCCCCAATTCTTACAATTAAATTCCTTTGTAAAAGAACAAAATCGAAATTAGAAAAACCTCCAAAATTTATAATCATCAATGCACCACATTCTTTCCATCAACCTCCTTTGTCATTTTCCATCTCTTTCCCTCCTCCCCACCCCCAAATTACGTCATTTCCAAGTCTTGCAAAATTAAAAGTAGTGCACAAAACCCAAAAATCGACTAGTGAAAACCTTTCAACACCAGATCATCACCATTTAATGAGCATTATATAGCAATGGCGCATCGAAAGTTGCAACAGTAAGTATCTAGAAAGTTACTTGTGATGATTAACTAACTTCCAGGGAGGTTGATAAGATCTTTAAGAAGATCACAGAAGGACTAGAGGTGTTTGATAATTTATACGAAAGGCATCTGGCTTCTCAAAATGCTTCACAGCGAGACAAACTCGAATCTGATCTCAAAAAGGAGATCAAAAAGTTACAAAGATTCCGTGAACAGATCAAAAACTGGCAATCCACCAACGAAGTCAAAGATAAAGATCGTTTGACAGAGTACAGGAAACTTGTTGAACATGCCATGGAACAGTACAAGACGGTTGAGAAAAATTCAAAGACAAAAGCTTATTCGGATCAATCGCTTATGAATCTTAGACCAATAGAAATGGACCCTGAACAAAAAGAACGTAACGAAATGATCCAATTTCTCAACCAAAGTCTAAGTGAATTGGAAAGACAGATCGAAGCTCTAGAATTCGAATTGGACAAGATTCAGAGTGCCAAAAAGGGGAAAAAAACTGGATATGCAGAACAGGAGCGTAAAAATGACATCAATGAGTTTCTCAGAGTCGACAGGTTCCATCAGGAGAAGTGGGAACAGATGCTCAGATTGTTGGAGAACGACGTCTTGGCACCTCAACAGGTGCTGGATATCCGTGATGGCATTGAGTACTTATTGGAGTCGAATCAGGATCCAGAGTTTTATGATGATGACACCATTTATGACGAGTTGAACTTGGACGAGAGTGATTTGGTGAACGAGGTCAACATCTCGTTGAAACTGGAAGAAGATTCTTCTGCTCCTCAAACTCCTAGTAAGAAGACTCCTCCTCTGATTGCAACTCCAGCTCCTTCCATTTCTGAGTCTGTAACTCTGCCCGTTTCTCCTTCACCCGTTGAACCAATTGTACCACCTACAGCTCCACCTACAGCTCCACCTACAGCTCCAGTACCAGAGCTCCCCAAAAAGCTCTTCACATCATTTGCAGCTGCAGCTAAAGTTCTGAGTCCTTCTCCTGTGACTCCTGTGCTGACGACTCTGTCTAAATCTTGGGCTGCTGCTGTGTCTTCCTCGTCACGGGCACTGTCTCCATCTCCAGATCAGAAATCGTCACTCTCCGGATCCATAAAAGCTGCAAGACTCGTTGTAGCAAGTCCTATCGAAGAACTCGATGATCGTGATCTCTTTGTGCTACCACCTGGACTTCAAGACATTGTGTCTTCATTTGTGACTGTTCGCAAACAACAACCTCACGCCCGCATCGACTCTGCAGCTCTGCTCTTAAGGGGTTATCGTGACTTCTCTCCACTCCCGGAAAAAGTTGTTCCTTCTTCAGAAGAGGCTCAAAAGCTGTACAACACATGGATGTTCGTCAGAGCCAATGGACTAGACTTGGTACAAAGAGTGGACGATCTGACTCTTTTTTACGTCTTCTACTACGGTATTCTCCCACTGGAAAAGAAGATTGCAGAAAAAGTGTTGTTCTCAAAGGGTTGGAAGTTACATCGGAGTAATCTGTATTGGCTCCAAAGACTTTCCGAACCAATTGTTTTCCAAACCCATGAACAAGGACATTATCGTGTGTTCGATGCAACTAGATGGTCTGTACAAGAACATCCAGGGTTTCAAATGGTGTATGCCGATTTCCGCCCAGGTGTTTAAACTGTGTATTTATCTATATATTAGACGTTTTGATTCCGTAGCATTGAATGAAGATTGTTGAAACCTTTTGACTGTGTGATTTTGGGATGAAGAGGTGAATCTGGAGTAGTTGGAGCAGATTGTAAATGTGGATTCGAAGCTGGATATGTGTCAAGGGGAAGGGAGAAAGAGGAATTTACAAAGATTTGGTGTGTACTGGTACTGACGAAATTGTCAGATTCTTCGCTTCCTTCTTCTAGATCACTTGTTACTTGATCTTCTGTTAGTAAATGGAATTCAGGGATATCTGGTCCTGGTAAAGGTTCAGATTTAGAAACAACAAGAGGTTGAGGTTTATGACGTCTCATGAGTCTACCAAAAGCACTTTCAATACTGCTCAAACTAGACTCTCGCGATGCCAGCTCGCAATAGTGGTCGTTCAACTTCAAATAATGCTTCTTGGCCCTATCAGATAGATCATAGAGCAAAAAATCACATCTTTTCACTTGATCAATGTTAAATCTTTTGGTAGGATTCTTCAGCAACATCTTCTCCAACAATTCACAAGCCTTTGTGAACAATACAATCTTATCCACATGGCTATAAGAATGATCATTGAATACAGGACATGAAGTCATACTTTCAAAAGTCAAATTTTCATTCACAATCTTGCCAAATAAAATGTACTCGTTATCACCATAGAAAGGAAAATGTTGGAACAAAAGCCAATAAAAAGTCACACCCAACCCCCAGACATCGATTTTGAAATCAAGTTTGCACTTCTTCTCGGACTCTTTGAAAGTACATAATTCTGGAGGTATGAATAAAGGTGTTCCTAGAGTACTACTCAATTCAAATTGATCTGTAACTTCATCTCCCGTGAGTTTATAAGATATACCAAAATCAGAGAGTTTGACGTTACCTCTTGCATCCCGGAGAAGATTAGAAGGTTTTACATCCCTATGGACTATGTCATGTAAATGTAAGAACTCAATGGCAGAAACCACGGATCTGAACAGTGATAAAGCATCATCAATTTTATCAAGTGATCTGAAATGCAATTCTCCCATCGGACAGTATTCAAGGATCAAGTAAATCTTATTGGAATCTGACAATATGACGTTATACAACTTCACGATGTTTGGATGATTGAATTTACTCAAATATCTCATTATTTTGATCTCATTTTGTATCCTTTGTACCGTATTATAACCCTGATAACTCAACGTGGGTCTGCCCAGTTGTTTGATGATTTTGATGGCATATTGATGCAGATCTCCACGTGTTTCTGCTAGCACAACTTTACTAAATCGTCCATCACTAAGTTTCTTTAGCAGTCTGAAATTATGTATAGACTTTGTAGCCTCTTCGAGACCCATTCCAAAGCCGTCAATAGTTGAAATTTTAAACGGTGAGTTTTTGACAAAAAAATTTATGCACAAATATGCAGGAACAAAACTTTAAATACTTCAAACCTATTTACAGTGTTATTTCTCTATGTATTTTTCGAAAGCTTCGTTTCTTGTTGCAAAAGGACGATCACCTAACAATCTGACCATATCATCTCTTGAAATGACCTCTTTCTCCAACAACAACTGTGCCACTTTATCAACTTCTTGTAATTTTTCGGTCAATAATTTTTTACATTCTTCATGGCAGTAATTGACAATTCTTTTGATTTCTTCATCGATTGCCTCATAAGTCTTTTCACTGAAAGGTTTATGGACTTGATAACCTTGTTGTTTGTCATTTTCAAAAGAAATAGTGCCAAGTTTTGGTGACATCCCCAATTTTGTGATCATGGCAGTTGCCATACGTGTAACTTTGTTGAAATCGTCTGAGGCACCAGTCGTGACAGAATCAAAATGTAATTCTTCACTGACTCTTCCACCTAACAGCATGATCATACGATGCATGAACTGTTCTTTTGATATCAAATATTGATCTCCAGGAAGGTATTGGGCATATCCAAGAGCACCTTGGCCCCTTGGGATGATGGAAACTTTGAGTAATGGATCGGCAAATTCCAAATACCAACCACAAATAGCATGCCCTGCTTCATGATAAGCCACTGTCTTCTTCTCTTCTGGTGACAACACTTTCGACTTCTTCTCCAAACCGGCAATGACTCTTTCAATGGCAGCCTCGAAATGTTCCACGGTGACGACTTCGGCATCATCTCTTGCTGCAAACAAGGCAGCCTCGTTACAGACATTGGCGATGTCTGCACCTGCAAAACCAGGAGTCAAAGCAGCCAATCTCCCAGCAAAATCATCCGTGATCTCATCTTTCAACTTGATCTTCTTGAGATACACCTTATAAATCTCTTTACGGCCTTCGATATCAGGACGATCGATCGTGATGTGTCTATCAAAACGACCCGGTCTTAACAAGGCTTTATCGAGGATGTCGGATCTGTTTGTACCGGCCAACACGACAACGTGATCTGAAGATTCAAATCCATCCATTTCAACCAATAACTGGTTAAGTGTGGCTTCCTTCTCGTCATTAGAACCCATCCCATTCTGACTTCTTTCCTTTCCAATGGCATCGATTTCATCCACAAAAATGATCGAAGGAGCCATCTTCCGGGCCTGCAGAAACAAATCTCTAACCCTAGAAGCTCCTACACCCACAAACATCTCGACAAATTCAGATCCTGAGACAGACAAGAACGGAACTCCTGCCTCTCCAGCAGTGGCCTTCGCCAATAACGTTTTTCCAGTACCTGGAGGCCCACTCAAAATTGCACCTCTGGGAATTTTGGCTCCTAATCGTTCATATTTGGCTGGATTCTTCAAAAACTGGACAAATTCCATGATCTCTTCTTTGGCCTCATCACAACCAGCAACGTCTTTGAACTTCACCTTGATATCATGTTCTTGGTTGAAAAGTTTAGCCTTTGATTTACCAACGTTGAACAATCCACCTAAACCTCCTCCTGCTCCGGCTCCTGTTCCTTTAGAGGAAGATCTCATCTTGAACGTGATCCAATACAAACCTCCTAAAAGCAAAGCTGTAGGAATGAATGGTAAAAGATATGATATCCATGAGGTCTTTTCCACATATGAAACTGGGATTCTTTCACCAGAAGATATACCGAGATCGTCTTGAATCTTGTCTAGTTGTTCTTCAAAGAAGTCTATTGATCCAATGGTGAAACGTACTACATGGCCGGATCCGAATAAGCTGTTATTCGGACCGAAATCAGTTTTGTTGATGAGTTCTGCTTCGACATATGACTTGTTGACCACATAAATCTTCTTCACAAGGCCCTTTTCCAAATATTTTACCTTGAAATCTTGGAATGACAACGGGGTTTCTTCTTCTGAACGAGCCCAAAAGATCTCTGCAAGCACCACAAGACCTGCTGTGATCACAGTGGCCAACATTTCAGGTCTTCTATTGCGTTGTTGCTGTTGCTGTTGCTGTTGATCTTTGTTATCCTTTGGAGGCTTGTCATTGTACAAAATTCGACTGGTTTGTAACGTTCTCATACTGTATATAGGCATTCTAAGAGGTCTAGATGTCATTTGATACAGTTTGGGCCGTATCAAAAAAGTTTTCGCAACATTAAAGGTGTTGTTCTGGGTCACTCGGAACAACATGATATCTGTTGTTAGTTTCATCAAATTGGATGCTAAAGATTTCAAATCAACAGCGGTATAAACAATGACACTAAAGATTTGATTAAATTGGAATTTTGACCTACTTGATAGCCTTTTTATAGCTCTAAAACACTTCTTCTAATGATGAAAAGTTTCGTTAAGCCAGCGGGGGCAAAAATAAAATAAAAAAAAAAATAAAAAAAAAAAAAAAAAAAGCGTTTTGGACAAAATTGAGCTTTTGTACACGACTACAATATCAAAGGGGGGTTTTGAACTTGATACTCAAAATGTTTCTTCGTCGAGAATCATCGGCAGTTGTTGATCTGCAGAGTCTTCAGGAAGAGTGAAACCATCTTCTGTACTATATAAAATGTCCTCAATTTGAGAAAGAACACCACTTAAAGTGACCTCTGCACCACTATTAGTCTTGAGGAACTCTTGGACACTTTGGGTCAATATTTCGATATCACGTAATTTACTGAAGTAAAAATCTCTCTCTCCTTCTACACCTTGACCTTCTTGTTTACATTCTTCTAATTCTGTTGAAATTTTCGACAACTGTTGTTTTGTATTTTGAAGTTCTTCTTGAAGAGTCCTTAGAGTTGGAGAAGGGGATACAGAAGGCTTTCTCAGTAAACAACTTGCACTAGGAACTCTGGACAGTTCCTTTTTCGGCACTACAGGTTTCAAACCACGTCCCCCACTTCTTCTGGCTTGTGGATCATACACAGTTTCATCTTTCGTCTCCATCCAATACCTCTTGATCCATTGTAAAAATTCAAGGTTATCTTGCATACGGCACTTGACAAGTCTTTCTACAGGGATTGGTTTAGTGATCTGATGTCTTTGGAATGAACTCTGAAGGATTTTATAATTGTTCAAGTGTTGGTATTCGGGTCCGTTGAGTTCGAATCTCACTTTATTCATCGGAACGTCTTGATAGATTGAATCCATTATTTGGCAATAAGCAGCTCCTGTTCCACATTGTTCGATCTTGGTATACTGAAGTTGAAGTAGACTATTGAGCCAATTGAGAAGCTCACTACGTGATTCTCCTACAACCATCAAAGTTAAAATTGAAGTTAAAATTGAAATCAAATTTGAATTCCAAATAACGCGTTTGACGAAAACGGCAATTACCGAATTAGGAAATCAGACCCGATTGGGAAAAGGGGATGTTGAACAAAGAGGGTTTGCAATACATCATCATTTTATTTTATTTAAGCCAGTTCATAATATGCAGTCATCAAGAGAGATCAATCCATATCTCCAAAGACACTTTCGTCGTCTTTACGTTCTAATTTCAGTAGCCCATCTTCATCTCGTCCCGGTGTAATTTTCCTCTTGGAAGATGGGGGAAACAGTGTGATTGAATTTTGACGAATTTTACCGGGTTCTTGATCATAGGTGAAAGGTGAAGGTGATTGTGAAGAATGTGAGGTTTGCAGTTCGACCGATTCAAATTCCACTGGGGAATCACTCAGATGTCTTGAAGGCGAAGTCTTTGGAGATCCAACAGGTTCGGTCATGCTACATAAAATGCTGGCCAGTTCTAATAGTTGAACCTGTTGATGTTTAGAGATGGAAAATCTTTTTGTGACATTCCATTCAGGAGTATGTTCCCATAAGTGTTTGGCCAACGAGGAAATATGTTTATAACCTTTCCCACATGCTTCACACTTCAATTCTTCTTTAAGTCTTCCAGTTTCTCCTTCAGAAATCCGCCTTACTACAAATTCTCTCGATAACATGGGGAAACCATCAGAAGGTACTGATTGAGAAGTGTGACTATGAATCGGACCTCCAGTATGAGGTATTTGGTTGTGTATCAGTTTAGCAGGTATTGTATATGGAGCAGCTATCGAAGGTCTACGGTGATAATGAACCGCTGGAGCGCTCGACACCGATGATTCTTTAGACGGTGTATATGACATTAAAACAATTTTTTAACACAAATTCCTTCCAAAATGTTATTCTATAGGACTAAGCCAACTTAGAAACACAATCTATTCTATCAACTTTCTCCCAAAAAAGAGTCTCTCAGTTATCAAACTCTTATTCAGTTTTGTATTGAACAAAGTGAAAAAAAAAAAAAAAAATTTTGAAGTTTTAAAATTTTTTTGTGTTTTTGATGCTTCGAGGCGGAGAGCAATGACAGGGTTTGGACGGATTTGGAAGGGGGAGAAGAAGGGAAGAAAGTGTAGATGAATAGGATTGACAATAGCATTATACAATGAAAATAGGAGGAAATGATCTGATTATGAATATAAGGAATGAAAAAAGTTGAATTAAGAAGTTTGTCTTTCAAGAAAGGAGAACAATTGAGTTTTTTGATGATCTCATCTCGTCATGCATGATCAATCCGATAAGACATGACTATGAATAAAAATAGCATACCAACATTTTAAACCATCTTTCAAGAATGTTGATTTGTATGTCATCAATCATAATTTCAAAAATCAATTGAAACACCCTCGTTAAGTCATCCTTTCACCACAACTCTACCCTCAAACCCTAGCTCCGTTCATTTATCCCTTTTTGGAATAAATTTTTTTTTTTCAGCACTAACAAAAAATTTTTCATTTCAAAAAAAAATTTCAAATATTCTTTTGAACGGTAGGCTCCTGTTGGTTTGATCCTTAAGATCTAATATCCTCTTGTGATGAACCGTCTTGGTGATTCTATTGAGGCAATGGGTGAGGCCAATTGTCTGTTCTAGATAAATCTTACAAGTGCATCATAGTACATCGAGGAACCAAATAACCATACTTCTCGGTGTCTCCAGCGACACAGACATTTTTAATTGCGATGTGACAGTTTGAAAGATTTCAAATTATTTCATCGCAAACTGTAAAGTTTGTAAGTTTGCTAACACTCTGGTGGCCAATTTGTCTCTATTGGTCTCCTATTTTATCGCAAACAAGATCAATTTTTGCCAATTACTCAACTGGTCAATCTCGAGATGATTGTGCTTGTTCCATTTCAATGGCTTATATTCCTCTTATTAAAACTTGTATCATGAATTTTTTATCCTCAGTCGTGATTCTATGCTGTAGTTCTTTGCAAGTACAAAAAAAGGGTACTTTAAAAGTTTGTAAATGTTTTTCAAAATCCAATTGCATCTTACGAAACACATTCCACAGTGCTTTGTGATGTTGTAGAACCAGTTTTTCTGTCTCCACTCTGATTGTGACTCTTTGTTGGGGTTGTGATTCATCTGACTCTTTAGAAATCTTCTCTCGTATCTTGGTAGGTATCAATGCTCCTTCTGAATATAATCTATCTTCATATTGACTCTGTTTCTCCATCAATTTGCGGATCTTGGCTCTCAATTCTCGATTTGTCTTTAATTGGTTATACATATATAATTCTGCTTCTGTACGATCTATGACTTTAGTAGGGTCTAATTGAGATGTCACATTAGAGATTGGAATGTTTTGTAATTCAAATTCAACTTTTTGTTCGATACTTTTGGCAATTTTTAGTAGTTTAGCCAACTGTACTTTGATCTCATCATTTTGGCAAAGAGATTCTCTCTTTTGGGTATATATAACTTCTTTCAGATTTGTATAGAATAGTTGAAACAATTTTGCATCCAATAGATCATCAATTTCTCTTTCAGATATCTTTAAATCTTCATAATCGAGTAACAGTTTGAGATCCAATTTGCTCATCTTTTTGGCCTGTGAAAAATTGACTGAAATTGTCTTGAAAAAAGGTCAAAAATTTGGTGGAAAAAAACCTTTAAAATAAATGAAAAAATAAAAACCATTTGAAGGACAACGACAATGGCATCTTCAATCCATTTTCTCGATATTAAAGGTAAACCTTTACTTTCTAGAGATTATAAAGGAGATATTCCTATTACGGCACTTGAGAAATTTCCAATTTTGGTGATCGAACAAGAACAAAACAACAATCTGATTCCAATTATTCATGATGACGGTGTCAGTTACATCTACCTTTTACACAACAATTTATACATATTGGTGATGACTAAAAACAATGAAAATGTGTTTGCATTGATGGTGTATTTAGATAATCTTTTAAAAGTCTTGACAAACTATTTCAAAAGTTTGGAAGAAGAAAGTATAAGGGACAATTTCGTCATAATATATGAACTATTGGATGAGACGATGGATTTTGGTCTACCACAAATAACTGATCCTAAAATGTTAAAACAATACATCACACAAGAATCCTATACCCTTGAGAAATTATTGGGGACTTCTCATGAATTAAAACAACCTCCAAGTGCTTTGACAAATGCAATCAGTTGGCGTCAAGAAGGTATATTTTATAAGAAGAATGAAGCCTTTTTAGATGTCATTGAAAGTATTAATATGACAGTCAATCATGGAGGACAAATCTTGACGTCTGAAATCTTGGGTAGGATTAGAGTCAAATCACAATTGAGTGGAATGCCAGATTTGAGATTGGGTTTGAATGAAAAATTCTTGAACAGTACCAATGATCAAGGAGAAAGAGGTATTGATTTAGAAGATATCAAATTCCACCAATGTGTCAGATTGTCCAAGTTTGAAAACGATAAGATAATCACATTCATACCTCCAGATGGAGAATTTGATTTGATGTCTTATCGTATTCTTTCTCCTCCTTTGAAACCTTTGTTTGTCATTGATTATAAATATCAAAACCATTCAAACACAAGATTAGAAATCTTTGTCAAAGTCAAGTTGAATTTCAAGAAAAAATTGATCTGTAATAACCTCGAAATCTTGATTCCTGTTCCCGATGACATAGATTCACCAAAATTTCATTATACAAAGGGAAGTCCTAAATATATGCCTGAAAACAATTGTATTAGATGGAAATTCAAGTCTTTGAACGGTGGTAAAGATTATTCAATGTTGGCCGAGTTGTTCATGCCATCCACCAGAGATGTGAAACAATTGGACCTCTTCACAAAGAAACCTTTAAAAGTCAACTTTAGCATTCCATATTTCACCACTTCTGGTTTACAGGTCAAATATCTCCGGATCAACGAACCAAAATTAAACTATCAGCTGTATCCATGGGTAAGATACATCACTCAATCAGGTGATAACTTTGAATACAGAGTGTAAACCTTTTATATAGAATCTTCAATTATAGATAAGGAATAAAGACTCTTATCAAATTGTGAGCAAAGAACGAAAAAAGTGAAAATTTTTTTTTTTTTTTTATCATTTCCATCATTTTGAAAGAGCAGATGGTTGAAGTTGAACTGGTTAAAGACCAAGCAATAGCTTATAAAGATCTTGGAAACAAGTTTTTGAAAGAGAATTTGTTTGATGAAGCCGTATCTAATTACACAAAAGCCATTGAACTCGATCCTTCTAATCATATTTTCTATTCCAATCGAGCCCAGGCAAATATCAAATTGGAAAATTATGGATTGGCTATAGTGGATTCAACGAAATCAATTGAGATTGATCCTTCTTATCTCAAGGCTTATTATCGTCGTAGTGTTGCTAATGCTCTGATCCTTAAGAACAAAGAACTGTTGAAGGATCTCAAATACATTCTTTCCAAACAGCCAAATGATAAACCTTCTTTAAAATTGATGAACGATGTTAAAAAATTGATCAAAAAGGAACTGTTTGAACTGCTGATTAGTTCTAAAGATGTAGATGAAAGTGTCATCAATGCTGTTGACTTTAATGCTGTCTTAATCGATAATTCATACAAAGGACCTCAGTTAAACGTTTCAGTCTCAAAGGATGAAAATAATGCACAAATTGTATCAATTGATATGTCTTTGGATTACATCAAAGAGATGATTCTGCTATTCAAATCAGGTGGTAAGATTCCTAAAAAACATGCATATCTGATTGTGGCAGTTGCCAATCAATTGTTCAAAAGGGAACAATCTTTGGTTGAATTGAGTTTGACCAATAACCAAGAAAACCAAGATGAAATTTATTTACAAAATTGTGATCTTATCACAGTTTGTGGTGACACTCATGGACAGTTTTATGACGTTTTAAACATTTTTGACAGATTTGGAGATGTCAATGATCAGCATGCTTATTTATTCAACGGTGATTTTGTCGATAGAGGTTCATGGTCATGTGAAGTTGCATTATTACTCTATTGTCTCAAAATTCTTTATCCAACTAGATTATTCATCAACAGAGGTAATCATGAAACCAATGATATGAATAAAGTTTATGGTTTTGAAGATGAATGCAAGTATAAGTACAATGAAAAATTCTTCAAGATGTTTGCAGAATCGTTCAATTCTTTACCATTCGCAACCTTAATTGGATCTTCATATTTGGTTATGCATGGTGGATTGTTCTCACGTGATGATATTACTTTACAAGACATTAAAAAGCTCAATAGGTTACCGAACAAACAACCAGGTAGAGAAGGTATCGAGATGGAACTTTTATGGACGGATCCTCAACCGGAATCCGGAAGATCAATGTCAAAACGTGGTATAGGATTACAATTCGGTCCTGATATCACTCTGGATTTCTGTAACAGAAACAATTTGAAATGTATCATAAGATCTCATGAAGTGAGAATGTCAGGGGTAGAATTAGAGCATGAGGGGAAATTGGTTACAGTTTTCAGTGCTCCCAACTATTGTGACAGTACTGGAAATTTGGGTGGTATTATCAACATCACCTACCACAATTCAGACTATCAAATGGATTTCAAAACTTTTGAAGCCGTGCCACATCCTGATATCAAACCAATGGCCTATACAAGTAATAGTTTCGGTATGTAGTGTGTGGAAAAAAAAAAGAAATCATATTCATGCATTCATGCATAATCGTGCATATTTCCCCACAATTCGGTACCCCACTGTGTGATTAATCCGCGGGGGGTCTGTGGGGTAGCGTTATGTAGATCCCTTTAGAGTGATATTATTGGGCCATAAATGCCGCAAAAAGAGTTTCGGGTTCTGATTGGGCCGAGGAATACACAATTTAGTGGTTCAACAAACAAGCCCACGTTATCTTTGTCGAGAAAAGTGGGATATATAAAGAATGGCCAATCGGCTGTTTAAACCCCCACTTAATCATGACCGCTTCTTATTCTGCACCAACTCCAGGTGTATATACACCAATACCAACTTTTTTCAAACCAGATAGTTATACTTTCGACTTGGATGCTCAAGTAAAACATGCCAAACATTTACAAAAATCAGGGATCAAAGGTCTTGTTGTATTCGGATCTACCGGAGAATTGACCCATGTCACAAGACTGGAAAGAGTCAAGATGGTTTCAACTTTGAAAAAAGAGGTTCCAAATTTTCCTTTACTCGGTGGTGTTTATCAAGGTTCTGTTGAAGAAGCAGTTTTAGAGATCAAACTGTTGGCCGATCTGGGATGTTCCCATGCCATGGTTCTTCCATCCTCTTATTTTGGTCCAGGAACTCCTCAACAAGGTGTCGTTGATTGGTTCACCCAAGTGGCTGATAAATCTCCACTTCCAATTTTGGTCTATTGTTTTCCTCTGGTTTCAAACAACTTTGATTTCGAATTGGAAACTCTTAAAAAATTGAGTGCCATTCCAAAAGTTGTCGGTGCCAAATTTAGCCATGGTAACGTTTCTACACATGCTATGGTTGCTGCAGATGAAGAAATAATTGCCAACAATTTTTCAGTCTTCACCGGTTTGGGTCAAGTTTTGTTGCCAGTTTTAACGGTTAACGTCAAGGGAACAATTGATGCCTTGAGTGCAGCATTCCCAAAAACTTTGGTCAAGATTTACAACTTGTATTTTGAAGGTAAAATTGCCGAAGCCAGTGCTATTCAATCAAAGTATAGTAAAGCCGAAGAAATCATTGGCAAATTTGGTCCAAGAGGTACCAAAAAATGTGTTCAATTGAGTCTTGGTATCGGTGAAACTCATAGAGGTAGAGTTCCTTTGAACTATGATATTTCTGAAGAAGCTTGGGCTCCTTATCAGAAATACTTCAGTGATGTTCAACTGATTGAAAAAACTTTGTAGTTCATTAAAATTTATCCACTGTGAAGAGTATTCTCCGATTATGGAAATAGGTGGATCCACGATGGAGAACATCCCAGTAAAAAATCCGTAGATCTCGATATACAACTAGATGTACTGATGAATACCAAGATACTATATGTAGAGTCATACCCTTTTTATATCTTGGGAAACAGATCCATCTTTTGATCCATTCCGCATCATAAAAAGGGGGTACAGATACATCTTCGAGTTTGATGAATGAACCGTTTTTATCTCTAAAGATGCAAATGAACTTGAAAGGACCTCTTGCAACTTGTTGGATGATTTGAGAAAGGTTTTCATTCCTTTTTAAAGGTTGATAAGCCAAATTTGTTGAAAATCTCAAGTCTTGTTGCGTATTTTGCAGTAAAGGGGTGAAGCAGATATCCGGGAACAAAGCAGATAAAAATAGAGAATATCCTGTGTTGTGTGAGAACTTGTTGATTCCAGACAGAATCATTGACATCACAATTGACAAATTGGGAGAGCCAACAGATCTCAATTCAACAATGTCACATTTATGCCTGGGAATTACGTAATCGATCAGATCCAAAATGGTTGGATGTACCATGAATTTAATTTTCAAATGAGTACTAAAAGGACGTCCGTTATGTTTCCTTGATTCAGATGTAGAAGTTTTATGATGATGACGTTTGGCAATGTACAAAGGATCCAAAGATTGACCCAAATTTATTTCGACAGGATAATCATCGGTATTGAAACCGGTACAAAATTTATAAGGAGCAATGTCAATTGAAGTAATTGTGGTCTCATCACCAGATGAAATCTCTGAAGTTGAAGAACTAGTTCTACTTCTAATATAAGATTCTCTTGCAAAGCCAAACATTTCCAATTTTGTTTTTTAAAAAAAGGGATACCGCCTTAAATTTATATCATCATTTGATTCAATCATTGACATATATGATAGATCATATTGAATCCAACTCTATTGACAACGTTTCAAAAATCTGAAACAGTTTTAAAATAATATCATCAACTCGTAAAAAATCGTCTCAACCAATCAGTAAATCTATAAACCAACATGCCCAACCTCTATAAGTCAACAAAGATATCAACTTTCTCCAAATTGGAGATTTGATCTTGTTTAGCAAGTTCCCACAAGAATTACTTCCTTCACTTTCTATACCTTCTCCCATCTTCACATATGTTCTAACGTTACAAACATTACGGACATTCCACCATTTGGCCCTTTGACATGGAGAAATACGGAGTAAATTTTTGGTCAAAGGACCCAAAGGACCATCTAAATATTTCCATTCCCATGGAGACCAATGTTGTCTTGGATCTGAATGAGGTAATTGAGCATCACCCCAATGTCCTGTATATAATAACCAATCTCCATATTCTTCTTCTCTCCCTAAATGAGATCCATTCAGTAATGCCAATTGTCCATCATGAAATGTGTATGCCAAATAATTTTGTCTCGGATCCCACAAGGGACCTCTATCTGTAAAATCACTCAATATGGAAAAGGGAAGATCATGAGAATGTTGTCCTACAGAGGCATAATTCAGATGTGTTCCCCTTGCACTGAAAATTACTGGTCTACCGTGTAATTTTTCAACGTGGTTGTAATAATACGCATTACCTCCTCCGTGCAGAGACATCCATAAAATTTGAGGTTTCCCGTCAAAAAATCTAACCAAAGAATGCTCCCAATCACCTACATGGTTTCCATAAGGACCTGTACCCATGACAAAAGGTCCTAAATTGAAACTATAGAAATAGAACCAAAAGGCATCTACCCAACCATTTCCCTTATCAACAACGATCAACACCAGAGGGGCATTGACGATTTCTCCATTTGAAAATTTGGGCCGGTTTTTAAATCCGGTGATCCAATCGGGATCCGTATCAAAATCGAAATCTGAAACCATGAAAATTTCCGTCGAGTTATAAAGCCGTGCCATTTCTTCCAAATCTGTGATGTCTAAAGGTTCTCCACCTTTGAGTATGGTGTTATTTGTGAACTCCAGATGGAAGTTTGTGACAAATTCTTTGATATCATAAGGCATATATTTTTCTTCCGAATACAAATGTACCAATGGACAATTGTTTAATACATAGGCCGGTATTTCTCCATCTTTTAAGATTCTTTGGAATTCGGGTGGATTACTCATCAAAGGTGGGAACCTATCTCGAAATTTATTTATAGGTGAACCCATGACTATACAACATAACAACAAAAGTATTATCATAATGTTAAACTATCTTTTGGTTTCTTTCATATGTAAATTTATATGGCCTTTTTCGGATGAGATGGGAATTAAATCGTGCATGACACATGACGTGCGCCCTTAACTTCCAAATTCGGATAATTGCTCTGATCACCGCCCTTAACTTCCATATTCGGTTTATTACCGCCCTCAACTTCCCAATCAGGCACTCTCATCTGCACTAAATAAATCGACTCGATGAGCCACATTTTCATTCATTGCCATCTGTCAATTAAAGAGCAATTGCTTGAAATGTCAGTAACAAGTATACCATCATTAATACCTCCTGATCCAGAGACATATAAGACAAATCTAGATTCATGTTTAACAACAGTGACTCAGATTTTGGACACACAAGCACTGTCAATTCAACATGTGGCGCTGCAATACCGATTTAGCCAATGGTCAATTGATCAGTTGAAAACAAGTTTAAAAACTATGAACGATCTGTTAATATCTAAGAACAAAATTGTGGTTTCAGGAATTGGGAAATCTTTCAAAATTGCCTCCAAAATCGTGGCAACTTTGAACTCTTTGAGTCTTCATTCAGCTGTACTCCATCCTTCTGATGCTTTACACGGTGATTTAGGTTTATTGAGAGATGGAGATGTTTTGATCCTCATAAGTGCAAGTGGTTCAAGTTCTGAATTAGTCGAACTATTATCACATTTGGTTGCCACAAAGATCAAAACCGTGTTATTGACATGTAATCCCAACTCCCAACTCTCAAATCACATCAAAGTTTCGAGTTTGTTGTATCTGGAATTACCTCAACATTACAAAGAAGAATCCATATATGGATTAACAGCCCCTACAATATCAACCACATTGATGTTAACACTCATGGATTCTGTTTCTGTGCTGTTGAATCAACTTTATATCAATGATCTACAACTACGTAAGAAATTATTCGGTGAAAGACACCCTGGTGGTGCAATTGGACTTTCTTATAGTTCAGGATCTTCTTCTGAAGAGACTAGTCTTGTGGAATTCACCATCAACAGAATCGAACCACAAAATTATCCAAAAATTGTCGATTCTTCATTACAAAATCTCATCTCTCAATCCGATAAAAAATTGAAGTATTTGGAAATTTTGCCCCATGATAAAAATGAGTTATTCGAAATGTTGATTATGAATGATGTCTTGATTTATAACGAAAATGAGGCTGTTAGCACTGAAGAAGTGATGCAAATCGTTAAAAACTCAAATTTTAACGATTTTGATGAAATTAAATGGAGAATTCTACAAGCTTTCAAACCAATCCACTGAATTTAAACCCCTTTTTTTTTTTATAGAGAAAAAAAAATACCTTTCAAAAATCAACTTTTTACTCTATTCTTTTTTTTATATACTGAAAAAAAAAATACCTTTCAAAAATCAACTTTTCTCTCCATTCTTTTTTTTATATACTGAAAAAAAAATACCTTTCAAAAATCAACTTTTCTCCATTCTTTTTTTTATATACTGAAAAAAAAATACCTTTCAAAATCAACTTTTTACTCCATTCTTTTTTTTATATAGTGAAAAATCACCTTTTAACATCATGAACGTTATTCGTAAGACTGTAATTTCATCTGTTTGTTTCACTCTGGGATATTTCTCATTCGCAGATATTTGGGAAGAGAATTCTCTTCATTTTAATACCAAAAAACCTCATGAACAAAACATCCAAGCGGTGGAAAAATTGACAAAACTCCCACAATTCCAAAAATTTGCAAATGGAGATTACACTTGGTTTAAAAAATCTACCCAATTTGCCAGATCGGGACATGCAAACCATGTATCATTGGGTTTACTCTTTGGACCTCAATACATCTCAATTGACCCAATTGCATTTCAAAACAAAGATAAATCTGAAATGTACACATTTTATCACCTTGGCTCTAAACTGATCAATTTCAATAATGATGTTCATAATGGATTATTGGCTACAATATTGGATGAAACTTTATGTACTTGTGGATTCGATAAATTACCATCTGGTAAAGGTGTTACTGGTAAATTATCAATAGATTTCTTAGAAACTGTACCTCCAAATAGTAATCTTTTGGTCAGTTGCAAAATTAAAGAACTCAAAGGTCGTAAATGTGTTATTGAAGGCACTGTTAAAACTATAAATGATAGAGGGAAAGAAAGACTTGTTTCTAGAGCTGAATGCGTCTTGATTGAACCCAAATGGTTCAAGTATATCAATCGATTTCAAGCCTTTTAGTTCTTCTTCTCATCCACATACAAAATTTCATCCCTTTCCCAACCTTTACCTTTATAATTAGTCAAATTAGTTGTTGGTTGTGAAATGTTTTCTTTGACTATTGTATGTGCAAATGGATTTCTATCGGTTCCATCTTGTTTCAAATTGGCAAGTGTATGATTCACTTCTCTATGTTTCAGTTCGTCGGCTCTAACATATAGAATCAAATCTCTCATTGTACAATCTTCTTTCATATCCCAATACAGTTTGGCAATGGGGGGTACAGGAAGCAGAGCAAAATCAGGTATGAGACCCAGATCAAGATCTTCGATACATCTGGTATATGTCATGATCAGTTCTTCTTCCAAATATCCCACAAATCTATGACAAGTGGTTGGAGTTGTCAAATAGCTCAAGAAGAAAAGATTACAAAATACACCTTGAGATATGTAGACGAACATCCTCATGATTGGAGAAGGTTTAGAAATGGCTATGAATGTGAGTAAATGCATTCGTTCGTTATAACTCTCTTCGATTAAAGTCTCGATCCAAGCCTTATCTCTTCTCAATAATCGAATCGAATTCAAATGCCTTAGAAACCCACCAACGGCTCCTGGAACTCCTGCTATACTCTCCAAGAATATAATTCTGTTGAGCCATTTCTGAGAGGTCATTGGATACTTCAATTCTCCATTCATGACCTTATCAAGAGGATAATGTTTGTAACCTGTGAACATGTCGAAATTGAATCTCAAGATCTTGACAAGCCAATTCGCATACCAATCTCTGAATGTGGTTTCTTCTCGGTGTTCATACTTTATCGATTCCATCTCCTTATAGGAGAATGGTGGATGTGAAAATGTCGGTTTCGTATATATCAGTTGTATGTGATCAATTGGATCTTTCTTGAAATTGACATCTTTATGTCTAGTTTCTTGTGCATTTAACACAGAGATGTGAAGACATCTCTTGGGAAATAATACCAGTTGTTTATAGTACTTTAACATTGTAGTCATCATAACTCGATTTAAGAATTTATACTTACAGTTGCGGTCAATATCTTTGCTATGCTGCAAAAGATACGGATACAATTGAATTATGCATGAACAATGCTTCTAAAATTCATATCTAATAGGTATATACATCAGGCACCAACAGCCACAGGAGGAATTGGATTCTTACCATCTTCTCCATCTGCTTTACGCCCTTCTCTTGTAGGTTTTGTCTTGATAACGGTATTTGTACTGGTTTTAGCCTTGTCGATTGGTTCTCCTCTGATGACTTTCTCCATCTCTGTTTTGGATAAAGTTTCATACTCCATCAAGCCTTCGGCCAACCTCGTCAATTCAACATTCTTCTCTTTCAATAACCGTTGAGTCCTCAATTCAGAATCCACCAAATAATCTCTTGTCTCCTGATCGGCTAAATCTCTTAATTTAGGAGACCAAGATTCCCATTCGTCGGATAATCTGATCGGGCCAATTTTATCGGACATACCATATGATGTTACCATTGCTCTTGCAACTCCTGTGGCATTTTGAAGATCCGAAGAACATCCCGTGGTGGTATTTTCAGGTCCATAGATCATGGTTTCGGCAACTTTCCCACCCATTGCAACATCCAAACGGGCCAAACATTCTTTCTTCGTGATGTCATGTTTATCCATCTCTGGTAATTGAAACGTGATACCTAGAGCACGGCCTCTTGGAAGAATTGTCAGTTTGTACAAAGGAGTGGCTCCTGGTGTGAACATTGCCAGAATTGCATGACCTGCTTCATGAAATGCAGTCATTCTTCTTGTTTCTTCAGTCATCACCATCGTCTTCCTCTCGGCGCCCATCAACACTTTATCTTTGGCCCATTCGAAATGAGACATGTCAACGGCTAAAGCATTCTGTTGGGATGCATAAACTGCTGCCTGGTTCACAAGATTCATCAACTCGGCTCCCGATAATCCAGGAGTACCTCTGGCAATGACACTTGGTTCTACATTCTTGGCACATTCCACATTCTTCATATGATGTTTCAAGATATCAATACGTCCTCTGACATCCGGTAAATCTACATTCACCACTTTATCGAATCTACCAGGACGTGTCAAAGCCTTGTCCAAAGATTCCGGGAAATTGGTGGCTCCGATGATGATGATTCCTTCTGTCTGAGAAAACCCGTCCAATTCAACCAATAACTGATTCAAAGTCTGTTTCGCATATGCTTGATCTTTGGGATTACGTTTACCTCCAATTGCATCCAATTCATCGATGAAAATGATGGCAGGAGCCTTTGCACGGGCCTGGGTGAACAATTCTCTCACTCTTTTGGCACCAACACCGACGTATAACTCATCGAATTCAGATCCTGACATGAAAAAGAAAGGAACCCCAGCTTCTCCAGCTGTGGCTCTGGCTAATAATGTCTTACCGGTACCTGGAGGTCCCGTTAAAAGTACACCTTTTGGTAATTTACCACCCAAACCGGTGAATTTTGAAGGATCTTTTAAGAAATCAACGATTTCTTCCAATTCTGCTCTGGCTTCGTCTACACCACAGACATCGGAAAACCTCACATTTGAATCACTGACATCGACAGATTTATCATCTGCCGTCGAACTCTTGAGAATGGTTCCATTTTCAATGAGATAGTTGAAACCTTGCATGGCACCATAAGTGATCAAACCAAAAGGGATCAACCATTTGAGCCATTTTGACGCTAATGTCCATGCACTTTCAGTCACAACGACATGAATAGGTTCTTGTCTTGAACCGTAGGACAAATTTGGATGATAATTTGCTCCATTTTCTGCTCCCAACGATCTTGCAACTTGTTCCAGTTTTTCAATGTTTCCAACCTTTTGAAGGGCTTGGACGTACAACTGAGTGCATTCAGGAGACGAGCCAATACCTTGTGTCTCATAACGGGATATCACTATGTGCGGGTAGTTGTTGTTCAATAGGGATTGATAAAACTCCAGTTGCATCCGGGGATTAGATAGATCTTTGTTTGCCATCTGCTCTTTAGATGCCAACATGGACTGTATCAGAGCAGTGGAAGCAAATCTTGGCTTTGTCAGTGAAATTATAAGCCTTTTGTTGGCCAATCTTAAGGCCATCTGGCGGGAATACATCATAAACGCCACTTCACCTTTTAAGTATTAAACTTGGTTTGAATACACGGAAAAAGGTTATACAAAGATACTTAAGTGGTTAAGTAACTTTTGACACTGTGTAAAACCAATGAAATGATCGATATTCGATGATTTTAATGGTTCAAACAAGTTCGATGACCGGTTCGAATTTTGAAACCAATTTTTTTCTTTTGAATTCTTGAGAAAATTTGGACCGTGCACGACCAAAAAAGGGGGAGTGAAACCAAAAGGGGGTGAAAACGGTATTATTCTAATTTTATATAGAGGTTACTATGGTCATCATTAGTTTCAATGACAAATCCCTTTTCATTGGCCAAATGTAACAAAGCGATGAATTCGAAACTCGTCGAAAGATCTTTTTTCTGTTCCGAGGGATAAACCTTGACAGTACTTTTGACAACTTGATTGAAAGGAATTGGTTCTTTGGTCTTGTCGGCTTCTAAAGTTCTCCATATATTGTTCTTCAATGCAATCAAATCGACTCTTTTCAGTACTCTTGCAAAGTTAACTGTACGTCTATTCTTCTTCGATTGGGATAACAATTGAGTTCCCACGTCTTGGGATTCAGGAATATCAAATTCGGCATTCATATCTTCATCATCGTCATCCATAGGATCAGGACCTAAATCGGGTGAAGGCCCAAGTTCATGCTCTTCTTCTTGTTTGATTTCATAGTTCTCAGCCCAAAAATTTTCATCCACTTGTTCGTTCTTTCGCACTTTGAACAACTTCAAAGTTTGGTTCTCTTTCAAGAACAAATGGATGAGATTTTTGGATGAAAAGAAAGTATCATCCGGTAAAAGAGTTTGTTCTTTTAACGTGGTAGATGTGGTTGTCGTTTTTGAATGAGCACTGAGTCTGAATATATCTTCGTCTTCAACTGTATCTCCAAAGAAATCGATTTTGAACTCCTCTTTCTTCTTTCTTGAAACTGGTTTCTGTTCATCGTCAATAACCAAAGGTTTAGAAGAAGCAGTGAGCAGTTGAACTTTCCAATGGACAGGACCTTTCCAATTGGGTTTGAGTTTCTTATCGAAATAATCCAACACTTGATTGTCCAATTCGGTTTCATCCATCACAGCAGTGTTATCGGCAAAGATCATACTCTGTTCTGGCAGAATGTCGTCATCATCGGGACCCATGTCGTTGAAGTCGTCAAACCCATTCAAAACCTGTTCTGCAGCCTCTGTCAAACTACCTATGCTGTCATGATGAAGAGATATGTTGTAAGAAGAATCGAAATTGATCTCTTTGAGAACCGTCTTCAGTTTTTCTATATCTCCAACAACGTCTTCCAATTGGTTCAAGCTTGGGCAAACCTCTAAATTATCATCTTCAGATGAAACTAGCATGGATTTAAATCCCAAAACATTGACTTTACGGTGGGGTTTAGGTTTATTCTGTGCTTCTTCCAGAGAAGACACGATTCCTGTACTTGTATCGAACAAGATTTTGACATTTGCATCCACTTTGAGCATGTGCATCAACAAAGATTTGGCACCGCCTTCATCGAATTCTGCCAAAGTTTTCTTGAACAAAGGATCGATGGCAAGTTCTTGTTCAAGAGATCTCATTTTCAACTCTTTCCATTTTTTCAACGTTGAATCACTTCTTTTGGATTTTGTCTTTGTCTTATCGTCGTTGTTTTCATCAACATCTTCTTCTTGTTCCTCTTCTTGTTCCTCATTTTTCTTGGTTGCCAATCCGCTGAGTAATTTTCCTGTTTCTGTAATCACAGAATCGATTCTAGATGTATAAACTTTTACACAACCATCAAGAGTGGTACTCAGTTTTTGAAAATTGATTCCATCTCCATCACGAAAGACTTCCATGTCATGGAAATAGTCTATCAACAGTACTGCCCAACTATTAGAGGTGTTAATTTTATTATCTGTTGTTAATTTGATCCATTCTTCGAATTTTTGTTGGCGCTCTTTTGGTTCTAGATCGAATAGCGCCGAAGGTTTGGCAGGGGAAGAAAGATCTCTTGGTAATATGGATGATCTTCTGCGGTTTATATGTCTTGATTCATCGACCAAACGGGAGTTTAGACTACGATTAGCCGCTATATATGACATAGTGGATGGATCAATTGGATAAAGGAATAAAAATAAATAAAAAACATTGGAAAATAAATTATCAAAATAAAAAATATAGAAAAATAAATCATCAAAAGAAAAAACATTGGAAAAATAAATCATCAAAATGAAATAAAATGAAAACAAAATGAAAATAAAATGAAAATAAATTAATAAATTAAAATAAATTGAAATGAGCAAAATATCAAACCAATGCTCAAAGCTTATTGAATTAATTGAATTAATTTATGTATTAAATAGTCATTACAGGTTGTCATTGTCGTTGTCATCTTCATCTCCTTCTTCTTCTTCATCGTCATCTTCTTCTTCTTCATCATCTTCCAACTTAAATTTGGCCAATTCTGCCTCCGTATCGGTTATCAACTCCTTCACAAATGAAAAGGATTCATCTCCAGAATGACATTTCTGGAAATGCGAGTCCATCATTTTGGAAATTTTGTACAACTTGTTTTCCAAAATCTTCACTTTTAACAGTAAAGTTTTGTTGTCTCGTACATATTTATCCATATCTTGTTCCAATCTTTGTTGTTGTTGCTTTTTACGTTGACGACATTTAGAAGCTGCTATTCTGTTACGTTCCAAAAGTTTTTGTTTCTTCCAAGCAGAAGTTCCTGGTATTGGACCGTTATTAGGATTGAAAATGATTTCGTTGTTGTAGATGAGTTGATGTTGTGGTACACCATTTGCATTCGTTGTAATGATATCGTCTTCTTGTTTGATAGAGTTTGGAGTTGAATGTTGGGATTCTAAGGTTTGTTGTTGTTGTTGTTGTTGTTGTTGCAGTTTCTTAGGTAATATCAGAGCAGCAGCAGCAACTACCAGTTCAGGGCTATAAGTTGGATTCAGTAACAGTATCTGTTGTTGGGTGTATTGCACCAATTGCCCTATTTGTCCATTTGAAATGGATATACGACGACGTAAAGTTGGAGGATGATGATGTTCTGTCTGTGGAGTATGACGTAATGGCTGTGTAATTTGTTGCTGTACTTCATAATGATCATCAATTTCTCCATTATAGGTATAAGGATATTGGAAATCAAAGAGTGGTGGATTTGTCATGGGGAATTGTTGTACTTGCAGCTCAAATGGTAATTGGAAGAATGAATTTAGAGCTGGATTTGTAATATTTGAAGTATCAATTCCAAAATTTGTTCTATGTTTTGGTTGAGGTGGTTGTGATGATTCTGATGAACCTTCGAATAAATTGGAGTAACCTCCTTGGTCAACCGTCATTTCGTAATTTTGATAATCGACAAATTGTGTTCTATTATTTGATGAATTAAATGTCATTGCCGCTGAATTATTATATATATATTTGATGCATCTAACTGCAAACCTTACTGTGTGATTACACTTGAATTCTATTATGCCAAGTTGGTGATGTCAATAAATTTGCAATTCTTTTTTGAGTTTTTACACTACTTTAAATAATTGCTTATATTTTTTATGCATCGATGGGGGTTTAGAAGAATTGTTGTGCATTGGATTGATTGTTGAAGTTTCTATTATTTAGATCTTGAATTTGATATTATATGTGTAGGTATTGTGCAGTTAGTATGTAGATATTGTGTAGATGTTGTTGTATATGTTGGTGATTGTTGTTTATATTGGTGATTGTTGTTTATGATTGATTATTGTTGTTTTTGTTGATAATTAATCTTAATTCATTCGTAAGTATATATTATATATAAGTTGAGAGGAAAAAGATGGTAAACTCAATTAAAGACTCAAACGATCATAACTCTAGAAGTGCTTTGAAGACAATTTTTGTCCTATTCACACTTATCATACCCTCTTCATCACTCTTAACTCAATCATTATACCCTTTCCGCATAAATTCCGCTCCGGCGGTTTTCGCCGCATGCGCATTGAATTTTTCACCCTTTAAAAGACGAGCTTCGACTCGATTGTAAAGGTTCAAGATGCTCTCCAAAGCCAGTCATTCCCTATTAAAAGGGACAAGAAGACAATTATCTTCACTGGTCAAACTCAGTGAAGAAGTCCAACAGGCTTTAAATGATAAAATCCCTATCGTATCTTTGGAATCCACCATTGTCACCCATGGCTTACCATTCCCAGCCAACATTGAAATGGCCCAAAATGTGGAGAAAATCATCAGGGAAAATGGTTGTGTCCCACTGACCATAGCCTTTTTAAAAGGAACACCTTCTGTCGGTTTGACTCTGGACCAATTGGAATATTTGGCACTGGCCAAAAATGTCCATAAAACTTCGAGAAGAGATATTCCATATGTCATGGCTGAAAAATTGAACGGGGGTACTACTATTGCTGCCACTATGATCTTATCCCAACTTGCAGGTATTCAAGTGTTTGCCACAGGTGGATTAGGAGGTGTTCACAAACATGGAGAAATCACAATGGATATCAGTGCCGATTTAGACGAATTGAGTAAAACAAACGTAGCTGTAGTTTGTAGTGGTCCTAAACTGATCCTCGATATACCTCGGACTGCTGAATATCTCGAGACAAAAGGTGTTCCTGTCATGACTTATAATCCAAAGAACAAATCCAAGGTTTACATCCCGGGTTTCTACTGTGAAGAATCGGAAACTTTGTCACCTTTCAGTTTTTCGAGTTTTGTCCAGCCTGCCAAAATGATCAACCAAGGTTCTAGATTGGGCTTGCAAAATGGTTATTTGGTCTGTGTACCTCCTCCTGATCATCTCGCTTTGGATAAAGAGTTCATCTACAGAGCCATCGAAGATGCACAGGCAGAAGCAGATAGATTGGGTATAAAGGGTAAAGAATGTACACCTTTCCTTTTGGGCAAACTCAACCGTGACACTGATGGTAAGGCGGTGAAGTCGAACGTTGGATTTGTGTTGAACAATGCCAAATGTGCCGCTGAAATCGCCAAAGAATTGGCTCTGTTGCAGAACAATGTAAGTAATATGGGTTTTAGAGACTGAAATACTAACTCAAGTCTTGTTCTCGTGTCTCCACTGTAGACCAATGTGATGCTGTCGTTGTAGGTTCTGTCGCTGTAGATTCTACATGTATTCTTAAACCTGGTTATAAGTTACAAGATTCCAACCCTGGAACTTCTACTCAGTCCATTGGTGGAGTGGGTTATAACATGACACTTGCCAGTACATTTGCATCCAAAAACAAGTTACAACAAAACAAAAACATGAGATTGGTGTCTATCATTGGACAAGATGCCATGGGTAAGAAGATTCTTTCAGATTTAGAGTCAAAAGGTATTGACAACACCGGTTTCTGCAATTCGAAACTCAACACAGCTCAATATATCTCTATACATGGAAATGACGGTTCGTTGATCGTGGCCTGTGCCGATATGGATATCATTGAAACTTTACCTGTGAATCATGTCAAAGAACAACTACAGAGATCCAAACCCAAGTTTGTCCTGATGGATAGCAATGTTTCTGTACAAGTGATGCAAAGTGTTATTGATGCATCGAGTCATGGATTCAGCATAATTTTAGAACCAACTTCAATCATAAAGGCATCTAAAATTGCCAAAACTCACTTGTCCGTTTGGCCAAACAATGAAATAGAATTATGCACTCCTACATGTGAAGAACTCAGTACTATTTATGAATCGTTTGAAGCCGAAGGTAAATTTGACGATATCGAAGGATGGTTCAACGTTTTAGATCGTTTAGGATTGGATTCTTCGTTCAGAAACAAATTGGACATCTCCTGTAAAAAGAACCAATTCATGTCCAAACTCATACAAAAAGGATATTTACAACAGGCTTTCAAATTACTTCCCTACATTCCAAATTTGATCATTAAAGATGGTGCCAATGGTATAGTGTCTGTCAGCTTGGTGGAAGACTGTGAAAATTTCCCTAAATCCAATGCAAATCTTAGTTTGATCACGACAAATGGGAAAAGACATGATAATAATAAGATGGGAGTTCTGATCCAACACTACGAAATCCCACAAATACTAGATCCAACTCAGATCAAAAATGTGACCGGAGCAGGTGATTCAATGGTTGGATATCTACTCAAAAAATTGACTACGTCTCCAAAATTATTACAGAACTACGGACCAGAGAGAGATCAACTGCTTATAAATGCCCAATTGGCTGCAGGTCTGAGTTTACTCTGTGAAAATGCCATAAACATCTCTCAAATCGCCGATATCGATTAGGCCGAAATTTGAAAATATCGGCAAAAACATTTATAAAAAAGACCGAATTTGACCGATATGTACAGTTTTTCAAATTGATGACGGTTGATCCTATCAGTATAGTCCATTTAAGTGATGAAGAATTGAGATCAGGAAAGATCTCTAGTTATAACCTTGAAAAGGCCTTGGTAGGTTTTGAAAGAGATGGTATGTTTGTCATAGACAACGGTGCCGATCCTGCACATCTAGATATTTTAAATGAAAGAATGGTTCCTGAGGCTAAAAAACTCTATCTGGATTCCAATACACATCGTAACTTTGGTTCAGATACAGGTAATATTCAACAAGAACCTGTTCCTTTTCTGGACTATCTTTTTGAAGATGTTGTGGCTAACCCCTTTGTTGCCTCTATCACCGAGTGTATTTTGGGACCAAATCCAATTGTGAGATTTTATTCTGCCAATACTGCCTTCAAAGCCACTTCAAGGCAACCAGTCCATGTGGATTGTAGCTTTGAGTACAAAAATCATTGTTTTGGACTCTGTGTCAATATAAATTTAGTTTCAACTTCTCCTGAAAATGGAGCCACAGAATTATGGCCGGGATCTCATCGGTATGCCAAATTTGCACCAAAGGGAGATGTTACTGAGGAATTGAAACAACAAATGTTAGAAGTGGCTCCTCCTATTCAACCTTCTTTACCAAAAGGTGCAATTATAGTACGTGATTTCAGACTTTTCCATGCAGGTATGCCAAATCATACCGAAACCCCCCGAGTGATGATAGTCACTGTACAATTCCCCCATTGGTACAGATCCGAGCAAAAAATTAGATTACCAGAAAGTTCAAGATCTTTCATTGAAAATCTCAATTCTAAAATCAAATTTGCAGTCGAATATTTCCCAGATTCAGAAGATTATCTCAAAGGTTCTCATGATCATACTTTTGAACAAACTTACTGAATTAGGAAATGTAATTAATTTTTTTCTTAGTCAAAAAAAAACCGTTTTTTTTGTGTAATTTTGTAAAATGCTCAAGGGGCTTTTCACCAAGCCTTGAAAGATATTCATGAGTCAAGATGGTGCGAAAATAGATCAAGATGTTTTATCGCTTCCTCAACTACAATACCTTGAAGAACTAGTATCTAATTTAAGACAGTTTTCTTCTTTGGATGGTTGTTTAGAAAATGAAAACTATCTGTTTGACGTGGTGATCGAGAATCAACGTGGATCCATATTTTTTGGGATGTCTCTTTTCAGTAGGAATTCATTACTTTCTCCATTTGACCCTCCAACTTTCCAAACTTTAAAAGGAAATGCCATTAGTGATATTCATTTATATCCTTTACCTTTTTCCCATTGGAAATGGACATGGCCAGAATGGTGTGTGGCCATGTTGGGTGATGTCGATGAACAAGGTTTTGTATATAGTCATTTGAGATTCAGTAGCAAACATTGGAAAGGTAGTTACAAATTCGGTAAATTTGTAAGAAGACGTATCTGGATTAGAAAAAGAGAGCTCATTGTAGGTACGACAGAGCCCGACACCAATTATAAAGATAAAAAGAACAAATCACGTAAAAGAGATAAATTTCGTGACAAACTCAAAAGACATCATTCACAAACAGAAAAAACAACCATAGAGTTCATCAACCATGATCCATCACTCCAATAGATCAAAGATACCCAATTGGGCCATTTTTAAGTCCACGGCCCGGTCCAAAAAAAAAAAAGAGCCGACATTTTTTTTTAAATGCCGATCGCGTATTTTAAACCTTTGAACATGAAGATTGGATTGATTGTTATAATGATGAGTGCCATGTTGGCATCGGCTGCTAAACAGAAACTTCCTGCTAATCCAGGAGATACCAAGATCGGACTGGCTGGACCTGGTAAAAGTTATATGCAAGTGTTTCTATCGTTGGTCTATACCGATACGATAAGTGATACAACAACCCAAAGATTTTATGGTGATGACTCAATTGTTGTCAATGATACAGAATTACTGCTTTTTGTATTTCCAGGACGTGATCCTAAAAAATTCTCTTATGAACAGTTGAAAAAAACATTTATCAACGAGACAAAAGTTGCTGCAATTATTGAGCCTTTTCTCAATGATTTTTCGGATCATCCATTGGCAAAATCTGAGAGTTTTAGACAGCTGGTTGGTGCTCTGAAAATTAACCGGCCAGAAAGTGTAAACTCTGTCAAATTCAAGCCAACAATCCACCATTTAGAAAACAAGAGAAGATTACTAGGTGCAGTTTTACCCATGTATTTATTCATTGGTATTGCATCTTTGATGGGATACATTTTCAGATCCAAAATTTCGTCGAGTGCCCAGAAATTGCTCAAGTTTTCTCCAATCACAAGACTTTTGGGCAAGTTTCTTCTTCTTAGATTGATCCACGATGTTGGATTTTTGATCTACTTGGTTCTGTTTATGAGCTTCCATATGTTTGAAACCAACAGTTTTCTCTATTATCTCGGATTGACCTCTGATGCGATGCTCAACTTAATAGCCTTCTACTTCTTCGTCACCTTCTTTGTACAAGGATATATGACAGTTCATGAAGATAACAAGGTTCTCTTCAATTTACCCACTATTCTGCTCACTTTGTTGTACTTTGTTTTCAAGACTTTGGTCAACATCTCGTTCAAAATTAAACAGATTCGTCAAATCGACCTCAGAATTGGATCGGATTTGTATATGGGTGTTTTAGTACTTGCAGCCAAATTGATTGGGTTGATCACTGTAGTCGTGTTATTTGTCAGGACTCAAAAACAAGCCAAAGATGAAAGGTTCAAATATAGTTTCCTTGGGATTATGCTGGCATACTTCATGTCTGATTTTATCAGAATTCCCGTCATTTCGAGTTTGGGTGAGATTCAGACGTTTATCCAATTGACGGTATTGACCTTAAATGAGAATATCAGAATAGGCCGTACAAGTGTTCCTCAATTGATTCAAATCGTCACTTGCTGTTGGTTGATGTTTTATTGGAGAGATAGCCAATACAAAAAAGTCGATGAAGAGTCTACTAGTTATGAACTTAATTAATAATTTTAAATCTGTTATCACTACCAATTTCAATTGTAGATCCGGCATCTATCTCTAGTGTATAAATGCCTGGCTCGAGTTCTTGCGATACAAAAAGTCCAAAGAAGTTATCCGAGGAAGTTTGATAAATGGTTCTTCCTCTTGTAGAAATTGTTATGCTGCATTCTGCTCCTTCATTGATCACTCTTATTCTTATTGAAGATCTCTTGTCAATACTGAACACAGTACTTTTATCAAACTTCTTTTCAAATAATCCTAGATTCGTACTCACCTGCTTCAAACAGGCTTTTTGATCGGATCCATGCTGGAGGATGATGGTGTATGGAGTCACCTTACAAGATGGTTCACAACTGGTACCAATTACAAGGTATCGTTCATTGGGTCTTAAGTGAAGCCTTTTGTACAACACTTTACCAACTTTCACTTCAGGACGATGCTGAAGAGTCGATTTTGGATCGACATGTGTCACGAAGGGTTCATCCACGTCAAATATGTCAAGGGAAACGGGGATTTTCTCAGAAACCAACATTAAATTGACCTGCTGCATCTTCGAAGAAGAAGACTCAATTATAAGTTCATATTGGACATTCTTCACATAGTTTTGAAATCGCAGATCTCCAAAGCAATTAATAGCGTTCCATTCACTTTTGATCTGAACAGATTCCGGAAGTTCTGGTTCTGCTTTCTTCAACTTCAATGGTTGTCCACCGAACAGTCTCAATGTAAAAGATTGAACTTTGGATTGAGTGGTTGAGTTTATGACTACTGTACAGGTTTCTTCCAGTTCAAATTTACAAAAATGGTATCTTGAGTTGTTCAGAATTCCTTTTGCCAATCGTTGCTGGCTTCCAATGACCTTGTATGCAGTTTTATACACGTTTAGGTTGATTGTTGAGTCTGATTCAGTCTGATTATCAACTAAATGTCTTTCCAACAAAAGAATGATTTCTGAGCCAGAATCAAGTTGAATGGTGTACTGGGGATTGAAATAGTCATCCTGGAGTGCAGATTGAACCTGTACAGTACTGATGGAATCAGAATATCTGTACTTCAAAGGATTGATGTTCAGGTAGAGAATGGAGAAAGATTGAATATTATGCAAATGGATCAACTCACCCTTCAGTAAAGGGTTTCGTACCACAAATGTATGGGTTGAGTCCAGGTTTGATATGATTTGTTGAACAGAATAGTCATGGTTCGGTACTATGCCATAGAAATGAGATTCTTCACCAGTAAGATCTCCAGCTCCTAAACCTACCAAAGCCTCACCTTTCTCCAAAAGACGTTGATATTGTTCAATTTTCTCACTTCTCAAATCTCCAATGTAGCAGTACTCAGGTAACCAACTGGTTAATACATAAGTATCGATTCCAAAGTTGGAACCACTGTGATCGTAACTGGATTTGAAAAGTTTAAGGTATGCTTTTTCGATCATGGCCGGCCATAAGAGTTGATGATTTGAATTGGATTTCACAATTAAAGAGTCATTGGGTAGTTGATCATCAACAAAGACAACTCTCCAACATCCATTGATGAAAAACTTGATCAGATATTTGGAATTTTGGGCATGGGGTTCGATGGACTCTAATAGATTTATATGAGGATTAGAAGCAATAGAAATCAAGGAAGAGACAAAAGAACAATCAGAGGTTTCATCTTGGAAAAGGTCTTTTAATCCTTCTTCATTCCAAACTGTGTCCATTTTCTTCCAATCTTGGAAACCAGGTGTTTGTAATTTGGGTTCTTCATAAAGCTCATTTGATACAAAAAGTTGATTCAACACTGGAAAAATCATGTTCCCGTTGATTTTAGAACTTGTCCATGCAATTTTTTCGGTCATCAGTAATCCAGAACCTGTTCTAACCCTTTCATATAAGTCAAAAACAGTTTTGGTGAACGGTATTATATCGGATCTCTTTGTATCTAATAGCACATTTAAATGGGATTTGAGCAGTTTCAAGGCATCCTTTTTATTTCCAAACAGTAATAGCCATATCAGAATCTCAATATTTCGTTGGCATCTGTCCAAATCAAGCTCACTCATACAGTTTCACTAGTCAATTCCATGCAGAGAGCCTGCTGCAAGAAGTGAGCAAAAAATTGCAGATTGAAAATTTGAGTTTTTTCCTTTTTGAGCTTTCACAATTGAGGATTGAAATGGGAGGGAAATTGTAAAGAAAATGGAGGGTAGATTGAAATATATAAGAGAGATTGTGGGAAGAACAGAAACAGAAAGAATGTCACAAACCAAAGATCCAGTTTTATTCGATGTTTTAAGCCAACAGTTGAATTCCAAAACCTCTTTTGAAGGTTTGGAGACCAAAACTTCACAAGATCAAGGAGAAATTGAAAAATTGATTTATGAAATTTATGAAGATGTTTTACATCAAGGTGAGCCATTTAAAGATTTACAAGTTTTGAAACATGTCAAGTTTCTTGAAAATCTGTTAGAAAACCCACTACCTTCTGGTTTCAAAGCGCTTGACGCTTCTAAACCATGGATAACTTATTGGTGTGCAAATCTGCTCCATGTTTTGGGTGTTGAGTTGAAGCCAGAAATTAGCCATGGAATTGGATCAAAAACACTTTTGTATCAAAATTTGGATGGTGGATTTGGAGGTGGAGTTGGTCAATTGAGCCATGCTGCCGCCACTTATGCATCTCTATGTTCCATTTCATTGACCCAAGACAAGGATTTTTATGGCCAAATCGATCGTGAGAATATGTACAATTGGATAATGAAAGATCTCAAACAACCAGATGGAAGTTTTGCCATGCATTTAGGGGGAGAAGTGGATACAAGAGCTGTATATTGTGTGCTTTGTACTGCATTTTTGTTGAATATCACAACTCCAGAGCTTTTACAAGGAGTCGAGACTTGGTTATTGAAGTGTCAAACATATGAAGGTGGATTTGGAGGAACTCCTTTTGACGAGGCTCATGGTGGGTACACTTTCTGTGCCGTCGCAGCCTTGTGTATGTTAGGACCTCCATCTGAAATTCTATCCAAATGTGATCTTGTAAAATTGACAGAATGGGTAGCTAAGAGACAAGTGTCTCTTGAAGGTGGGTTTTCAGGTCGTACAAATAAACTTGTCGATGGTTGTTACAGCCACTGGGTTGGGGGTGTTACCCCCTTTTTGGAATTGGCTCTAGATGTTAATTCTGTCATTTCCAAGCCAGCTCTTACCAATTATATCTTACTCTGTTGTCAGCCAGGTGCTGGACTCATCGATAAACCAGGGAAAACTCCTGATTTTTATCATACTAACTACGTCCTATGTGGTCTCAGCATGACACAACACCGTTATTATTTGGACCAAACCAAATATTCTCCTTTCAATTATTCCACCAAACGAATCTCCGGATCTCTCAAACCTCTAGATCCAATTTTCACCCTTCCCCAAGGTTTCCTGCAACAGATGAACAACCATTTCTGTTGAAACCCCTAATGGTGAAGACCACCGAAATTGAGCATTTTATCACTAAAAATAAAAAAAATTATTTAATTGCAGCATTTTATTAATTCAAACCATTAATACTACGAATTGCTTCGTAGCATGAGCTTAAACTCGGAACAGGAGAGTCTTGTGGAACAATTCATATCTATAATCAACACTACTGAACTCACTCGTGACGACGCCGTTATAAACCTCACTGCTAACGACTGGAATCTTGAATTAGCGATCATTTCACATCTCCAACAAAGACCAGACCACCAACGAGATTTCGTCACTAATTACGCTGAAAGTTTACAAAACATGTCATCGAACAACGAACAAGGCACACCATTGCTTCCTGGATCATTTCCAGAACTTCTGCCTCAACTGTCAAAACTTCATAACGTCTTCAACCGTGCTGTGTATTACCTGTTGATGGGGTTCCAAATGATGGTAATATTACCTCTTTTCATCGTTTTCAAGCTCATGGGAACCTCCGTAGCATATGTTTTGGATGAAGTGATTCCTGTGATCACACGAGTCTTAGGACTTCGACTGTCAACGGCTTATGTTGCCCGTAAAAATTTGACCAATCCGGTAGAAAGAACAAGGAGATTTATCTACGAATTCGATGAATTGATCAATAATAGACCTTTACTCGAATCTGTACCTCCTGGAGATGATATCCGTGAAAGTGATTCTTCTTTGATGGAGATTTCTAGACCAAATTTCTTGGAATGTTCGTATTCCAGTGCTCTTTACATTCTGAAAAGAGAATACAAATGGTTATTGGTGTATTTGCATAGTGATGAGCATGAAGATTCTGTTGATTTCATTAGACAGGTGTTGCTTAGTGAACAATTTCTTTCGTTTTTGAAGACTAATGAAATTCTTGTCTGGGGTGGAAACATCAAAGAATCAGAACTGTTCCAAATTGCCCAAAGTTTGAACGTTGATAGTTATCCCTTTTTGGGGTTGATCGGAATGTCATCAGAAGACAATAACCAGATGTCTTTGGTTTGTAAAATCCAAGGGATCACTGCCAATTTTGTGAAGGAAGATCACACGATTAATGTTCAAAAAATTGTACTGAAGTTGTATAAAACTTTTGAACGTTTGAATCCGGGACTTGTGGCGATGCGGGCTGATCTGCAAGAACGAGATCTGTCTAGACTGTTGCGGGCACAACAGGATGAAGCGTATCAACGAGCTTTGGCTTCTGATCGTAGAAGAGAGGCAGAAAGAAGAAGTGTTTTGGAACTGCAAAGAGCTGAAGAAAGACTGAGATTGGCAGAAGAACAACTTTTGAGTGATAGACTCTGTTGGTTGAAACTGAAATATGAAGAATTTCAAACCCGTGAAAGAGAATCCAACTCCAACGACAGGGCAAGAATCGCAATAAGATTACCAGATGGTAAAAGAGTTCAACACAATTTTGATAAAGATTTTGAAGTTGAGGATGTTTATTTGTATGCTGAGGTTCAAAGTTGTGACTTGCAACAAGTTGATGCTATGTTACCAGAGAATTATGTCCATAGATACGATTTCAAATTGACAAGTGTGATGCCAAGGGCAGAGTTACAGATAAGGGGTAAAATAGGAGAAAACTCTTTGGTCTATCCTAGTGGGAACTTGATATTTGAGCAATTATAACTATAAACATTTTTCATTTCGTCACTTTCTTCTTCTTCTTCTTATCCTTCTTCTTCAAACCCACAACGTTATTCTTGAGAACATTGGCATATTGGATCCAAAATTCGTCCAAATTTTCCACTGGAACCACAGTTGAGAGTTTATCTTTGCCGTTGGTGATTCTGATGACTATTGGATATTGTTCTGGGTCATTTTTGGGTTCTGTAAGGAGTTGTATTTTATGTGATTCTACTTGGACGTTTGATTTGGCGGGTTTTAATCTTTTTTGGGTGAGATAAACAGATGATTCACCTTTAGATTGGGTAAAAATTTCAGCCAGATTCGTGAGAAACTTGGTTAGTATGGAACAGGTTCAATTTATAGATTGGAAACTCACTTCTTGATTATTTAATCTAGCCATCTTGATTCTTTTGAAGGTTGAATTTGAAGAGAAAAAAAAATTGGAAACTGAAAAATCGAAAATATCACAAAACTGAGCAGATTACAAGTATCATGAAATGTCGGTTCATGTTATAGAGAAATCACAATACAAAGAGGCAGCCCAAGTTTTGTTTGAATCATTTAGAGGTGATCATATTTCGGAGTATCTTTTTGGCCATCTCTCGGGTCTAAAAAGGACAAAAGCAGAACAACTTTATTTCGAATCTATAGTTTATTCTCATATTCTCAAAGGTTTAGTGATAGGAATATCAGGACCACAAGGTTTAGAAACTGTAGCAGTTTGGAGTCTTCCTGAGAGTGGTGATATGGAAGATTTCATCACCTATTGGAGAAGTGGGTTCTACAAATTAGACTGGATTGTAGGTTTTATGGGTAGACGTAAAATTTATACAGAACTATTTGATATGTTATACAAAGTTGAAGAAGAAATCTTAGGAGACAAAGGTTGTTATACGTTGGTCTATGTAGGAACTTTAGAATCAGGTAGAGGGAAGGGAAACTTACGTCGAATCTTTGATTACATCTTTACCAAACATATAGATAAGTATCATCGTTTGACTTATTTGGAATGTTCAGACATTTCAAATATCCCCATTTATAACAAATTTGGATTTACAGCAGTACGGAAAATCACTTTGGGTCAAACTGCCGATATGCATATAATGGTTAGAGGAGAAGATGGAGAAGTTTGGAAAGATCTGGAGAACATTAGATCCATTTTCAAGTATATAGAACCTTAATTTATCCATTCTAATTCATCCAAAGCTTCATCGAGTTTTTCATGTACGTCTTTAACCATCTCTTCGTTGTCTTTGTTATATGGATATTTCTTAGTCAACCCATTAATATTACTGCTGAACTGTCTCTCTGATTCTACAAACTGCATAGTGACTTTTTCAACCTCTAAAGAAACATCATGTCTAGGTAAAGCTCGAATTTTCTTGACCCAGTGATGATCTGATGAACTCATGATAAGTGAGCAATTTACCAATTTGAAAAAAAAATAGTCCATAAAAATGAGCAATTTATTAAACCACACCCAAGACCTAATAGGACCAATTGATCATTGTTATAAGGCTAGATAAAGATGTCAGAGTCTTTAGAATCTGTGGATATTGGTTTGGAAGACAGTCCTAAACAATTGAGAAGTCCAGCAGATATTGTTCCCTCTCAAGTTTTGGAATCCCAGGCTAATGCCAAGACTCTTCCGAGTCTTCCTCCAAGAGAGAACACTGCATATATAGAGATCAAACCCAATGTTCCTGGACCTCCAGTGCCTCCAAGAGATGAAATATCTCCTGAATTACCCCCAAGATCTCCTCAATCTGTTCAACAGCTGATGATAAACCATGAACGTCAAAGAGCTTTGACAATTGAAAATGCTCTGCTGTATTCTATTATATCCAGATGTAAAAGTCTGGAATCGTTTGAAAAGTATTTGAAAGAGCAAAATTTGTTTAAAAAAGGTGAACAAGTAGTTCAATTGGCTGATTTGAAAGACATTGACCTTGAATTTTGGAATTTTTTGTTGGTACATTATGATGACGTCAAAGATGCATTTGATTTGAAAGTGTTTGATAAAATCGAGCTGGAAATTAAACATCTCTCTAGTCCTGTACTAAGACATTCTCTCTATCTTACAACATCAAATGCCATATCTTTAGATGACGATTTATATGAACATTTAGTGGTGGAATTATCCGAGGATCAAAAATCGTATGTTGAAGAGCACTCTGTGATTTTAGAACTGCTTTCGAAATTCATCACTGTGGAAAGTGGATTACCTTCTGGACCCGTTACTGCATTAGCCATGCAAATCATTGAAATTGATAATTTCACATCCAATGATGTGTTTAAGATCATGATTAGTCTTCAACATGAATGGAACAATATGGTGACTTTAACTCCAAAAGATGCAATCACTTGCAAGTATGTTTTTCAATTTTTGAGATCGATTGAGGACAACTGTCCCAAAGTGTTGGACCATTTGACTAAGTTGGTTGGTCAGAACAATGTGTTTTCAACCTTGGAATCAATTATTAACGATCCTGAATTATGGGAAGCGTTATTCAAAGACCTTGATAAAGACTTGGCTGTGAAAATTGTAGATTCTGTCATGGTGAAAGGTATAACTGTATGGATCATGTTATTCACTAAACTCTGTTCTATACATGAAAACCTCATAGCCAAATCAGATTTCAACCTGTTCAATTCGTTGATAAAATCTCTGTCATTCTTCAAACCATTACAAAATGCAGACTTTTATTGCAAAAAATCAATCTTCTCATTCTACCACTATGAAAAAGAGTTTGAAATGATTATCAACAACGATCAAGAAACTCTATACCTGAAAAAGTCTTCTGATAAACTCCGTAAAGTTAACAAGACTCATCAAGACTTGATAAAGCTTCAACAAGATCTTCAAAATAGATACAATCAGATTTTGTCCAATTACCAACAATTGAACGAGGAAAAATTTAGTAATGAAACCACCATCAAATTACTCGAGAACAAAAGAGCCGAATTAAAGAATCAACTTCGGAAACTTACAAAAGAGAACGCTACAAGATTTCAAAATTTGGAAACTTTAAAACTGGTAAATGATAGAAATGATGAAGTTGATAAGTTGAATGAAGATCTCAGTACCCAAATTCGTCAAACTGCTGAGCAAATAGAACAGATCAAAGAGCAGTCTGCAAAGTAACATTACTAGTCAATTGAATCGAAACCCCTTTTGTGTTTCCCTTTTGGGCTATACTTTCCTTTTACAGTAATTTTGCAAACTGCATCATATATATTTCCTATTTAGGAAATCAAGCGCTGATCACCCCCTTTTGCAATCAAAGCCAATGATCAACGAAATGGCCTGATATTCAAGAAGACATAGTTTAGAGTTCGGAATCAAAGTATTAAAATTAAAAAGTATAAATCATAGCCGAATTACATCATGAGAGCAAGAGCTAATGCACCAATGGCAGCACCAGTAGAGGCACCGGCGGCGACACCAGCACCTTCAAAAGTGGAAACATCCAGCAGAGTGGTGGAGCATCCACCACTGCATGAGGTAATAGTGGCAACAGTGGTCAGGGTCTCAGCATCAGTAACAGTGCTAGTGGCACTGGTGTTGTGATAACCAGATGATGCGACAGAGGAAGATGCAGATGCAGAGCCACTACCTGGGAATTCGGCAATAGCACCATTGGTTCCTTCAGCCCAAGAGGACAAACCAGAACATTGGTCATTGTAGTTGGATGGGTTCTGAGTGTAAATGATGTAGTTTCCATCAGAATCTGGACAGGTGACGAAACCATTTTTACCGTTCAAGTTAAAAGCAGTCAAGACGCCAGTGGTCTCACCAATGGTGAACCCAGTAGTTCCAGTGTCACCTAAAGAGATAGAGTAATCGTCGTTGATGACAAAATATTTACCATCTGAGTTCTTGACGGTGGTATCTTCTTCAACATGCAACAGGGAGAATTCAGTTGCAGATTTAGAAACACTTGAGACAACAACCTTTCCATCAGAGGTGGAACCCCAAGAAGAGTATTGGAATTGAGAACCGGAACGAGTGTTCATGATTCCGAATGGGTCAGACTCTGCAGCAGAGACGACGGCGATGGCCATAGCCAGGAATGTAGCGAAGGAGAATGTTTGCATTTTTTGAATTGATTAGTTTTTGATGGGGATTCAAAGGAGACTTGCACCCTCTTAAATAACCTTTGGCAAGTACCAAAACGGCTAAATTCAAACCATGTCACCTGCTCGAAATGCCAAGATTGAAAATAATTATAGAAGTGTTTTTATACGTAATTATGCATGAACCTGCATTAAAACGGCCAAAATAACATCATTTTATAGAAGTTTTTGTCGAAAAAAATGCACCTCGTGCATATTTTTAAAGTTTCGAGGGAATGAAAAAACTTTTTAGTGCATGAAAACACTCAAGAGGTTGGATTTATTTACTGTTGTATTTTTAGTTTGCCATTAGTGGTTTAAATTATCTTGGCACAGGGTGCGAGTGTAACAGACTGAAAAGTCTGTGTCAAAAATTTATCGCGTTTTGAATTTTAGTTGCATATTTCTTACGTGATCGGGTTATTTCTTTCAGATGCATAAGATCTTTCCCCGGATAATTGCGTCAATTGGGCTTTGCGGTTCGTCTATAAATTAGGAAGAAAAAATATGCAATTGTCAAAATAGGGATTAGTCTTGATGCATTCACTCAAATAAGGGTAATTAGCCACTTTCAAACGGCTGGGTTTGAAGGTGCACCTTAGTCATTACAAGATGGTGGGTTTTCGATTTTGTCCAAAATTTGCACGTTTCCCTGAAAAGGCTGCATAAATTTCTTGCTAAAAATAGACGCAGATGAATTCATGCACGTTATTTAAAAATATGCAAGAGAAAAAAAAATCAAAACATGTCATCGGGGAATGTGATTGTAAACATTACGTCATTTGAGATGGATAGTCATAATACATAATTAAATGTTAACAGGAGAATACAAAGCCTGATAAACGTATTTACCTTCATATCTGTTGATAACCGTAGCCATAATGACATTATTTCTAATGTTTGTAGTGATTAAATGTCGAAGAATGACATGGTTTGGAATGTTATCCAAACCACTGTAATTGACTCCACTGTATTTATCCACGTTTAAATCGTTCAAAGTGTTATTTTTCACATGGTGAGTACCTCCATCGTTGATCAACAACGAGTCCAAATACGCAGGAAGTTCAGGAGGTGTTGGGAATTGTAACACTTCGGAAAGATGTTTATCAAAATTGATTCTTTGATAATAATCAGAAGATGATTCATTCTCAGACATCTCAGGATAAGGATAGGAGTATTTTTCTTCGTAATAAATCTCCGGTAATTCATTTGTATATTGGAGTTGAGGCAGAGGAGAGATGGTATAGTGATAAGTTGAAACAGAGTTGATGCTTCCAGAATCATTTGATACTGTTGCAGAAGCACTTGATATTGTCGATTGGTTACTGATGTGTCGTTGGTTTGTGTTATATGGGAAACTACGTTTTTGAGATGCATACGACTCTGGTTCTGAAGTCGGTGTATGGGCAGGAGATGAGGACTGTGGGAAAACTCTTGAAGGGGATAAGTTGACATCTTGTAATAGTTGATCAATTGATTTCGTCTTCTTACCCAATCTTTTGTTTTCCACAGAACCTGCTTCAATAATGGGTTCCCGATCGGTTTCGTATACTTCGAACCAGTTGACAATGTTACCTTCATTATCGGTAGCCATTGGTAATTGGTTACAAATCCTCATTTCATGGTTATTGATCAAAAATTGAACCTTATAAAGTCCCTTTGGAAGGTTCAATTTGATTACAAAGTTCTTACCATGTCTTTGAAGACGTAGTTTCTTCTTCCAATTGGTGAAATCACCAATTATATGAACTTCTCGTTCATTTTCCAGAGCAGGCCAATGAATAACAACGGGAATTGAGTCTCCTCCAGTAGATCTACTTGTCTGATTATCTCCTCCTGAAAGTCCCACACCTTCAATGTGTTCGAATCCAATATCTTTATCGATCTCTTCGATGTGTTGAAGTTCATCGACATCGACATCTAGTACAGAAGGTGATGATACAGATGATATTGATGATGTTGAGGTGATAGAGGCCATATTTGTATGATCAGAAGATGAAGAAGTTGTGGATTTTTGGCGATCACGGAAGCCTGTTGCATGTTCAGCCGTGCCATCTCGAAAAATCTCACCTTTGGCTTCTAATTTGGTAATTCTCAGTAAAGTTGGAGCTGCTCTTTTATTGACAATGACGCCGTTAATTCGACGTTTGTTCAATGAATTTTGCACCTTCAGTGGTGTTTCAATTGGTGTGGAAGTGCTGTTTCCCATTTGTGGGGTAAGGTTTGAATGTGCAATAAAGATGTCTTGTTATAAGTTTATACCGAATTTTGAAACTTTTTAATATATATTTAAGAGTGTTTTGAACCAAATTTAACGTTTTCAACCCCAATTTGCTAACCCCTTCACTTCTAAAGTACTCTTCTTTCAGTTGCTGCACTTAAAAGGTGTTGTGGTTTTGTGCACGACTTTTTTCCACTTCAGCGTGAAAGATTTCCAAAAATTGGGTTTAAGTTTTGAAGGGTTGATAAGGGCCGTTTAATCCATTTAAAAGGGGTATAATTGATATTATTGAACCTGATGGGTAGTGCGGATTTTGAAAGCCTTCTCAGTAGACTTGGTCATGTGGTGGAGAAAGGAAATTTGAACAATTATAATGTAGAAGTGAAGAATTTAGAATTTGGCCAACGTGTTGAAGAATTGAAAAAATACCTTGCAGCAAGTTCTTTGGTACCCGTTGATCTTTCAGATGAAATATTGAGTCAACTGTTGTGTTCTCTTTTTGCCTCCAAAGATCCTTATAAACTGTATTTCTTCCTAGTGATGTTAAGCTTGAGTTCTGATGGACAATTGATCACCCCTGGTCATACGTATAAATTTGGACAAAAAAATGAGATTAAATTACTGGGGATGGACAATTGGAACAATGTTCTATGTTATTTTGATTCGTTGATGTTTGCAATGTTCGGTCGAATTGATGATTATGATGCAGCTCTATTGGTTTCCGATGGTCAAAATGAACTCAAAACTGCTCTTCGATTTCTTGTAAATCTCATGAGAAGTGGAGAATACGTAATCACCACCGATATCATTCAAATGATATGTCTTGTGCTTCTGGAATTGGGTTTTAAAGAGGCCATTTCTAAGAAACAACAAGATGTAGTGGCATGTTTTGAATCGTTGTGCTCTTTATTAGAAATTCCTCTTTTAACTTTAAAAATTGACATCATTCACAGTGGAAAAGTGGATTTAAATGACGATTTGAAATACATGAGTGAAAGAGTGCTCTTTATCAGTATTCCCGAAAATCAAATAGCAGATATGAGACCTGATACCATTCAAGAAGACGATGAAAAGTCTTTCTCCAGAAAGATGAAATCAAGGTTGTCAAGGACAAAAGATTCTGTCATTAATTTGGAAGATTGTTTAGACAGTTATTTCAACAATTCGGTTCAAGTGAAGAGGGTTCTTGAGAGAAGAAGAACGTTGACCATTGATAGATCGTCGTCTCCACCTGCTGAAGTTTCTCCAACTTCCACTTTGGATCAATCTTCCACTGTCATCAGTGATGAAACAATAGACTCTCATCCTGAAGAGTTACTCAGTGAACAAGAACGACTGGAAAGAAACCATTTCCTTGAACTGATGACTCTTCCCGATCTGGCTTCTGGTAGAGTGTCTCCTCGTCCAACCCCATTGAAAAGACACACAAGACGAGACTCGATGTCTAAAATCAATGAAATCATCTTTCAAACCCGTTCAAGATCCTCCACAGATGCCAGTGTCGTGAGCCCAAGACCTCATCTGAACAATGAAGTTGAACTTCCTGCTTGGATGTTTTTACAACTATTACCTTATTACGCAGATTTTAGTGCAGATGACATCGATAATCTCAAGAAAAATGGCCGTCTGATGTCAGATGAGAAAGAATCTGTAGAAATGGTGGAAGACACTTCGAAAGAAGAGACAACAGAGTCTACACCGATGAAACTGGCCTATTATTCCAAAAGACCAATTGTTCCTGTGTGTCTCAAACGTTATATATACAACGATAAAGGTCAAGCTCAAAAAATCACTAAGAAGTTCAACATTCCAACGGTGATTGATCTTCCTCGGTTTGTGGCAACGGATAGATCTACAGAAGCGAACAATGAATCCACTAACAGACAATTTGACCGGTTCAGATTGGTACTCGAAAGTGCTGTTTGTCATAGAGGTAGTTCTGTGGATTCGGGACATTATGTCCTGCTGGCCCGTAAAAGTCTGTATTCAGCCAAATCAAAGAAGAGGGATGAAGATCTGCCTTGGCTTTTGTTCAATGATTTGGACGAAGAGAAAATCGTGGAACGTCCTTTCAAGCAGATCTTTGAAACTGAACTGCCATATCTTTTGTTCTACAGGATCGAATCCTATGATTTTGAATGGAATGACAATTCTTCTCTGGTTTCCACTTTGAAACCTCCTACTGAAGGAAGAAAGAACTCGGTGTATTCATCTTTGAGCCGCATCTCTTCTGAAGAGCTCAAACTCACAAACACGATATCAACTGGTCTTTCTACAACTTCCCAGCCTGGTTCTGTCCTGTCCAAAAAATCCGATCACAAATCACATCATAAGTTCTCTTTCAAAGCACAAGGGAAGTCCACCAAATTAAAACCTTTTGATCCAACTTTTATCGACTTGAGTGATCGTTATTTCTGGTACTACCGTGGAGAAGATGGTAAGTTCCATAAACAAACCTTACAGGATCGTACTTCTACTCTTTCGAAATATCCAAAGACTTTTCAAGATACAGACACTGATCATTCTTCTGAACACGAGATCTCGAAAACAGATGAACCTCCTCCACCTTTAATCGTACCCCCAACACCTAATGTACTCTCCCCAGCATCCACCATCAAGAGATCTCACAAACTCAAACCAGATTTGAAAAAAAACCATAAAGGTAAGCATGACTGTGTCATAGTTTAGATTAATTTATATGCATACAAAATCTATTTCGTAGATGTGATGTGTTGTTCGATCATCTCTGTCCATGGTTCGACAAAGTCAAGACCAATACCTCCTCCGTTGTCGGTGTTAAACCAATCAAACACTGTATCTGTTGGAAATGAGAAGATGTCTTCAACGTGCTCAACATTGTCAACCTCCACCTCTTTTTCGATGGCCACTTCTTCGAAATCTTCTTGTAGATCTTCTTGATGTTGTTTTACAGAGATCTTACTCTTCATCTCAGAACAAAGATACATCAATATTGTGGAATATCTTGTGCAGAGATGGAGCTCATCGGGAGAAGCTTCTCTCAAAGTGATGGCAGCCTTTTGAATGATGCTCAAGATGTCTTCCAAGGGAATAATGGAAAGAGACATTATACTGGAGTTAACATTGTTACTCTGAGTCATCATCAAATAACACTTGACAACAAATGCCACTGCCTTGACGATTCTTGTGACCCATCTCACGGGCATATACTTTAGCATTCTCATTTTATGGAGTCTTTGAGTGCATGCCAACATCTCTTTTGATGCATTGAAGGCAATTTCAACATACTTTGAAGATTTGCTCAATTCATCCAATCGAAGCCTGTTCCTCTTCACATTTGGGGTATAATCTGTAAGCAGGAGTGAATAAATGTACAACTTGGCATAGTGATAGTCAAAGACAAGAGATTCCACATCGATCTGTTTGCCTATATCTTTTGCATATTTGGATTGAGGTTTCATCATCAAATGCATATGTTGACCTGTGTGAATCGTTATACCATGAGGAGACAAAAGATCTCCATATGTACGGTACCAATTCTGGACTAAAGGTGACAAGATGTTCAACACAGCCAAATTCTGACGTCTGTCAAGACCGTCAAGTTTGGGCTGATCTCCATAGAGAGTCTCATAACAGATCGACATGATTTGCAAGAGTTGAATCTTGGCCTTTTGCATTCTAGAAAACTTCAACTTGGCATCTGTACGTCTCAACACTTCCTCGTCTCCCCTCAAGACTACTTCACTCTCATCTGCTTCTTTGTTCCTTTTGAACTCGGAATCTTCATCTACATCTACTTCACTGAGAGAGTTCGAAAGCATGGATCTTTTACTCACATTCATCGCGGCAAAAGTTTCACTCACATGGCACGCCAAGAACACTCTTGAACTATGTTCCATGAACCCCATATCCTGTGCGAGTCTGACTGCTGATCCGATCAACATCCAACCCATTCGAGCACTTCTACGCATGGCACCGAGTCCTGCAACACCTTCTTCACTTAGATCAAGTCCTCCTGTGGTTCTGTCATCTGCATTCGCATAATCTGACCAACGCCAATGAATGGCTCGAGGATTCCATTCGGTGAAAAGTAGAAAGGCAAACACAGTCCCCAAAGATCTGGTAGATGCCTCAGCCCACACGGTTTGTGAAATGAGTCGTTGACAATAGACCCATAACCTTTCATGGATTTCAATGTGTCTCTCATCTGCTTCACCTTTGCCTTCAATGTCTTGGAAAGAATGGTATCTGGAAGAGATGGTGAGAATGGCACAGAGAAGAATGGGGTATCCGGCTAAAGTGTCAGGGTCCAGAAGTTCAGGTGGGACGTGTGGGAAAAAGGGATGCATGGTCGAGAAGAAGAGATGGATGTATTTCCTCGCTGTGCTCTCCGATAAGATGGAATTTTCACCGATGTATTCGGTTTCTGCAAGTTTGGAAGATGGTTTAGGCCGTAAACTGTGGCCAGATTCTACAGGGGGCATCACACGTCGCAGTCCTGTACCCGAATGGGACGACGAAGGAGATGAATCAACGTTTTCATGAGACAAATCAGTGAGTGACGAGCTGGAAGTCATTTTGGAAGCACTTTCAAGAATAGTATGACGTTCTCGAGCATCAATTCTATCTCTTTGGTCTGCTCTGGCAATGTTTCCAGCTGCTCTGGCCAAAAATTGAAGAGCCCCGGCGTATCCTGAGTCCAGATTCGGAGATCGCAGGTCTGCACTTTTCAAAGGAGGTAATCCTTTCTTGTCCTCCATAGACAACATTTGACGGGTATAAGGGTTCAAAACGTCGTCTCCGGATGCTTGGAGTAGAGCCGTTGGAGGTGGTAACGTTTGTACTCGGGCGGGGCGGGTAGGCGGAACTTCCGCCTGGACCTGCGCAGAGGCTTCCGCCTGGGATTCCGCCTGGGATTCCGGGTCTTGTTCAGAGCTCTGCAGCTGAGATGCCCTTTGAAAACGATTATGGGCCAGTTGTGGCCAGAGCTCATTTATAGAGGCATTGCTCGGAATCTTTCTGTGTGTGTCTATATCTGCCTGTGCTTTTCTTTTCCTTCCTGCAATCACATTCGCCTGTCCCCCACGTCGGCTTTCGACGAAAATACATTCTTTTCTCTCTCTACGGCATCTGGAACAAGGAGGTTCGCTTTCCCAGCCATCACACTTGACTTTACGGGTTCGGCAATTTAAACAGGCCTTGTATGACCTTCGAAAATTGTTGGATTCTGCTTTTACTGACATCTTCACCTATTACTTTATATGATCAAAAGCCGTCGAAAGCCTGTTTTTTGGTAGATCGTACACGACCTCCGAGACCTTTGATCAAAAGGTTTATACATCAAGACATTTGTCGATGACTTGAACAATGTGCAGTAACTTCTCTTCTTCGTATTGTCTGCAAACGACTTGAATATGGCCTTCTCCTCCTGCAAACTTTTTTTGTTCGTAATCAGCGTAGATGTATCCGTAATTCAGTCTTTGGTATTTGTCTGTGACGTCTTGTTCTTCAACTCTGCCATAAGGTATGATACAGGCAGGGAAATTTGTTAAATTCCAGCATCCTGTGTACACTGGAGCACCATATGAGTCGTGCGGTGGTGCAGTGAAAGGAGCTCCAGGACATATTATGGTATCCAGTTGAAGTTTTGCAAAGAGTTTGTTCCAAGCATTGATGATCTCTTTTCTCAGCATAATCATATCAGAAATGCCTCCAGCTGTTAAAGGAGGCAATCCAAAAACCTCTGCTCTTGTTTGGCCAAGACTGGTTATCGGAGGTTCTCCAGATTGTACAATTTGCCATAAAGTTTGCCAATTGTTACTGAGAGCGTAGTGATGGACGCACAACTTCCACATTTCCAAAAATGAGGGAGTCAGATCCAAAATTACAACTTCATGAGACTTCTCAAGTGCTGATACTGCTTTGTTAATGATTCTTGCCATTGGAGGATGGAGCGGGAAAGCAGGATCTTGTTTGAGAACACCTATTCTCAATCTTGAATTCAACTCAACAGGTCTGTAGGGTAACAGAAGAGCATCACCACCGTAATTCCAAGGTTTTTCTTCTAGAATCACCTTCATGAAGAAGGCTACATCATCCAGATGGTTGGCGATCACTCCCAGAGTAGAATCAATACTGTAACCTTTCTTATCTTTGACACCAGGAGCAGTTTGACCTCCGTATGGTAAACGACCAGCAGTGGGTTTCATGGTGTAAGTTCCACAGCACAACGAAGGAATTCTGAGGGACCCACCTACATCTGTACCTATACCCAATGGAGAACCTTTGAGTTTGACCAATGCCAGTTCTCCTCCTGAAGATCCTCCTGCTGCTAATGATGTGTTCAATGGGTTCAAAACACGGCCAATGACATGGTTATCAGATTCGGGACTCATAAGGGTCTGAGGAACATTGGTCTTCACGTAAACAACAGCGCCAAGATCTAGTAATAACTTGACCAAGTTTGAATATTCGGTTATATTTGAGCCATTTCCGATAAATGAGACATAACCGATCGTAGAGTCGACTCCTGGGATGTTGAAAGTATCTTTGAGAGAAATAGGCAAACCATGGAGTGGACCAACAACTTTTCCGGTCATCAGGAGTTGTTTATCAAGCCATTGAGCTCTTTCCAAAGCTAGATCAAACATAAATTCTGTACAACAATTTACCAATTGATGGGCAATGGCTGCCCTTTTACAGAATGCTTTTGTGACTGCTTCTGAAGAGTAATTTTTCGAGGCTAAGTTGTTGATCAAGGCAACAGCAAACATCTCTGTTATCTCCAACTCTTGATGGCTCAACAACCCACTGTTTCGTGGGATGTTCAAAACATTTGTTGCCGAAGTTTTTGAGATAGCAGCAGTTATCGAAAGTGGTAATTTCCAATCTTCTGGAATGAGAGCCTCTACTGACTTCTTTTTGGTAAAGCTTTTGGTCTTGTAATCGACATGGAGAAACAAACCGATGATTCTCGAAATGATATAGGTCAATATATACGGTAATGAAAACAGCATTATTTGATCAAATTATTGGTACCTTAAAACTTGCATAAAATTATGCATGGTCTTAAAAAAATTATAATAGGATCGAAGGCATGATATGCAGTATGTATTCAAGAGTCTAAGTAAGTTAATTAGCACCTTTGACAACGAGTTGACGGACATGATCCATGAAGGTTTGAAGACTGACGTCGTCGGTTAAAACAACTGCTCCTACACCTGAAGCCTTGGCACCCAAACCTGACATACCAAATGCCCCAAACATATCACCGCTCGAATCAGATTTATAACTGGTTGTAGGATTCAACTTGGAATATAAAAATCTCAGTTGAGATCCACCTTCTTCTGTGTCAATAAACCTTGGAAGTGGGAATCTGTCATAGATCAATTCACCCAGTTCTTGTCTTGGAACTTCTAAAAGTTGTTTAAAATGTTCGAATCCCTCTTGATTTTGGTACTCCAGTTTCCTCCAAGATGCAATTGTCTCTCCGTGATAGATCAAGATGTGGAAAAAAGTGTCGAGGAGTAAGATTCGATCTGGTTTGATGGACAACGAGTCTAAAAGTACCGGTTCTGGTTCCAGATTCAACTCATAAGCAGTCAATGTTGGTTGAATCATGGTCAATGAATTAGTTGTGTCTTCTGTGTTGAACACATGTCTGTAGAATAATGATTCATCAGGAGAGCTGTTGAAGACCTGAATGAAGTTGGATCTTCTCAAATGGAAGATGAACTGAGGATAGAGAGCGAAATATTGTGATAATTTGAACGATTCTGGAACGTTTTTCGAGTATTCGCCGAATTTTGTGCAAAGTTCTATCAAACTTTTATCCAACCACAACATGACATCGTTCTTTTCATCTCCCATGAGTTTAGATATAGCTCTACGGGCTACCAAGACTGCTGCAGCTTCTTGATCGAAGTATTGGCCCAAAGTGGCATCTGCTCCAAGAGGTAAGACAGGTCTTGATAACGTTGTGACACGGAGTCTGTAACCATTAGAAGGATGTTGGTAATACAAGATGAACTGTACAAAAACATGTTGTTGTACAGGACTCTCTTTGGGTACGTCAAAGTAGATGCCATAAGAAGATTGAGATCCAATGGCACAAAGTTTCCATGTAGTTGTACCTCCTTGGCCAATCTCTGTATCTGAAATTTTCCCCTTTGTGTTTCCAGACTTCATTGAGACTCCATGACCAATCATTCCACTGACAACAAGATTAGAACTAGTCTTCACCTCCAAAGTACCGTTGAGACCAAACTCCAAAAACCCCTCAGCATCACGGGCAAACAATTTAGCAAGAGATTGTTTGAAAATGGCTGTTGCAAAGGCATCTGCAAGCACAATAGCACCACCAGTTTGTTCGGTCAAAGGAGCCATTTCGTACAATCCAATCTGATCATAGGCACCCACAAAGAAGTCCACGGCATGTCCACTGGCTGTTGCTATGGCAGTTAAAGATTCATAGTACTTGGCAGCCTTTTTACAATGTTTGGCAGAATCGCTTGTGATGTCATGATGAGATCTGATTGGCTCTTTCAACAGGTCCCCAACGATCATTCCAGGTCCATAAGTACATGGACCACCTGAAAATACCATCAAACGAGCACCTGTCTTCTCAAAACATGTTCTCAAGAGTTGTAAGCCAACGTTGATGGCAGCTCCAGTGGCCCTTAAAGGTCTATGTGCTTTTGGAACAGGCCATGAATCTTCTATCAACTGTTCCAAGAGACCCGATATGACGTAGTCACACATACCTGCAGGCTGGAAAAACCTAGATCCTACATACTGCTGTTGCAGACTACGCAAATCATTGGGAAGAAGTCCAAGAACTTTCTGGACTTGATCTCCACTGTACTCTTTGGTTCCATTAAAGGCAAAGCTTCCGGCATCTTGACCCAACTCATGGACGTAGACATGTTTGCCATATGTCATAAAACCTACTAAGGAGTCAGAGGGCAAGAGACTAACACTGTTCATTATTCCTTCTTTGAGAGCTTCAAGGTTTTCCCGGTCAAGACTCGTGTCAACTAAGTACATGAACACAAAAGGAGTTGCCCTCTTTGGAGTGACAAATTCGATGGTGGAGCTTTCAGGCAGCAGTTGGAAGGGTAATTCTGTGATTGAAGGAGGTAAAGGGTTTGCCATTTGACAAAAATTACAGGTAAATGAGCGACGGTTGAGATCATAGAACGAGTATTGATTGGCAAAAGCCTGACAGTTTCGGCATACTAGAGGTTCAGATTCCACTATAGGGAGTGACTCGCGAGGTCTAAGAGGTGTGTATAGAGAGGCGAGAGGTACAGATAAACGATCTATGTCGATTTTTGTGCTGGGGAGAGCATTCCATGTCATACGTACTCCATCTTGGTCCTCGATCGATTCAAAGTCCTGGTGTTAGCTTTTCGAGGAAAATGTTCTTTGGATACTCACCATCGTCAATGAATAGTTTATAATGTAGTTTATAAGGTACGGTTATCAGTTATTCAAAGAAGTTTGTGTTTTGAACACGCTCTTGTAATATGCTCAGTTTGTGTTTTCAATTTTTCAAAATTTTTTTTTTTTTACTTGACAATTTTTCAAATTCCAATTCGTAAACTGCTCAGACGTTGAAGAGCTCATCTCTGGACATTCAAAATGATCATGTTCCGTAGAGGGTTTTGGAGAGCTTATAGTAGTGTTTTGAAAGATGAGGGAGATGTTTTGAATCGGAAGATCTTAGTGAAAAGTCGTCATCATGGGTTTTATCCTACTTTAGGTGAGGTATCTGTGAAAGTGAACGAGATGCTTGGAGACGACAGAGAGAGATTTGGGACCAAAATGTTTGAAACAATACGAGTTCCAGAGTTCAGAAGAAAGTTTTCACAGTACGAATTTCTGGAAACCAATCAATTGAATGAACTTTACCAGTTAAATGGCAGAATTGCCAGTCTTCGTAAAGCTGGTAAAGGAATGATGTTCATAGATGTGGAACAGGACAGTGAAAAAGTACAAATAGTTCTGTCGCATAAAGGCATGAATCTCCCAAAAGAGAAGTTTGTCGAGACCCATTCTTTTAGACCTGGAGATATCGTATCTTGTGTAGGGTTCCCCGGAGTCACTAAAGTGGGAGAACTCTCTTTAAAGGCGACTATTCCATTACAAATGTTATCACCAACACTTGCTACACTCCCTCCAAAGTTGACTGACCCTGGGAAAGTGAATTCAAATAGAGTTCTGGACTATTTGGTGAACAAAAGAGCAGTAGAAATCATCAAATTGAGATCTCAAATCGTCTCACGTCTTCGACAATTTTTGAACTCGAGAGGATTTATCGAAGTGGAAACTCCTTTGTTGGCGTCTGCAGGATCAGGAGCCAATCTGAGACCTTTTGAAACTTCTAGTGTTCATCTTAAAGATGCTGGAGGTGTGAACATTCCTCTATTTCTCCGTGTGGCTCCTGAACTCTGGCTCAAGAAATTGATCATTGGAGGATTCGATAAAGTTTATGAGATCGGTAAATGTTTCAGAAATGAAGGTCTTGATGCTACACATAATCCAGAGTTCACTACATGTGAATTTTATCAAACTTATACATCTTTAGAAGAGCTAATGGAATTGACCGAATCAATGTTCAATGACATGTTACAGAGTATAAAAACAAACGAGATCCTGACTGAAGCATGTGAATCATTACTTGAACAAAAGTTTCGAAAACTTGAATTCATCCCAACCATAGAGAAACAATCAGGATTACAATTACCTCAAGAACTATCTGTGGAAACATTAGATATGTACTTTGACAAGTTAAGTTTGGAAAAACCAAAAATTAAATCGGTACAGCAGTATCTTGACCATCTCTGTGAAAACTTTATTGAACCTTTATGTGAACAACCATCGTTCATCTATCATCAACCTGCTGAGATGTCTCCTTTACTGAAATCAATGATATACAGTTATGGTGATCGCAAATACCGTATTTCTAGAAGATTTGAACTATTTATACAAGGAAGAGAATACGTGAATGCATATGAAGAAGAAAATGATCCATTTCAACAACTTATAAACTTTGAAGACCAACTCAAAGCCAAGCTTGATCATCTGGATCATGAAGCAGTTGTACCGGACTACAAATACGTGGAAAACATGGAATTTGGAATGAGTCCTACAGGAGGTTGGGGTCTAGGCATTGATAGGTTGACAATGTTACTTTCAAACTCCCCAAGAATTGAAAACGTCTTAACTTTTGGCAAACTCAACGATGTTCTCAAGCATTAGAGTCGTGTATATAATATCAAAGTGAAAAATTTCATCAAAAAAAAAAAAAAAAAAATTTGACCCGATGAGCATAAAATGTTAAGGAAACAAGCCAGAGAGAGAAGGGAATATTTGTATAGAAAAGCAGTTGAGCTTCAAGAGTCTCAACAGACTGCTAAGAGGCAACAGTTAAAGCTGGCTTTGGCGGCTGGAAAACCACTTCCCAAAGAGATAGCAGAGGATAAAGAATTACAACAGAATCTTATCTACGATGAGAGCATTCAAGAACAAGTGGATGATGAATACAGTGCATTGAGTGGGATTAGCGAGCCAAAAGTGGTTGTGACGACGTCTCGTGATCCTTCTACAAGACTTTCCCAATTTGCCAAAGAAATCAAACTCATTTTCCCAACGGGAGTTCGACTCAACAGAGGTAACTATATCATGCCATCTTTGGTTGAAAGTTGTAAAAGTTCTGGAGTTACAGATTTGGTTGTTTTACACGAACATCGTGGTGTTCCAACTACTCTTACAATTTCTCATTTCCCCCATGGACCAACTCTGATCTTCACACTTCATAACGTTGTACTAAGACATGACATTTTAAATGCCGGTAACCAAAGTGAGAGTTATCCACATTTAATATTTGAGAATTTTGGATCTAAATTGGGACAAAGGGTTGAAACTGTGCTCAAGCATCTTTTCCCACCTGGGGTTAAAAAGGATTCACCAAGGGTGATAACTTTTGTGAATAAAGAAGATTTCATCAGTGTTAGGCAACATGTTTATGTCAAGACCAAAGATGGAGTTGAAATAAGTGAGATTGGACCTAGATTTGAGATGCGTCTTTTTGAATTGAGACTTGGAACATTGGACAACAAAGATGCCGATGTAGAATGGCAATTACACCGTTTTGTCCGTACTGCTAATCGTAAGGATTATTTGGCATAATTTTATATACAGAAATAAAATCAACCTGAACGAATGTCTTGTGAATATTGGCGTAAAGTTTCTCCCACGTTTGAGATCACCACTTGATCTTCTTGAGTCGGAGATTCTAAAACGTCATCGATTGCATGTATGGAAGAATTCAGTGGGATTGAACTGTTGGAATGAAGTTTGTGGAGAGAATTTTTGGAAGAATTCGATAAACCTCTTGGTTTGGTCCTTGGATTATCTTCGTTATCACTGGAATCCGAATTGGAATCAGGGTTTAGAGTGAATTTTTGGTTATGGTTATTTGTGTTTAACTTGTTGAGAAGTTGATTTCTCAGCGACAGTTGTCTTGAAAGGGTTGGGGAATGGACCAAAGTGGGCAGTCTCATTGATCTGGAAGCAGTGGAATCTGCTCTTGTTCTTGGACTTGTGAGAAAAGAGGAACTCAAAGTCTGTGAAACCGACGGCCGGCGAGGAATGCTCAGATCTTGTTCCTCGTTTTGGATCATATCGGCATACGATAAAAAGGAGATGGTTGATTTGCGTTCTCTCAATTGAGGAGATGCAATGAACAGAGAAGTGGATCTTTCCAAAGGAGATCTCATGTTATTTGTGGCCAAAGAAGATCTACGGCTCAAAGGTTGTTGTGGAGAGTTAAAAGCTGAACTCAAATTCTGTACAGATGAACGTCTCGGAGAATATATCATGTCGACTTGATCTAGATCTGTATTTGATTGGATCAATGTCAGAGTGGAATCGATCAGCAGAGGTATGAAATTTTCATTTGTCAAATGTGATGGCGCCAATGAATTTTGACGTATATTTGGCGGCATCTCTTCTTCAAAATTGGGGAATGGATCTTGTACATAACGTTCAAAGATCAATGAGGATTCAGACATGGAATCAGATTTCGAATTTGAATTCGATCGAGGTGGTAATTGATGAATTTGATTCAAATTTTTTAAATTCTCATCCGTCAACGACAATGGAGAATTTGGAGAATTCATAATTTGGTCTTCAGAATGTGGATCATGATCGGCTTCTTCTGCTCCTTTGGAATTCTTCCTATTCCCGAAACTAAACAAACTTAATCTTCTCTTTGGTGGTGAACCTGATGTATTCATTTGAAGATATATTTAATTGTAAAACAACGTGACAAGTCGATGGCAATGCTTTTTAATTTTTAATAAATTGCCAAAAGCGAAATGATATCATTGATTTTTTTATTGATTTTTTGCTTTTTGGTTGCAAAAAAACTAAAAAAAGATAGATCGGCATCGGCAAGGGGATTTGGTGATTTAGACACTACTTTTACTACCACATTTGCATGATAATCTAGATTGTCATCTTCTTGGTTCTATTCTGTCTTTTGGTAATTGATTTGGTGATTTATACACTACTTTTACTACCAACCTTTTGCATGATAATCTAGATCATCATCTTGTTCGTTCCATTCTGGCTCTTTTGGTAACATTAAAGTCTTTTTATCAACTTCTTCTATATCTGAAATTGAACTATGATCTAGATCTGGTAGATCGTCTTCTTTTTTATGTAGTTGTCTATCCCAAATCATTGAAGTTCTCAAACTTTCACTCAATTCTGTCAGTAACATCAATTTTCTGCTTAATCTTGGACTGAGTTTTTCACCCGGTATCATTTTACTGTTGGGTCTTTCTACAAAAGATGAAGTTCTGGATTTGGGGATGGCCATTGTTTGTGAAGGTTTTGAAGATGTGGAAGAATCACTGTCCAGATTCAGAACTTCGTTCAATTTAGAACGGGCCCTTTGATGCAGATTTGGAGGAAACATATGGGTCAGTAAAGCAGTTGGTAATAAAGTTGAGGCAGTAGGAGGAGCATTGGATTGATGAGAATGAGATGGACGTCTGCTATTGGCAAAATAACTCGTCAAATTTAACAGACTTTGTGACATCAATCTCGATAAAGAATTCGGTCTTTCTGCCGTTATGGATGAATTTGAAAGCAGCCTTTCCACTTTAGGTCTAGGTACATGCATAGTGGTGGCCAAGGCATTAATGTTGGTCTGTGAAGGTGTCACAGATGAAGATTTACGGTGGAAACTAGACGAAATCTCTAGAGAAGATTTGGATTCAATCACATGTTTCTTTGGTTTGGAATCTCCCAATTCGTTCAAAAACAATCCGGATAACAAGGATCTTTTGATCTCTGGTTTTTCGTTCTCCTTTTTCGTGAAATGGATACGACTTTGTTCTTGTTCATCTTCAGAACTTACCGAAGACCATTCTGAATCGGAATACGAATCCGATGAGTAGATGAATTGTTGTTGATGGTCATGCTGTTGTTGAAAGAGTGATGTATTACTCTTTTGATCAGGTGACTTTTTTGTGATTGTCAGTTCCAGATCAGATTCATACCGTAGATGATTTGGATGTGTAATTATATGATCTATGGATCCTACAATGTCAGATTCAGGAGGAGATGGTGAACTTTCGATGAAAAACATCTTGTTGGCATCTTTCTTATGAAGACTTGTCATCCCCAAATTTGTCAAAATAGCCTTTTTACGTCCAAGTTTCCTCTGGTCTTCTTCTTTGGATCCAAAAAGTGAAGAAACTGCCGGTAATTGGTTGTTAAAGAGTGATGAAACTTTTGGTAGACGATAATCTTCATTTTTGGCAAAAAGAGATTTCGGTTTTGGAATTTCTGGCTGATTGGGCACTTCTTCATCTTCTGATGATGAAATTTCTTCTGTTATTTCATTTCCGACATGTTGAATGCTGATATTGCTCACTTGTCTCAAAGTTGGAGGACGTTTTGGTTTCGAAATGGATGTTGGAGCATGCGATATGTTTATAAGAGTTTTGAAATCTGAATTCAGAACTTTGTTTTCATGTTTTCTTGATTTGAACGATATTCTTTTCAGCAGATTTTCTAATCTGACGCCGTTAAGGACCATCAGCGGATGGTGATAAATAGCATTATGGAGTCGTAGTACGGCATCAAAATCTTGTACTAATAGATCTTTACGGACCTCTAAAAGAGGTTGCCGGTTTGAAATTGGAGTTCCACTCATGACAAGTGGACTATATCTAGTCCTTTATATTCGATCTGTAAGCTTTCAAATTCTAAACGATGATAGATAAAAAATGTGAAAAGGCAGGCGGAAGCGCGCGCCTGTCATTGGGCGGAGGCTCTGGGTGACTCCTCCGCGCAAAAAAAAAGCATGGCTCGGACAACTGATGATGATGGTTCGGACAAATCCGGGTACACGGGGGTGATGACTATAAAAGAGGGGTGTTGTGGTGCATGAGTAGATGACCAGAGATGGGAATAAAAACGTGGAATATTTATTTAGTATTGACGTCATTTTTTGTCTTGTAACCAATTTTGAGCCTCTGATAACCCCTTTTGAGTTTTATCGTTGGCGAAATTTAAACCTTTTTTAGTCTCAGAGATGGCAGAATCTGTCCATTCTTTAAATTTGGCATTACCTTCCACCATTTTCTTTTCAAAATCGTTGTAGTATTTTTGAGCATTTTCCCATTGTTCACGGGCCAATTTTTCAGCCTCTTTGTCCTTTTTGGAAGCCCAAGAGTACCAATGAGTACGTTGTTTATCAAAATTAGCCTTTGCCTCGTTTAAATTTGCCAGAGCTCTATCACGGAGTTCTTGGATCAGTTGAGGTTTATTTACCAAATCGTCATATGCCTCTTTGGAGAAAAAAGTTGCATTTTCTCCAAAACCTCTTGAGACTTCGGCAATCAACTTATCCAATTTTTCTTCATCACGTTGATCCACACTCTTGAGTCCGAACCAAGGTTTAGCCAGTTCTGTGGCATTTGAAACTTGTTCTTGCAGTTCAGTCGATTTTTTGTTCAAAATCTCTTTGGCACTTCCTAATGTGGCAATTGTGGAGTCGCTGGCTCTAGAGATTGCATCAACTGCTCCATCTTTGGTCTGTTTCAATTTAGATCCCAGTTCTTCTTGTTCTCTGGCCCAAAATGAAGTGTTTTCTCCAAATCCTCTGGAAACATCTCCAACAGCCTCATTAGTCTTATCCTTCTCAAATTTGAACCATGAATCCGCCTTCTTGGCCGCTTTATCGGTCTCTTTCTTGGCACTTCCAAACCAAGATTTGGCTTCTTGCTTCGTTTCCTCAGCCTTATCTTTGGCTTCGTCAACCACTGTGCGTTTGCCAAAAATGGCATCTTTAACCGAGTACACTTGGTCGTGCACGGCAAACAGAATTCCATTTACGGCATCGATATACTTATCTCCCAACTTCAAAATGGCATTCTTATTTGGATCATATTCGGCATAACGTTTGGTGGTTCCCACTCCCAGATTGGCTCTGTCACCCACATTGTCCAAATAATTCTTTGTATCCTTCAATGCACTCTTCACCTGAGGCTTCCCGGTCTCCTCCCAATATTTCTCTCCCTCCGCCTTTTTCTGCGCAGCCCAGGCGGAGGCTTGCTTGGATTTTTCATCCGCCCAAACTTTCAGTTCTTCACTTTTTTTATCGGCATTTTGTTGTATTGAGGTCAAATGTTTGTCAACTTTGGCTCCAACTGTGTCACCTTTGAGTTGGTTATATTTTGTGGCTGGCCAAGTTTTTGGTTGATTAATTTCTTTTTGTAATTTTTGATCGTAGAGGTAATAAGCAATACCTGCTGCTGCAACACCACCAACGATAAATCTTCCTGACATTGTTTATGTGATGGGGTTCATTTCAAGCATACCCCGGCTTTTATATAGGTCTCAATTAATAGCAATAAAATTTGATTGCTGTTTCGTAGTGCATGAAAAAACAGTTGCTAAAAAAGATGTTTAAAAGGAACAATGTATTAAATTTTAGAGGTGGTTTAGTAGAAAAAAGTTGAAAACTGTACTTGTTGGATTGAATTGAGTCTGTTGTTGAGATTTTTCCAATCAAGTGAATAACTTGTAAAATGAGGGGTGTGTTTTATCCATTTGATAGATGCGCATAATAAAAATCAATTGCTTTTTTGCGCACATGCATATGCATAATTAAGAGATGATGTAATGTTCAAACAGATGAAACAAGGATTGGTGATAGGGTAGATGAAGAGTTAGAAGTTGATGAAAATGTTTGTTTATAGTTGGTGAAGATGTAATTTTAGAAAGACCGGAAGGTGGGTTTCGATTTTGTATATGGAACAATTGATGTATAGATTTAATGATGTTGTCAAGATTCATGTGATGATGGAGCTATTAGTAGATAATTGTTAGTGTGATCTTGTTATCACCTCGATATCTCTTATTGTCGATTTTTATCTGCTTTATTGTCTAACTTTTTCTCACACCTTTTATTGTGCTGTCCCAATTAGGCAATTGAAAAAAGGGATACAGTTATGGGGCTCTTGAGAAACGGTATATAACGGTGTGAAGAGTCTTGAAGATTTGAACAAGAATGAGTCTCTCTGATTTTGATCCAGTATATCAAACTCTTAACTATACGTCTGCCTATGGACCTGGTTCCATCACTTTCCAAGATTTAGAAACCTATATGGTGTCTAACGTTGAGGTTTCCATCATTTATGGTTGTACAATTGGTTGTACCGGGTTGATGCTGGTGGTACTCTGGATGATCAACAATAACAGATACACTCCGATCTTTATCATTAATCAACTTTCTTTATTACTTTGTTTGATCCGTGCAGTGCTTTATTTAAAATATATAACTGGACCGTATAATTCTGTTGCTTCCTATTTCACTGGTTTCGATCTTGGCACTTCCCAAGCCAAAGGGGTTTCTGCAGCAAGTGACATCATCCAAGCATTACTAGTTCTGAGTATTCAAACTTCTTTGGTTTTCCAAGTGAGAATAATTTTTAAATCTCTTCAAGTGCGTTTTTTGGGGGTAATTTTAACTTCGATTGCAGCTTTGACTGGAGCAGCCACCACAGGCGCTTATTTAGCAGCCTCTATCAAAGCTGTCATCTCGTTATACAACAATGAAGCATTGGATGGCACTTTGACAAATTTGCCAATCATTCTATTTGCTCTGTCTACAATCTTTATATGTATAATTCTTATGACCAAATTGGCATTGGCTATAAGATCGAGAAGATATATGGGACTCAAACAATTCGATACTTTACACATTTTGATCATTATGACCTTACAAACCATGATCATCCCCACAGTTATGATAATTTTATCGTTTGGTTTCATCACCACCGTTTATGCTCGACTCAATCCGATTGCATTCATGCTAGCCACATTGCAATTGCCTCTTTCATCTCTGTGGGCTTCGTCTGCTAATAATTCCAAAAAGCCAAGTTCGTCTGGTACAGAGTCCATTACAGCATCGACAGAGACCGATAGTATTGCTGGAGAAGGTTGTTCACCGAGAGAGGCACATTTTACAGTTTATCCGAGAAGAGGATTCAGTGGTTACGAATTGAATGAAGATGATAAGAACCTTTGGAGAGAAACAAATGAAGTTATATCTTCATACAGTGAAGAAGGGGAGAAAAGGGGTTACTAAATGCCCAAAAGGGAAATACTTATATAACACATATGACAGACAATAACCTTTGAATTGTAGTGTAAAAATTGAGATACCGAAAAAGGCAACTCTTCTAATCGTGCCTAAAACCGTACAACGCGACCGATGGAGAAAGTATATAACATGCATACCCCTATTAAGTTTCCTATTTGGGACAAGATCGTGCAGCCCTTGCATAATTCCTATTGTTCTCTCTCGCGTTTCCTGCATATTTCACTAGCAAAAAAAATTCGAGACGCGATTGAAATGAAGTGCGTCACTCCTTGAAGACGCCAAACCTTTGAAGGTTCTTTAAATAGAGAAGAGAGCCAACTTTGATTGAAGGGTTAGCATGTTACTTCTTTTACTTTGTTGGACTGCTCTTGTAGTTGCTACACCAAGGGTTGGTTTCCCCTTTGATGAGCAACTTCCTACAGTTGCACGTCAAGGAGAATCATATGAGTTCCAATTGAACAATGAAACTTTTGTATCTGACGTGAGTCTGGTATCGTTTGGAGCACTGAATTTGCCAGACTGGTTGACTTTCGAGGCAAGCACAAGAACTTTAAGCGGTACTCCCACAGATGATAGCCCTGTGGAGATCACATTGTTGGGTTATGATTCTGATGGAGAAATATCTAGAAATTACACACTTCAGGTCTCTTCAGACCCGGGACCTGAATTGGCCTCTGCTGACATCATGTTTGAAGAGTTGAGCACTTTTGGAGACACAAATGGCTACGATGGACTTGTTCTCCAAAGTGGACAAGAGTTCACTTTGAATTTTTCTCTGGACACTTTTGACACGGACAATTCCAGTCATGCGATTGTGGCATACTATGGAAGATCTGCAGACCGTACTTCTTTACCGAGTTGGGTAGCTTTTGACTCTGATACTGTTTCATTCTATGGGACGGCACCAGCCGTCAACTCTGAAATTGCACCGAGTGAAGAATTCAACTTGGCTTTGATCGCTACTGATTACTCGGGATATGCAGGAGCCATTGGAACTTTCTCAATTGTAGTAGGTGCTCATGAATTGAGCACTTCTCTCACCGGTGTGACTATAAATGGAACTGAGGGTCAACTGGTGAATTATTCGGTGCCATTTAACGATATCTATTTGGATGGTGAGCCAATTCTGAGCTCCAACATATCATCTTATGGTCTTATTGATGCTCCTAGTTGGATCACACTCGATGGTGAAACCATTTCTGGAACCGTAGAAGGATCTGCCAGTTTTTGGTTCAACTTGACAGACGTTTACGGAAACTCTGTCTCGATAGAGTACGAAGTGGAGATAAAAGATTCTCTTTTCACAGTTGACAGTCTTCCAGAAGTAAATGCCACTCGTGGAGAATGGTTTTCGTATCAATTTTTAGAATCCTGGTTGACTGATGCCAATGAAACCACTTTGGATGTCAGTTTCGATGCCGATTGGCTTTCTTGGCACAGTTCTAATTTGACTCTTTCTGGACAAGTTCCAAGTGATTTTGAAGATGTCGAAGTTGAAGTGTCTGCTGAAAGGGGGTCCATGTCCAAAAGAGATGATGATTCGTTGAGTTTTGAGATTGTGGGGGTGAAAAAGACTAGTACAAGTAGCCATTCGAGCTCTAGTCATTCCAAAACTTCGAGTAGTACCAGTTCCAAAACGTCTGCCACTTCATCTGCCACTTCATCTCAAGCAGCTTCTGCTACTACCACAGCTAGTTCCGAGCCGGTTGCCAAGAGTACGCATAAATCCAATAAGAAGACTTTGGCCATTGCATTAGGAGTTGCACTTCCTGTTCTGGCCATCATTCTGTTGCTTTTAATACTCTTCTTATGTTGTAGAAGACGGAAGGATGACGATGAAGAACAAGAGAAGTCAATCTCAGGACCATATCTTGATAATCCTCTGAATCAAAACCCTAGCGATTCTTCCACACAGAATTCTGACTCTCCAAAGCGTCTTTCTGCATTGAACGTTCTTCTGATGGAGAAAGAATATGACAGTGATGCTTCTTCGGACACAAAAGCCAGTGTATATGAAGATGCCATGACTGACGAGGTGCCGCAACGTAGTTGGCGTCGTCCTTTATCTCAACAGTCTCTTGCAACGGTGGCCACTCAGGAATTGTTCACAGTGAGAGCTGTTGATGAGGATTTGAGAAGACAGAGTGCTGTGTCACTCTTGTTCGGTACGAGGCAGTCCTCAGAGGCCAATTTCCAACGTCTTGACAGTGATGGGAATGTTGTAAGTTTGGCAAGCGTGGGAAGTTTCGGTAGATTACTGCTGGTGCCCGAGGACTCCCAATACATGACAGCATCAAATGCCAGCACGGAGTCGTCATTCACGGATGAGTTTAGAGCCCGGGAAACGTCGAATGGAGATCTCAAATGGGCACATGTCGATGCGTCGCTGACATCTTCGAGATATAATTCAACGGCTAGCTTTGGACCCCAAAGACAGGCCTCAACAGCGTCTGCAAGAGCCAGATTGGTCGATTTGGACACACGTAGAATCGATGTCCTCGATCAACTGGACAGTGACGAGAGTCAAAGTGCACAGATCTCGTATCTGGGTTAAGGAGTTTGTAGTATTAATGGATAATGGGTTTGATAAATATCTATAAATTGTAGGATCCCTTTTGTTGTTCAAAGTATTGAGCAGTATCTCTTGCTCTACGGCGTCCTTCTACATAAGACATCATTTCACTATAAGTCTGAGGGATGACACTGGTATAACCTGGTCCTTCAATTTCTGTCCCCAGAGGTACAAAGAAAGAATAGATAAAAGTTCCACTTGGTTTTTTATCATCCTGAGCCAATTCTTTGATGCTGGTGTCGACTTGGACTTGGACCAAAGTTCCAGGAGAGGACAAGAATTCTTTTTCGTTGTTTGACAATTTGTTGGTTGGAGGGAAGTCGAAATCACATTTTGGTACAACAACCGGTTGTGTTCCTGGTGGATAAATGTGTTCTGTGTAACATACAGAAGCTTCCATGTACAAGACAGAACCGACAGGGACAGGAGCTTTAAAAGTGGTTGAATCCAAAGATACAAATCTTGGAGGCAGATGAGAGAAAGCAGCCGAAGAACAATATGCCAATTCAAAAGTTTGTCTCAACAAATAGCCACCAAAAATCATATAAGAATGACGATTCCTGTATTGTGGTTGCATGAACAAGGTGGAAAACATCCGAGTTTCAGACATGAAATGTAAGTTATCGGGTCTCTGTGGACCCAAGGATTCGAGTTGTTTGGAATTTGTCCACAATTTATGTACCAATTTGGATTCCTCTGCAGTTGGTGGATTCTGTTCCAAAGTTTCAAGTTTGGCTCTCAACTTTTTAGAAGCATTATGGCTTTCAGCTCTTCTGTAATCGATCCAATCTTGTTCTGAAACTGGCAAGAGTTTGTTTATCGGGAAAGATTTGTGAGTTTCTGGATTACGGGCCACAAACGTGAAATTGGCAGTTAAAAAGCAATCTTTTTGATCCAAAGACTCCATTGAAACGTTTTCAGGTGCTGAATCTTCATAGGCATAACCTTTGACAGAGATTTCCATGGAAGAACGTCCGGTCCAAACCACGGATCCTGCCAAGATGAAGTTATATTTTTCAATCTCATCAACTTTACGAACCATATAGATACGATCCACGGAAGCAGTGACGTTGACAGGTTCAGCAGGAGCACAATGTCTATAGGCAATTCTACCTGCTAAAGCATCCAAATCTTGGAACAATTGTCCAACTCTGAGTCTTCCAGCGGCGTTTATGTAAGAATCTCTGAGCCAAATGTCGTCTTTGAACGGTAATTGGAGATAACAAAACGAATCTGCAGCCGTTCTTTCACCAACTTTATAAGTCTTTGGAGTTCGATAGGCATATGAATCCAACATTTTACCTGCTTTGAGCTGTTTCTCACGTTCTTTAAGAGCATCAGACCATGTTGCCTTATTTGGAGATGACGTTTGGAAAATACGTTGTGGATCTGAAGAATCAGCCAAAATTGTAGCGGCAGCATCAGCAGCATCAGCAGCGTTATTGGAACCAGCAACGGTATCAGGTCTATGAAAGTTTTTCAAAGCAGAATTGTATCTGCGACTGAACAAAAGAGCACATCTCGGCTGTTTCAATACAACTCTTGTGAGCATCTTTAAACGATGAGTTAAATTCGGAAAGCGACTTTTTTATATATGCCCGGGGCGCAGGTGGGGTCGGAAAGGAGGGGAAACCGGAAGAAAAGCAGGAGGGGTAGAGATAACGGATAGGAGGGGAATTGGAGGATACGAGAATGAAGAAGGATGTGATTGTGAAGATGGTGGACGATATGACGAGAAGCGATGAGATGAGATGGATGCTGTAGAAGTTGGCAATCGGATGCGCACCAGTAAAAATTCAGAAATTATTCAGCCGATGAGCAAAAGATGAGGAAAGGGGGAAATTGAAAGAAGGGACGAGTATTGGAATTGAGAGTTCTCATTTTGGGTCCAATCAGGATGAATGGGTATTAGGATTGGATGAGAACGAAAAAGGGGGATAAAAATTTTTGTAAAAGCATAAATAAAGAATAAAGAAGAGGGGTAATTATCCCGGGATCAAGCCCGGAGTATTGAAAATCTCGGATTTGGTAGGATGAGATCGTAGAAATACGGCCATAAAAGCAGACTCGATGGACTGCATGGATAGGTTGCGTCCATCTCCGATTTTTGAACCCAATGTTGACAGTCGCATGGAAAAAATTTTCATCTTCCATCGCAGGTTGCATAGAAAAACTTTTCACTTGTCAAATTTTATGCTCATCGCCGTGCTCTCATCGGGTGCACTTTTTATTGTGAAATTAACAGATATCGGGCTTAAATCTCGGTCTACTACTCCGATAGTTTCAAACGCCTTATGCAACTACGCTCTTATTACTCTTTTAGTTTCCTAAAACAAGCTTATAAAAAAAATTTAGGCATCTCAACAATAGTTTCGTCTGTAGACAGTGCGACGTACATGCATCGCAGTTGAATAATCTTCATACTCCGAAAAAAAACGTAAGAGGGTCTACTGCATAGAGAAGGAAAATGAAATTGCTAGTCTTCAATAGTCAAAATCGATATTTACATCTTTAAACTAAATATTTTTCATACATGTTCTCATCCTATTAGATTAAATTCTGATTTGAATCCACGACCTACAAGTTTAAATTTTTTTTAATTTTTTATTAGCTTAGTCCTCGGCTGTAAAAAAACCGTTACAAGTCAATGTATGCATGCACAATTGTCCACGTGACCCAATATTTGCCCTTTTTCATGCACAGTTTTATAATTTTATGCGCAAGATAAGACCCACAATTTGAAAACGGGAACGAAAAAAAACAGGATTACAAATGTGCATCAAGGCAAAGTGGAGCCAAGTCCAGCATGATAACGATTAGGCTGCAGAATATGACCCTAATTTACTTGGAATTTGTATCTAATGGATCGAAATCACAAAACTTTCAAAAAGATCAAACTCCACGTTTTATTCATAATACGATTCAGGGGTTTGGCTAGACTGTCTGTTATACCCGTTGCATGAAGAATACAATGCACTCTCAAATTTCTTAGTGTTATTATTCTAAATCAAATTTAAAGTTTATTAAATTTAAACTCTTCAAGCCCTGATGTGTTTTGATCGAATATTACATTAGTAATTACAGTAAAACGTGAATCGCTAGATAGATAAGAAAAGAACCGGTAGATTTGATTAAAAGTGACATGTAGAGTGCTTAAGATAATTAATAAAGGTGGTGTTTGATTCACGTTGTCAAGACCAAGTGTGGAGATAAGAAATAATTTTTAAAAAAAGATCTACAGGGGGTTGGGGGCAAATCCGAAAGAGAGGAGATAAATTTAAAAATTGATCATGCAAATCTCTAACGGTTTTTTTGCATGTAAATAGAATTTAGCAATTTAGAATTGGCAATATTTTTGCAGTGTTTATCTTTTTCCAAGAAGCACTATTGTTAGAGATGTGGGGACACGAGTACAATTGACTTATGTAATTGGACATTACCGTAATTTGCTTTAACCACGATTTTTGTAATAGAGTGGATTTGGTGGACTTATGCATTGTCTTTTTATTTTACAACAATATTAAAATATGTGCCCTCATGCATAACCATCTGCCCCTTTTGTACACAAAAAAGAAATTTTTCACTGCTAATTCGTAGAAATTTCTTTTTCCCACAACTCCTCTCGGTCCACTTTAAATAAGTTGCAATATCCATTCAGCTTGCAAAACTTGTTCACAAGTATAAACCAATATGGAGTTCTTCACACAGGACTCTTTCAACCCTGGACTACCCAAAATCACAACAATACCATCATCGAATACCGATGTCGTACAACAAGACACTCCTCCTTCCACCGATTCTCCCACGGATTATGTGCCCAATATAGAAGACGTTCTCAACGGTACATCTGTAGCTCCATATTCAAGAAATCATTTTCTGCAATATCTCATGGAACGTCATTGCTTGGAAAATTTAGAGTTTTACCTCGAGATTGAAAAATTCTCTCAGTTGACCAACGTGATAGAAATGGAGTACAACTGGAAATTTATTTATAATAATTTCATCGAGCCGGAATCGCCAAAAGAAATTAATTTACCTGCATATATCAGAGATACGTTTCAAGAGAACGTGATACCCACTTCCCAACAACTCAGTGGTGCTTTAAAAGTGGTTTTCGATTACCTCCATGAAGCATATGTGGGGTTCACCACTTTTAGACAAGAGACTTTGAAACAGCAAAGACATGATTATTACTTCCAAGCGGCTGCACCTGTGGCACGGAGACAATCTCCTTCATTACGTTCTGGATCTCCTTTGAGTCCTGCTCTCTCGAGTCGGAACACTCCAACCCCTTCTGCATTGAAAAGGGACGAGGATTTCCCGTTTGAAATGAGTGATGACGACGTTATGGAAGAATCCGAAGAAGAAATTCCTACATCAAGAACTCCTTCTCCGGTTTCTTCCCAATTCCGTGGTGCTCGGAACGCCTCAGTTTCAAGCCATTCGACCAAAATGAGCCTTGGATCTTTGAAAAATGACTCTGGATGGAGGAAAATGGGCAAAAAATTGAAATGGCGCCGTTCTTCAAACTCGTCCAATGAATAATGACCTTTTATGAATGCATATATAACCTTCTTATCTCATCTAATCTCATCTTATCTGAAAAAGTCGTGTAATTCGGAGAAGTCGGAAAAGAAATGCTCATCGCGTTTAGTTTCTTTTTTTCAATTTTTTTTCCCTCGTCATTCTGAAAATTTTCTATAGGGCATTGCAAATGTGACTATAAAGTTGGACAAACCGCACTTGACTTTATACTCTTTTGAATGGTTCCAACACCCCTCAGTGATACGGTTATAGAGAGGTATATTCAACATCATAGCAATGAATTAGTAGGTGAAATCATCCCACAAGAAGCCGTCAGACAGTTCTACGCCCTACCAACAGAATTGTTCTCAGTGATCATCGATAACATTTATTATGACGATTCCGATTCCATTTCTGCCCAACTCGACCATTTTGCCAAGAGTATAACTCCTGTTTCAAAGTTGTTCAACGTACTATCCCGTAAACTTCTATATAGATATGCCATGTTCACAAGACCCAATTCTTTTGCAGAATTTTTGGCAAATTTGTGTAGAGATCCACAATTGGGGGGTTATGTACGAATTTTGGACTTTATGGAGTTCACCAGTATTGGATTAGGACGTACTGGTAAGATGAACCAAGAGATCCAAATGGTGACGAATCGTACAATACTCAACTGTTTAAAGTTGACACCTAACTTGGTGGAATTCTTGGCAAGTGAAAGTATCGATACAGATATCGATGTTCATATTTTGAAATTTTTGTTCACAAAACTCGATTTTTTACAAACCGTTGATTTCTGTGGTGCCACCAATTTACAATTCGTACAAGCTTTTATGCAAGTCCAATTAGAAAAAGCCAATCCTGTCATTGAAAACGTTTCTTTTCATGAATGTACAAATTTACCACAAGAAGTGCTCATAAAAATTTTACCCCTTTTGCCAAATTTAAAGAGATTGGATTTGAGCCATACTTTAATAACCCTGAAGATTTTGAACAATTTCCTTGCCAAAGAGGCAGTTCTTACACATCTTTCTATACTGCGTTGTTCGAATCTTACCACAAGAGAATTGATGGAATTTTTCAGTAATCATTCAGCCATAGTGGCTGGGGAATTACAATGGTTGAACATTCAAATGGATTCTTCAAATGTTTGTCCACTCAACAAAGATCAACTTTTGGTACTTCTACGTAATTTGGATGCCCCCAATCTTCGATATTTAAACGTGGGAGGTTATCAACTTGAAATACTGCATTTGGATCTCATTCTTAAAAAATACCCCCTTTTGGAAAGTTTGGGATTGGCAAACATTCAAATCAGTTTCCAAGAATTGATCGATTTCTTGTCAAAGAGTAAACTTAAATATGTTGATCTACTGGGAGCCAAATGTATCACCAAATGGACTGTGGATCAAAGTGTACTTTTAAATTCTTCGGCAAATTTGCAACTGATTGAGATCTCAAACAAATTGATCGACGACCTTCCTACATATCTATACACCCCTATTTCTATATGGAAAACATTTGACAACAACAGATCTGCCCGCAGATCATGGATGTACAAATTACCAGACTCAGAAAGACAAAAAGTGATCAAAGATCCTGCATACAATAGTGATGCTTTTAGTAACTTGATCTTTTACGATATCAACACAGGTAAAAAAATACAAAAGAAGATCAAACCACCTCAATTTTTGAAATATGCATCCAGAAAAATCAACTGCAGTAAAGGATTCTTCTGCCGTGATTACAATCTACCATTCGATTCCTTCCCAGGTGAACACTCAGAAAGAGGTATCTACAAATACTACTCGCTAAATAAGTAATGATAATGAAAAAAACCCTCAGCATTTTACAACTTTTTGTTTTTTTTTCCCTCGTATTTACCCGGCCTAAAACTAAATTCCCAAAAAGGGAAATTGTTTACCAAAAATTTGTTTACAAAATTAATTCAAATCCAATTAATCAATCACTGAATCAACTTCAAATATTGAACACGAGTTGAATACATCATGAGAGAGATTGTAAGTGTGAATTCAAAGTCCAAATAATCCAACAAAACTAACTATCAGATCCATTTATCTACTGGCCAATGTGGTAATCAAATTGTAAGTAATACGCGTTTAATCATGATTTGGAATACTAACTCGATTTTCAGGGTGCTGCTTTTTGGCAAACTATTTGTGGAGAACACGGTTTGGATGCCGAAGGAAACTATCACGGAGAAGATGATGTTCAAAAGAGTAAATTAGATGTCTATTTCAACGAAGCCAGTAGTGGTAAATACGTACCAAGAGCCGTCATGATCGATTTAGAACCAGGAACCATCGATGCAGTACGTTCTTCGAGCCATGGTAATTTGTTCAGACCTGACAACTTCATCTACGGTCAATCTTCTGCTGGTAATGTCTGGGCAAAAGGTCATTACACCGAAGGAGCCGAATTGGTCGATTCCGTCATGGATGTAGTGAGAAGAGAAGCAGAAGCTTGTGATTCTTTACAAGGTTTCCAAATCACTCATTCTTTGGGAGGTGGTACTGGTTCAGGAATGGGTACCTTGTTGATTGCCAAGATCCGTGAAGAATTCCCGGATCGTATGATGGCCACTTTTTCTGTAGTTCCATCTCCAAAGACAAGTGACACTGTTGTTGAACCTTATAATGCCACTTTGTCTGTCCACCAATTGGTTGAAAATGCAGACGAAACCTTCTGTATCGACAACGAAGCCTTGTACGACATCTGTATGAAGACCTTGAAATTACCACAACCTTCATATGACGAATTGAACCATTTGGTCTCCAGTGTCATGAGTGGTATCACAACTTCATTACGTTATCCTGGTCAATTGAACTCTGATCTCCGTAAATTGGCCGTCAACTTGATCCCATTCCCAAGGTTACATTTCTTCATGGTTGGTTATGCCCCATTAACTTCTTTGGGTTCTCAATCTTTTAGATCTTTGACCGTTCCAGAATTGACTCAACAGATGTTTGATTCTAAAAACATGATGGCTGCCTCTGATCCAAAACATGGTCGTTACTTAACAGTGGCCACTTTCTTCAGAGGAAAAGTATCTGTCAAAGAAGTTGAAGATGAAATGCACAAGATTCAAACACGAAACTCTGCCTATTTCGTCGAATGGATCCCAAATAACGTCCAAACTGCCGTCTGTAGTGTACCTCCAAAGGGTCTTGACATGAGCGCAACATTCATCGGAAACTCCACATCCATCCAGGAGCTCTTTAGAAGAGTTGGCGATCAATTTAGTGCCATGTTTAAGAGAAAAGCCTTCTTACATTGGTACACAACCGAAGGTATGGAAGAAATTGAATTCAGCGAAGCAGAATCTAATATGCACGATTTGGTCAGGGAATATCAACAATACCAAGATGCAGGTGATGACGATGAAGAGGTGGATTACGCAGATGAAGCTCCAATGGAGGAAATTTAATACCCAAATATATATGTCTATGCTTTTTAAAACCCCCTTTTTTCCAACCGCCCCAGTTTTCGAAAAAAAAAAAACCTTCGCATTCGGACTCTCGGAATTCATTAAATCATCCGAGTACCCGCATAGGAAAGGCGCTAATGCACTCTTTTACATCGTTTAGTCGTTTTACATCAATTTATAAATAGAGAAACATTGCCACTGGTTCATGAAAGAATGATGTGGTCTTTACTATGTGGACTAATGGTTCATAACAAATCTCAAAAACATGAAACTACCGATATTTATTCCGGAGAACGTAAAAGAGTGAAAAATCCAACAATACAAAGATCAACTTCTTCATTGACACGGCGTATGACTACTAGCCGAAGACGTGAACAAGCTCAACTGGATGTACAATTGACGAGAACAACATCAAATGCTTCAGGTGATTCTTCTTATTCATATCAAATAGTGATAGATTCAACACCAAACTACGTAATTGCTTGATTTTGTATAGATTAATAATGACTGATGGTTTCTTTTACAAAAAGCTCATCGCTTCGGAATTTCGGCAATAAAATATTTTTTTTTTTTTCACTTCAACTGAAAAATTCGTTTCAAGAGCTCGATGAAATGGTGCTTGGAATTCTAAACACAGTACATCATACAAGACCAAACACACCTTTAAAGTTTGCATCAAAGGATGGTGAGTCTTTGACTCTTAGCGACATCATCTCAAAAATGAGTCCGGAATTCAATGACAATGCAAAATGTATGATGAACCCCTTTCTTTTCAATGGGCATTTACAAACTGCCTTTGCAGCTGTGGGGAATTTTGAAGCCATTGATCATATTTATTATGGTAGACAATTATTACAGTATGAAGATGGTGGAGTAGGAACTGCGGATCACGTGATCACTGAAGAACAATTCATGAAACATTCGATTCAACAAAATTTACCCCCAAGGACCAGATTTTTGACACCACAAGAAGTGGAAGATATGAAAACCCAAAACGATAAACCAGTGTTGGTTGTTTTGCACGGATTAAGCGGTGGCAGTTTCGAAAGTTATGTGAGATGTGTTTTGTCAAAATTGGACCCTGCACAATTTGATGCCGTTGTTTTAAATGCGAGAGGTTGTGCCATGTCACAAATCACCACACCACAGTTGTTCTGTGGGTTATGGACTAATGATGTGAGACATTTGGTACTGGAGTTGAAAACAAGAGCCCCAGAAAGACCCATCTATGCAGTTGGTTTCTCTCTCGGTGCTACAATTTTGTCCAATTACATCGGTCAAGAAGAAGAACATTGTCCTTTGACACTGCTGTGTATCGTGGGGAATCCATGGGATTTATGTGAATCTTCTTATGCACTCCATAGATCTCTCATAGGAAGATACTTGTACTCACCTGTGATGTGTCAAAACCTTAAAAAGCTTCTCTTGATCCACAAGTCCAAACTTTGTGAGAATTCTGAATTTGCAGACCGGTTTGACAAATATTTTGATCAAGTGAAATCTATCTCTGATTTTGATAACCAGTTCACTCTGAAGATGTTCGGGTTCAACACTGCTTTTGAATACTACAGAACAGGTTCTTCCGTGAACAGATTACTCCAATTTCGTATCCCAACCCTTCTCATCAATGCCGTGGATGATCCAATTGTGGGAGCAGAACTGATTCCGTATGCAGAAGTGAAAGAAAATCCGTATTTGCTTTTACTGACTACTGATTATGGAGGTCATTTGGGATGGTTTAGACCTAATGGAGAAAGATGGTATGCAGAACCTTTGGTGAGGTTTTTTAAAGGTTTTAATGATTTGACGTTTAAGGAGGATGGTAAAGTCAAATTGACAGAAGAATTTGCTCTTCCGAAAAAGAGACCTTATAGATTATAATAGACTTTAATATTCTACTTCTACTTCTACTTCTACTTCTACTTCTACTTCTACTTCTACTTCTACTTCCTTCTTGTTTCTATCCTCACCTCATTCTACCTTCTCCCCCATTTGCACCTCCTTCTTTTGCACCCCCCTTTCGCACCCCTTTTTGCACCCCTTTTTTAATTTTTTTTTCAAATTTGAAATTTTCAATTTTAGTACCATCAGTGATGAGAATTTCAACACTAATATTGTTGGCATTGGCATACCGGATTGATCTGTCTCCAGGTGACCAACTAGATGAGTTCCAGAACTGTCTCAAAAAATGTGATTTCGTCTCTTGTGACCCTTCTCATCGTTACGAATTCACCCAAAAGGAACTTCGACTTTTAAACCGCCAACAAAGACAATATCATTTATTCGACGACGGACCTAATTTATGGCTGAAATTATTGGGATGGACATGTTACGACAACTGCGATTATCAATGCCAACGTATAATCACCAAGTTCCGTGAACAAAACAATGAAGAAATCTATCAATTCCATGGTAAATGGCCCTTTGTACGAGTCTTGGGTATACAAGAACTCTTCAGTTTCATATTCAGTGTTGGAAATTTCATACCTCATTACCTCGGCTTCCAAAAATTACGTTCAATCAAGTCCCAAGAATTTGCCGTCTTGTACAACTGTTACAAACTTATAGCCCTTGTCACCATGGGAGCCTGGATCTTTTCTTCCATTTTCCATTTAAAAGACACTTGGAATAGAGAAAAAATGGATTATTTCTTTGCCGGAGCTGCTGTTCTAAGTGGGTTCCATGCAATCACGATTCGTGTCTTCAAGCTCTTCACTTTACAAACCACTGTGAAAAGACTTTGTTTCAGCTCCTTTTGCATCTTTTTGTACATCTATCACATCACAAGACTAACTTTAGACTGGTCTTATACATATAACATGCAGGCAAATGTGTTTTTGGGTGTTCTACAAAATGCTCTCTACGTTTATCATCTGATAACTTCATTCTTAAAGATCGTTCCAAACGAAAATCCTCCATTATACTATATATGGAACAAAGATTACAATTGGACTTTGACTCCAGTTGTTTTGGTTCTGAGTGTTTGTTTTGGGATGTCGTTTGAACTCTTTGACTTCCCACCGCTTTGGGACTTGATAGATGCCCATGCAATTTGGCATTTCGTCACTATTTGGCCAGCCTTTTATTGGTATGATTATATGATTAAAGATACAGAGAGTTTAAAGGATCTGAAGGACGATTAACATTCTTCTCGTACTGACATTAACAACGTATTGGCTCTTTTGGGAAGAACAAAGCTTGGAGATCTGGTCATTGACGTTGTGGCACTACGACCATGTCCCAACTTTGGTAAGGTCTTCATATTGACAAGATCCTCGATGTAGGTGATGTTACTAGTAGATCTTTGGAATTTGATACTGTTGTTTCTCTTTATGCTTGCTTCTCTTTCAATGACAGAGTTTTGTCTCGTTGGATAATAAGAAGATTGATAATCTGATCCACTGTCTCCAAGAGATGTTAGATCTGATGCAGAAGAATGTACATCACTTTCGAAACCATCTGATTCTGTATCTGATTCCGGCTCATAATCAGAAAGTATGGACTCCAAAACACTTGCTCTCGTGTCATCTCTGGTGTCTTTATACTCTTGGATTCCAAGTTTCAATTGGATACGACTCAGAATAGTCTTTTTGAGATAATGTGACCATAATCCAATCAAAATTTCTCGTTGTTCTTGTTCAAAATTGTATTCATCAACTTCAGGAGTTGGATATGGGTCTTCTGGTTGTTTGAGAATCTCTTGGCTCAAATTCACCAAATCCACCAACTGTAATTCTTTGTCAAGGTAGTTGTCAAGTTTTTCAATCTTATCCATCGATTTGGCCCTTGGGGATTTTCTTATAGTTGATGCTGAGATGTTGGGTCTGGATATAAGTGTTGGTGCAGATATTGTATAAGTTTTCTTCTGTCTACGTCTCAAAACTTTTCTGAAAGCCACTTTTCTCCATTTTTGACATCTCAGTCTCAATTTGGCAGCTTTCAAAAGTAACCGCTTCAACCAACCATCTTTAGCTTTGATTGCATTGGATCTCCTGAGACTTGATTTCGTGGAAAGAGTTCTAACTGGTGAAATGTTCAATGATCTTCTTGTTGGACTGGTTCTGAACTGTTTCATACTGTTGGATCTAGACACAAATTGTGGAAGCGTTTTCTGACTGGCAGAATATTGGAAACTTATAGATGTGGGAGATTCTTCGAGTTCAGAAGTATGCACTGTGAAATTGTCAGGACTCAAATTCAACACATGGAAATTGCCATTATGTTCAGAATCTCCAATTGAAAGCTCTGAGAAGGTATGTTGCAGGCTACGGACATCAAATTCGGGGCTAGAAGGAAATTCAAACAGCATCTGAGATCCTTCAAATGATTCAGTTTTTTCTCGCTTATGTGTAACACTCATCTTTAACCTCATTCAACCCTTCCTCTCCCATATTTATCCTCCCGCATGGCTGGTATTCTCCAACCTCAAAGATCAAGATGGCTGGTGATGAGGTGCATGAAGCTGCATGAAAAAAAAACGGCTAAGAAAAAAAATTATGCACTTCGAAACCTTAATTTGCATACTGACAAAATGAGGTTTGAGTGGGAAGAAGCAGGGGAGATCGATGTTTCGGAACTAGCTGTCACTTATGAAACGTTGCCGGATAACTTGAAGTACTATTGGGGAGGTCGATACATGATTTTCCAGAGATTTGATGAAGGTGTGTACCTCACTCCAGAACTATGGTACTCGGTGACTCCTGAAGTGGTTGCCTTGTTCATCGCAAAGTTTGTGAAATCTTGCATGCCAGATATCTCTTGTGTTTTGGATCTAATGTGTGGAGGTGGTGGGAACACCATTCAGTTTGCTAGACACTTCAGAAAAGTTTACGCCTTGGATAACAACCAGTCCAATTTACAATGTACACTACACAATTCCAAAGTATATGGAATACGTCATAGAGTGAAGCCCATTCTTTTCGACTGGAGCAAGATAGAATCCAAAAAAGGGAGACAATTGTCCCGTCTTTTACATGCCAAAGTTGACCTAGTATTCTCCTCTCCACCTTGGGGAGGTCCAGAAACCACAAAGACAGAAAATTATGACTTGAATAACCTTATTCCATTCGGGCTCGAACATCTCTTAGAAACATGCTTCCTGATCTCGGATAACGTCTGTGTGTTCTTACCCCGGAATTTGGATCTCAATCAGTTGAACCTCATCACAACCAATCTAGGAAAAAAATGCAAAGCCATCTATGCATACCGGAACTGTAAAGTAAAAGGGGTGTTTCTGTTCTGGGGGGAACCTTTTCTTTACTAGCCACAATTTTTCCACGCTTTTCAGAACGTTTCAGCCACACCGCGCATTTTTTCACACAGCGGAAAATTTCACAAAACATTCTTTCAAATCGATCAAAAACTCATAGATATTTGTATATAGCTAGTAATTCTAGTCCTCTTGTTTAGAGGAAGATAACAGTGGAAGTCAAGTTTTATCCATTCAATATGGACTTTCCGTCCTTTCATTGGCAACCACCTTCAAATGACCCGGCTTTTTGTCTGGATTTGAAATTCTTTGCCAAATTTCTCTACTTTCTCACCGGAGACTGTGAAATTTCTCGTTCTGAGGTGATAGATCTTTGCAGACCCATTTCTAGAGGTGCTGGATACCTCTCGATAGTGAGTTGGCTATTTGCCCAACTCCCACAAATCATCAAAAATCATACCCGTCGATCGGTTGATGGCATATCAATAGGATTTTTATCCCTTTGGGTCGCCGGAGACGTTTTAAATCTCACCAGCTGTATCATGACCAAAGCCATGGGGTTCCAAATCCTCTTATCGGGCTATTATTGCATTATTGACGTCATTTTATGTTTCCAGTATTATTACTATACACGATACGCTTCTCATCATCCTAGTCTGCGTCTTCGTCGAAATCAGAGGTTGAAACAGGTGAAAACTCCTGATCTTCGATCCCGACTCCTTGAGATCCACCGTTCCGAAAATGTCCAAGTCCCCGTTCCGAAATCGCACATCTTGAAAAAAACCCTTCAGAATGCCACCCCTAAATCGATGAGTTTTGGAAACCTCGTTTCTTCAAGTTTTATAGCAGGGTTCAGCAAAGTACAAGGTGCTCCATTGGTATATCAACAGAATGGTATGGATATGGCCCTGTTGGGAAAGTTGTTAGCCTGGCTCTGTACAAGTTTGTACCTCTCTTCAAGAGTGCCTCAGCTATGGACAAATTACAAACAGAGAACCACTAAAGGTATAAGTATTCTTTTGTTCTGTGCAGCATTGAGTGGTAACTTTCTTTATTCTTTATCTCTCATACTCAGTGAAGATTCTCTCACAGGTGGTCAAGTCACAAAAGATTTCTGGAGTAAAGAATTGAGTTATTTCTTAGGTGCCTCTTTGACCGTAGGGTTCGATTTGATCATGTTGTACCAATGGTATATTTGGGACTACAACATCATCAGGCGAGCTCATTCTCATCGCCATGTCCATCCTGTCACATCCCACGTATCTGAACCCATTTCTTTAGACGATACAATCGAAGTAGTACGGTCCCCCGTCATGTTATCCCCCCATCATGCACGCAAACTTTCCGAACTGATCCCTCTTTCCCCTCAAGATTTCCTTATAGATGGATTCATGAGCCGTAGAGATTCTTCTCCAGCTTCCCGTACCAGTAACATCCATACTGCTCTAGCCTCAAGTCATTAATGCATCCCTTTTCTACTCCTTTCTAACCCCCTTTTGAAACGTCGTGCACATTGTGCAATTTTTTTACCCTTCTCTTTAAAGAAAAAGATAAACATTGAATTATAAAATTCAAATCCATCTTCTTATCCTAAACCATGTTCCCGACTCCTTCTAATCGAGTACGTTCCCAGACTCCTACCAGGACTTCACGAGCCCCAGCTAGTAGTCCTACTCCACGTCTTTCCAGACGTCCAGCGAGCGCTTTAGCCCGTTCTTCGCGCGCGTCCCAATCTTCCGCCCAAACCTCCGCCCGCGCAACTTTTTCTACGCCGGCGCGCCCCGCCTCGGCTCTCGGCCTAAGACCTCCAACACCAAAGAACGATGTTTATTCAGGAACTGTCAAGGTTTCTGTCCGTCCAAGACCTCTTGGAGGACACATTCCTGCTCAATGGAACATCTTGTCCAGTCAAAACTGCATAGAATCTCCAGACTCGTCTTTTGTCTTTGACAACGTCTTCCAACCGGAAACTCCAAATGCCCAAGTTTATATGAAAACCGTTGAACCTGTCGTTTCTAAATGTGCACAAGGCTTCAACGGGACGGTCTTTGCCTATGGAATGACCGGTTCCGGTAAAACATACTCAATGCAAGGAGGAACAGAACCGGGACTCATCGAAATGGCACTTCAAGACCTCTTCGACAGAATTGGGGATAAATCTGACATTGAAATTGCATATCTAGAAATCTACAACGAAAAATTGAACGATCTTTTGAACCCTACCACTCCTCAGACAATGAGATCTCTACAAGATGAGCTCCGTATAAGAGACGACCTGCAATTCGGTGTGGTGATTGCAGGACTCCATAAAGAAAGAGTGAGAAATCCCACAGAACTGTTAAGATGTATTTCACGTGGAGACAGTGTTAGACGTACTGGAAGCACTGATTTCAATGCCAGATCTTCTCGGTCTCATGCAGTGGTGATGGTGTCGGCCAAACGTCATGATACCGGAGCCACAACACTTCTCAGTCTTTGTGATTTGGCAGGTTCAGAAAGAGCCTCTGGACCCGAACTGAGACGTAAAGAAGGAGCTTTCATCAACAAGTCTCTCTTGGCATTGAGTACCGTGGTTTCCAAATTGAGTTCAAACTCAAAGACTCATATTCCCTTCAGAGATTCAAAACTCACTAGAATCTTACAAGGATCTTTACAAGGACGTTCAATAGTCAGTGTTTTGTGTACAATTCATCTATCTGCATCTCTGGTACCTGAAACTCTCAACACTTTGAGATTTGCAGCAAGGGCCAAACATATAGAAGTGAATGTTAAAAGAGGAGCAGAAACCGATCAGAAACAAAACGAACAACTCAGAGTTGAAAATGACAATCTCAAACAACTGTTCAATACTTTACAACTGGAAAACCTTGTTTTGAAACAAGAACTAGACAACTTTAACCAACAACAAACATTTAAAGATAAACACAACGACTCTGCACAACTAATGGCAGAGAACAAAATACTAATGGAACAGGTGGAACATTACAAAAGATTGGGAGACTATTCAAGAGCCCATTCTGTTCAAATCAAAGATCAACATCTCCAAGTTCTCCATACTCTTCAACATCCAGCACCACAACTCGCTTCAGGATTAGAAAACCATTTCCGGAAACTCAACGTACAATTAGAAGAACAAGAATCGTACATCAGACATCTTGAACAACAACTTCAACAACAAATGCTCAAAGAACCAGAAGATGTTGCACAACTCCGGGAAAGACTTGCCTCCAAAGATGCAATCATCGAGGCTCTCAAGGCATCGTTGCAACAAGATACAGCCTCTGAAATGGATTTATCAGATACTAGTATTCTACAACCTCTCAACGGTAACATTCTCCATTCATCACCTCCATCAAAACTTCAGATCCATGATAGCTGGTAAAGAGCTGGACCTGCCGGCTTTTCAAGCACTTTTGGCCAAACCAACTGCATTCTTATCGAGATCGTAAATACTGTAATACTTTCTCAAAAAGGCATCTCCAATGATGGCCATTGGTCCAATTGGTGCAGGCATGTCCATGGCTGTGAACAGTGAAATACAAGATCCAGAAACTTCTAAAGTGTAGTCATAAGGAGTGATGGTGAAGTTATAACCACCAAAAGTGAAGGTCAAGTCTGGTAAAGAAGCTCTCTTCTCACAATCGACAGAATATTGACCCGACCAACCTTTTTCGGCTCCAATTTCACTGTTCAAGATCTCGGCAAGTCCAGAAGGTAATGCAATCAAAGAAGTTCCAGTGTCAATGGCAGCTCCGGTTCCTTCTAAAATGGCATATTCGTCTCCCAATCCAATCCCACTGAATTCAACCTCCCAGTATGCCTTTCTTCTCACCGGCAACCAAGTGATCTCTCCTTCATATTTGGACTCATCAATGCCTCCGAATGTGGCTTCTCCTCCTTCTTCTTTGTCTGCATCTCCGAGCCAAAATGCAAACTGTTTCTTCTCAAGAAGTCCAGCATCAATTGCATTGTACACAGGAGGAGGAATCTTGTTGACTGAAATAGTGTCATAGGCCAATCCCAAGACCCCGTCAAACTTTCCAAAGGCAAATGCAAGACCAGGTTCACTTGTGGCCTCGGCAAACAATTGATCCTTGATCACCAAATCACCCAAAATCAACGTATCCTGAGAAACGTATCCACTCAACGAACCGGATCCGTATTGAATGGCAAACTCACTTCCGTTGGATTTATAGGTGGTACTGGAATCGTGGGAATATTTGCTGTGCAAATAACATGCCAATGACGAACAATCGGCACTTGGAACCCATAAATTGGAACTTCCAGTGTCCAAAAACACCTTAAAAGTTTGGGCCGGAGTCCCCAACGAGATCTCGGTGTAATACTGGGCATTCAAATAGTTTGTCAAGGGTAAATCGTGGTTTTCCAGATTCAAGACTTGGCTCAAAGGTTGTTGTTGGTTCCACAAGTTGACGTATTTCCCCTTCATGGAGGAGAGGAAGTCGTCGTAAGAAGCAGCTTTGAAGCTGTCATCGAGTGAATGTTTATGGATTTTGGCTCTATGGACTTTGGCTTCACCTAAGATGGCTAATGCACAGATTAAAACGCCGTTTAACAACATTTCTACTTCTCAAAGATGAATTGTTCTGCTATTTATAAGTGGCAAGTTAGCAATGTCCGGTTTGGGAAACTGGAGCTGTGGTGTTACCTCTTTCGGTACATCAGGGCTGGGGCATTGCCTATTTGGGAAACTCTACTGCTGGTTATTGCCTAATTGGGTAATCACCCCCTTTTTTATATCTAGTAATATACACTATTGACTTGACCAGTTCTTTGATAAACTTTGAGGATCAAGTCGTTTTCTTGGTTCTGTTTCGGAAGATTTGGCTCCTCTTATCAATTCCATCACTCTTAAATCACTGTCGTTTTGTCTCTCCACAGTACAAACCTCTGAAGAATCCAAAAACATCCCTGTAGTATCGTTGAAGACCACTCTATAACTCAACCTTTCTTTCCTATGGCCATCTCTGAACATATCAATGACATCGTCGGCCCGTAACTTGATCTTATGGTTCTTCCCAATCTTGAGATCGTTGACATAACATCCATTTGTAGAGTTGTCCAATAACCATAAATCTTCTAAACCTTGCAGAGCAGATTCATAAATGGAATTGGCAGTCACAGGATGACGTTTCTTGAGAATCACACAGTGGATTTTCGAACATCTGTCATCTCGTAATTGATAATTACGTCCCATCACAAACAAACTCTCTCCTTGTTTGATGTACAAAGATTTCGAATCCACAGAATCTACAAGTCTTTGTAAGGTGACAAAAGTTCCCGTGGGCAGTGGAGAATCCAAGAAAAGAGTTCTGGCCCGTTTTTTACGTTCTACAGGTGATTCCACCACATCGGTATCATCGGCCACCCGTTTAGGTTGTGTGATCTTCTTCGGCATCTTGAAAACAGCAGGTGTTTCCACCACTTCTTGATGTCCAGGTCTCTGAGAAACTATTCTCTTCTGTTGAGATTGCGATTGTGACAAACTCACCTGTGATTCTTCCTTCTCTTTGAACCATGGATGTCTCAACAGATCATTCAGACTCAATCTCTTCGTCACATCCAACAGAAACAACTTGTCCAAAAAATCAAGAGCCTCGTCACTGAGTTGTAAATCTCTCAAAAGAGACTCATGGTAATTCTTATGGACTATATTGGCAAAGAGATCGTCTTGAGTCGATCCACTGAAAGGTAGATGAGCAGTTAGAATGACATACACCAAACAACCCAAAGACCACATATCCACTTTGGAAGAGTACAGTTGAAGATCCGCTTGTGATCCTTTGAACTTATCAAACTTCCCTGCAATCACCTCTGGAGCCACATATGCCAAAGTTCCACAGAACGTCTTCATGACACTGGCCTGGTCCGAGATCTTTGCCAAACCGAAATCCGTCACCTTCACCTTCACAGGATCGTCCTGGGCAATCAAAATATTGTCCGGCTTGAGATCCCGATGTGAAATGCCTTTGGAATGCACGTAATCGATCAGTTCAAGGATCTGTTTAGTGATCTCCCGACCCAGACTTTCTCCTACAGCACCATTAGCAGCTACAAAATCCATCAAATCACCTCCGGGAACATACTCCATCACCAAGTAATGGTTATCGATGTCTTCATAACACAGTTTGAGTCTCACAATCCCCGGATGGTCCAATTGTTGTAAAATGTCTAATTCACGAGTCACTCCTTCAGCTCCATTCATCAGTTTACGTTTACTAATGATCTTCACTGCATAAGTATCACCTGTACTACGTTCTACAGCTTTTTTAACGGTCAGAAATGCTCCTGAACCAACAACTTCGTTCCTTATCCAATAGTCCGAATGGATGCCTGCAGGGGCTTTAGAACTGGCAGCAGCACTCTCAACATCACGTGGTATCACCACAATGTAGCTGACAACGTCCTCGGCGACTCCGTTTCCAACAGAAATCTCATCTCCTTGAGTCAATATGTAATTATTGTTCTTCACGACTCGGGCTCCGTTGAGGAACGTCCCATTCGTACTGATGTCTTGTAGCATCAAGGTGTGTGATTTGGAGTTAACCCATACTTTGAAGTGTTTGTTGCTGATTCTATTTGACTTGTTGGGTAGCACAAAATCACATACGTTTGTGTTTCTTCCAAAGATCCATTCTTTCTTGGATGGTTCGATTCGAAGATCAAGGTAATTTTGTGGGGATTGGGTTGTGGGGACAAGACGACATACAATGTCCGGCAGGAAGGAGTCTTGAGGAAGCTGTGTTTGAGCCTGGGTAGGCTGTGTAACCTCTGGCATCCTTGGAGAAGACATCACTTTGGCGTCGATGATGATGAAAAAGACGTGTTGTGGCTGGTGTGGCTGATAAATTTTGGAAAAAAAATCTTTAAATGAGCAAATTACGAATTAGTGTATCCCTTTTTTATTCTTTGGCTGTTGACTGCTGGGTATTGGGTATGGGTATTAGGTATCGGGTAATTGAATCTGTATGGATTGTTTGACAGTTGACTGAAATAATCAAGGTTATTTGACGAAAGGTGCTTAGTATGAAAATGAAAACTGCACTTTTTAAATATATGATATATAGATTATTGTAGATTGAATACCTAGACAGTATAACATGGCTTCTCACAGGGATCTTTCCAATACCATACAGTCCACTCACTATACTTATCAGCCAAACTACCAGAAGCAAGAGCTCTTTTAGCATCAATTGCATGTTGAACATCATAATAATGAATTGCAACCCCCAATCTCTTCGAAACAACAGGAACAACATCCAAAACTTTACCAAACAGCTCGAAATCTCTCTTCATGTCTCTCCAATCAAGTTCCACCATCGATCTCTTGATTTCTCCCAACCTTTTCAAACTCTTTGGAACACTAGAAACCTCTTTCTTCAACAACAAAACTCTTCTAGCCCCTTGGGCAAAATTACCTGGACAAGGTGACGACACATATTTAGTCTCTGGATGCTTTCCATTGACATTGAAAATCCCTGTTTCAGCATACTCTTTGAACTTCACAGCATCTTGTTGTTTCATAAAAGTTAAAACAACATCTGTCTCTGTCTCGTCGATTCTTTCTAAAGGTCCACCACGGACTTGGGCCAACAATCCGGAAATGTCAGAACCAACTCCTTTGAGTTGAACAGTCCTTGACTCAGCTCCTTGTTTCTTATACTCCAAATGCTCAATTTCTACATTCGACCTCACCACTTCTGCAAATGGCTGACGATCATCTTTAGAATGAGAACCTCTGGATCTCGATCTACCCCGAATATAAGCTCTCAAGCTGATATGACCCTCATGATCTTGACCTTGATAGTGCTTTGCCAATTGTCTGAGTGAAATCCTGTCATGACGATTTTCAGATGAGATGCTGGTCCTCTCGAGTAAAGTTGAAAGAGAAGACATTCTGGAACGAGTCCCGGGTCTGAGCTCTGTCTCATCAGAAAGCTGACCTGGGGCATGCGGATAAAACATGTAGAAGTGTATATAATTAATGGTTACAAAAAGGGGATACATTTTTGTGTCACACAAATTCAAACACATGTGGTGTCTTGTTTCATCAATTCTCTCAACAGCATTGTAGCATACGACGAGACACCCAATCTCATCTTGATTATGACAGCAGTTTTGGATCCATTCTCATCACCATCTAAGATCTGTGAGAATTTGATTTCTTCATCTTCTGAATGAGTCTTCCTCTCACGTAAAATATCTAAATCAGTCTTCACCAAGGTCTCATCGTTCTCATTATACTTTCTCACAAAGCACTCTGCTTCTGAGATAGTACCGATGATGTTTCTATAAGAACCAGCCAATGAAAATTCACGAACTTTTCGGGTCATGTTCTGATGGTCAAGTCCATCTTTACCCATAACATCTTTGTAAACTTTGGCCAAAGTAGGATTAGAAGGATAAACCACATCATATCCAGGTGTGGGTAAAACCACATCATAAATGGTGAACTTTTTCAGTTCAATTTCTTCTTGAGTAACAGGTCTAGCTTTTGTATAGTTGTTCTGTTTCACGTCTTCGTCTAAATCTTGCTCAGGCTCTTCCACCACCACCAAGTCTCCTTCCACTATTTCCATTCCAAACAACTCCATTCTCTTTGAAACCACACAATTCCATACATACGATTGATACGCATGGACATACATGATTCTGAGATTACGAGGGATTCTATTGATACCGTTGAAATAAGAATTCTCACTGAATTCGTCATCTTTCTTCTTCTCCTTCGTAAGAGCATCAAGAATTGCCCACTCTGCACTGCATTTCCTCGGCATCCTCTCCAACACAAGACCAGGATTTTTAGTGGTGGTCCAAAGTTTCCTGGCTTCGACAGAATCAGGAACCACCAATTCTTGTTCGGATAACAATAATTCAGCAGCATCTTTCCACTTGCTTTGAAGCAACTTGACTCCAACTTGATGTGTCGAAATCGAGAAAGTTCCAAATCTTTGCATACCAAAATAGTTGATGAACCCCCTTTCTGAAAGAGATTTAAAAGATTCATCCAAGACATGATCCAAAGACTTAGATTTGTCAAAGTGATCAACATCTTTGATCGTGATAATGAACTCATTACCTTGTAAGTCACCAAGATCTAATTTGGTGTCCTTATATTCGAAAGATCCCAATCTAATTCCTCTCAAAGTATTGTTCAAATTGGCTACTCTGTTCAGCCTCAGTCTTTCAATCGAGATCTTTTGAACAGTAACTCCTCTTCTATCTTTAGTTCCAGCATATCTGATCAATTTAGGAGGAATCTTCATGAACCTGGCCAACAATGCTGCCACTTCCATGGTCTCTTTGTTCTCTTTATAAAGAGTGAGATGAAGATGATCTTTGATAGGACCAATATTTATGTCGCCATCGCTTTTGGGTTTCCTAGTTCTTCTTGTTGCCAAGGAGATTTGAAAAGTGTTGTCATCTGAGGTGACACTTTCAAGTCTGCTATTAAAAGCAGTTCTTATCAATTTGTGAATTTTCCCCCTTTCAACTTTATCGTCAAAAGATTTAGAACTCTCCATTCTACCTCCATTGTTGATGACACCTTCTATCTTTGTAAGATCTTCATCACCAAAGGCGTCCAAAAGTGCTATTCTATGCTCTGGAGCCAAGACAAATTGAGGGGTTTCAACTTCAATTTTCACCTCCCGTTTCTCTCTTTTGATTTGGGGACCTTCATCGATCAAATGAACCACTTTTCCGTCGTTATCGATCTCATTGACAAGAAAATCATAATACCGTTGCTTCAATATACCACTAAACCCATTATTTGACTTGGAAATGTACTCTGTGATCCCCACATCTTGCTCTTGAATCCCCAGAGTACGGGGGTTAGTCTCCTCTGGTCTTCTCTGAGGATTCAATTTCAACCTCTTCAGCTCCAAAACACCATCATTTTCAAGCTCTCGTTTCGTAGATTCCAAATCCATCTTCAAATTTATACCTTATAATACAACTTTCCACACTTTTTTAACTCCTTTCCCTCTTTGCAGATTTTGGCGATGAGCTTCAGGTGAAAAATTTTAAGGTATTAAATCAAACCAACTTTTTGAAAAGGGTGTGAAATTTCGGTGAAAGAGTGAAAATGAGTACAAAATCTGTATTGGAGGAACGACTTGGAGGTGTTAAGAAACAGAGACGTGAACTTTTCCATGATTCTTTAGTCGATAATGTGGACGAATTGAGTAATAAGATGTACGTCGAGACCAAGTTGAGACAAGAATCTCTGTATAAACAGTTACCGGAGTATTTAAGACGTAAAATTGACGATGCCAATCCAAAGATACCACTCACAAGTAAAAATAAACCTGTAGAATTAGATGAGGAGACTCTTCTTTTAGGTGACAAAATCACACTGAAACAACTTGTTGAACCTGCCGGCCAGGAGTCAGCAGCATTAACGGTCTATAGGGGTAATTTACCGGAGTTTATGCTGCCAAAATCTTCTGTGACCCTTTTGGAAGAGTCTAAACCAACACTCAACTTACAAAAACCCAAATGGCATGCTCCTTGGAAGCTCCGTAGAGTGCTAGCAGGTCATACCGGATGGATCAGAACAGTGCTGATGGATCCGGAAAACCAGTGGTTTGCCTCGGGATCTGTCGACCGTACAATCAAGATATGGGATCTAGCCTCATCACAGTTGAAATTGACCTTGACAGGACATGTCATGGCCGTAAGAGGGATCGTCGTGTCGCCAAGGCATCCGTACATGTTTTCCGGATCTGAGGACAAGTCGATCAAATGTTGGGATCTCGAGAAGAACAGAGTCATCAGAGACTATCATGGACACTTGTCTTCCGTGTATACTGTAGATCTACACCCATCTTTGGACATCTTGGCCTCTGGAGGACGAGACTCTTCGGTGAGAATTTGGGATATGAGAACAAGGGTGGAACTGCATGTTTTGACAGGACATGATTCATTTGTGACAAATGTCCGCTTCAGAGGCTCAGAACCACAACTTCTCTCTACTTCTATGGACGGAACCATCAGAACTTGGGATCTTGTGGCTGGTAAGGTGAGGAAAGTTTTGACACACCATCGTAAAGCAGTGAGAGGATTGACACTCCATGAACATGAGAACACGTTTGCCACGGCTTCACAGGACTCCATTAAGCAATGGAAACTTCCTGATTGTGAGTTTTTACAAGATTTCACGAGACACGATGCCGTCGTCAATACTTTGAGTGTGACGGAAGATGTCATGTTTAGTGGAGCAGATGACGGGTCAATGTCCTTTTACGATTGGAAAACAGGCCACAAGTTCCAACATACAAACAGTGTTCAAATGCCCGGTAGTTTGGAAAGTGAAAAGGGGATCCTATGCAGTGTATTTGACAAATCAGGTTTGAGGTTGATCACCGGAGAAGCCGACAAGACAATCAAGATATGGGGAGAGGATTCTACAGCTACAGAAGAATCCGAACCTGGTCTTCCATGGAACACTTTGAATTAACTATTTACAGAACCGGTTTCCACCGGTTTATCGACAAACCTCTCATAGAAATGAAACACTTCGAAACAAACCTCGATCATGATCAAATAGATGATGATCCACTCCAATCTGGCTCCCTTGTCATCGTTCAAAATCAGAAGGACCAGCCTTGACTCATCTGTGGCATAGTCCAATTTACGGTTGAGAATTGAAATCCTCGGAGAGATATCGAGGTTACGGCTTATCTCCTTGAAGATACGTTCTAGATTCGGTTCAGACCAGTAGAGATCTGGGATTTCGATCAACTCGGAGTACAAGTTCAATTTGCCCCTCAACAATAGTAATCTACCTATATGTCTAAGGACTTGAGAACCATTTACTTTGAGAGATTTCCCCATGGATAAATCTTCGGTTATTGTCCTTGTGAGGTTGATTTGTTGCTCAAAAGAGGCCTCTAAAATTGCCAAACGGGTGGACCTTGAGATTCCAAATGCAAACAGCAGTTTATCCAACAATCGATCACTCTCAGTTTCACCTCTTATACAGATTATATCCCCTTCCATCTGAGAGACTTGGTCAGATTCCAATTCGACATAGTCCAAATCTTCACTTTCAGGTTTATAAGGAGTGGTCATTGCAGATTGTATCATGGGGAGTACTTCATCGTTCAAAACTTGTTCATCCAAACCATAACTTACAACTGTACCTGTATTTAACACCAAAACATCAGCTTTTAGTTTTTCCGAAACGTTCGGAAATTTAAAATGCACCGCTTCGTTCAGAATAAGAACAGATGTATTTTTAAATCCATTGTTATGCAACAGCAGTATCAGTTTTACCAAATCGTAGGATTCACATGTAGATATCGAAACACATGGTAAAAACTTTAGAGGTTGGTTATCAAGACCTTTGATTTTAGGTAAGGCATCGATTCTACGTAAATTGTTTTGATTAATAGCCTTTGATGCTTTTGGAATTTTCGACTTGAGACTGGAATACCATCTAATTCCAGTTCTTGAAAACATCATCAGTGTAACAAACAAAAGTCGGTCGGAATTTCGGATAATTTTTGTTTCAAAATCTTATGAAATTTTTCCGATACCGATCGATGCATCTGAGCAGTTTACCAAAAAAAAATTCACACCTTTTTGGTCATAATAAACAATACGGCTGACCCACATACATATACCAAAATAGGAAATTGCCACATTGCCACTTGGTTTTTAGTCGTTATCGTTTAGTCAAAGAAGTATACGAGTGAATTATGCATAATAAGGTGCAATGCGAAAGAGCTTATTTACGCTAACACCGTACCACAATCCAAGAACATTTGCCACCATCACCAGATCCAATTCCCTGTTTCTTCAAACCTTTAGTTCTTCACCACCTTCTTCCCCGAATCATCACCCCCCGCTCTCTGTCCTGCCCCACTCTCTGCCCTTCTCTGCCCATCTTTTTTTCGCCCTCTTGCATTCTGACTACTGCCGCACAAACTAATTATTTTTCCTCCCTAGCGAGACCGAAACTCCGAAAAGCCGAAGTTCCGAAAAGCCGACCCAGCATAAATAAAACCCTGATCGCAGAATTGCAAAAATACCAAGAAATGTCAGTTGAATCTATCACTGTCAAGAGAGAAAGGTCTAACGATTCATCTGGAGATGATGTCCAATCGTATCGTGGTTATGACCTGGATGCCGAACAGAAGATTCATGACTTGGCTCAAACCTTGACGAATCAAAGCGATGAAAACCTTCGCCGTATCTCATCCCATTTGAGCCAACAAGAGATTGCCGAAGGTCGTGTGGTGCCAAATTATTCCCATGAATTGGTCAAGACGTTGACGTCGATGTCACAAGTCCCGGGACAAAGCACTTTCGAAGACAACATCGATCCGAGATTGGATCCGGCTTCCGACGAATTCGATTCCAAATTTTGGGTCAAAAATCTCAGAAAATTGATGGATAAAGATTTGGATTATTACAAACCGGCCTCTTTAGGAGTGGTTTATAAAAATTTGAGTGCCCATGGAATTGCTTCAGATGCAGATTATCAAAAGACTTTTGCCAATGTCATCCCAAAGATTGTAGGAGAATTCGTCAGGGATAACATCATCAAGAGAAATGATCAGAGTCGTTATTTCGAAATTTTGAAGCCAATGGAAGGTTTGATCAAACCAGGAGAAGTCACAGTAGTCTTGGGAAGACCAGGTGCAGGTTGTTCCACTTTTCTCAAAACATTGGCCTCTCAAACCCATGGTTTTAAAATCGGTAAAGAAAGTATCGTTTCGTATGACGGATTGTCTCCACAAGACATTCGTAAGCATTACCGTGGAGATGTCATCTACTCTGCCGAAACAGATGTCCATTTCCCACATTTGAGTGTCGGTGACACTTTGGAATTTGCAGCATCTCTTCGTACTCCTCAAAACAGAATGCCAGGTGTTGATAGAGCCGTTTATGCCAAACATTTGACCGATGTTTACATGGCCACTTATGGTTTATCCCATACCAGAAACACAAAAGTTGGTAACGAATTGGTCAGAGGTGTCTCTGGTGGTGAGAGGAAACGTGTTTCCATCGCCGAAGTTGCCCTCTCTGGTCTGTGTTTCCAATGTTGGGACAATGCAACAAGAGGTTTGGACTCTGCCACAGCTTTGGAATTCGTCCGTGCCTTAAAGACAAGTGCCATGGTTTTGGATGCAACTCCTTTGATTGCCATCTATCAATGTTCTCAAGACGTTTATGATCTCTTTGACAACGTTGTGTTGTTGTACGAAGGTTATCAGATCTATTTCGGTCCTGCCACCGTTGCCAAGAGATACTTCACCAACATGGGATACGAATGTCCTCCTCGTCAAACTTCTGCAGATTTCTTGACTTCTTTGACAAATCCAGCAGAACGTGTTGTGAAACCAGGCTTCGAAAACAAGGTCCCAAGAACCCCAGAAGAGTTCTATCTGTTCTGGCAACTGTCTCCAGAGAGAGCCGATTTATTACAGAGAATCGATTCTCATTTGAAGAGTGTTGAGGTGAACAACGTTGGACAAGACTTCCATGCCTCTCATGTTGCAAGACAATCAAGACATGCAAGACCAGGATCTCCTTATACCGTTTCTTATTGGATGCAAGTCAAAGCTGTCATGAAACGTAACATTGCCCGTTTCAAAGGTGATCCTTCCATCACTGTCTTCTCCGTCTTTGGTAATTCCACCATGGCTTTCATCTTGGCTTCCATCTTTTATAACCTTCCAAAGAGTTCGGGTTCTTTCTACTACAGAGGTGCTGCTCTTTTCTTGGCCGTGTTATTCAATTCTTTCTCTTCATTGTTGGAAATTATGGCCTTGTTCGAGGCCCGTTCCATCGTGGAAAAACACAAACAATACGCCTTGTACCATCCTTCTGCCGATTCAATGGCTTCTATCATCGTCGAATTACTTCCAAAGTTCTTAACCTCGGTGGCCTTCAACTTGGTTTATTACTTCCTCGTCAACTTCAGACGTACTCCTGGACATTTCTTCATCTATTACTTGTTCAACATTGTATCTCTTTTGTCCATGTCTCATTTGTTCAGAACTGTTGGTGCCGCTTCCAGATCTCTTTCTGAGGCAATGACTCCGGCTTCCGTCTTACTTTTGGGTTTGACCATTTATACCGGGTTCACAATTCCAACAACAAGTATGTTGGGTTGGTCCCGTTGGATCAATTACCTCAACCCTGTTGGTTACACTTTTGAAGCCCTCATGGCCAACGAGTTCGATGGTGTCAGATATTCTTGTGGTCAATTGATTCCTGAAGGTGGTAAGTACGACACTGTCCCTTACGAATACAGAGTCTGTAGTGCCGTGAGTGCTGAACCTGGTCAAAACTATGTCGATGGTACCGCTTATATCGCCACTGCTTATGCCTATTACAAGAAACACATGTGGCGTAACTTTGGTATCGTCGTTGCCTTTGTCATCTTCTTCTTATTCGTCTATCTCATGTTCACCGAATTCAACGAGGCCGCAAAGCAAAAGGGTGAAGTCATCTTGTTCCAAAGATCCACTTTGAAGAAGATGAGAAAACAACAACCTTCTTCAGATGAAGAAGCAGGAACAGGTAATAAGTTGATCTTGGAAAATGATGAGAATGATGATGGTACTGACAACATTGCTCTGTTGGTTGGAGGTCAAGACATCTTCCATTGGCGTAATGTTTGTTATGACGTTCAAATCAAATCCGAAACAAGACGTATCTTGAACTGCGTTGACGGTTGGGTCAAACCAGGTACTTTAACTGCCCTTATGGGTGCATCCGGTGCTGGTAAAACCACTTTGTTGGACGTTCTTGCCAACCGTGTCACCATGGGTGTCGTCACAGGTGACATGTTTGTCAATGGTCGTTTAAGAGATTCTTCGTTCCAAAGATCCACCGGTTACGTCCAACAACAGGATCTTCATTTAGAAACTTCCACCGTGAGAGAAGCACTTCGTTTCTCTGCCCATCTCAGACAGCCTCCTGAAGTTTCTGTAGAAGAAAAAGATGAATACGTTGAGAACGTTATCAGAGTTTTGGAAATGACCAAATATGCCGATGCTGTCGTTGGTGTTGCCGGTGAAGGTTTGAACGTTGAACAAAGAAAAAGATTGACCATTGGTGTTGAACTTGCTGCTAAACCAAAATTGCTTTTGTTCTTGGATGAACCAACCTCCGGTTTGGATTCTCAAACAGCCTGGTCCATTTGTCAATTGATGCGTAAATTGGCCGATCAAGGTCAAGCCATCTTGTGTACCATCCATCAACCTTCGGCCATTCTTTTACAAGAGTTTGATCGTTTGTTGTTCTTGGCCAAAGGTGGTAAAACAGTTTATTTTGGTGATCTTGGTGACGGTTGTCAAACTTTGATCGAGTACTTTGAAAGCCATGGTTCTGAAAAATTCCCAGATGAATGTAACCCTGCAGAATTCATGTTGCAAATCATTGGTGCAGCTCCTGGATCCCATGCAAATCAAGATTATCATGAGGTTTGGATGAACTCTGCCGAACGTGCTCTGATCCAACAAGAATTGGAGACAATGGAAAGAGAATTGATCAAGAAACCAGTGGATCAAAGTAAAGATGCCCATAAAGAGTTTGCCACATCTCTTTCACTTCAATGTGCTATTGTCACAAGACGTGTCTTTGAACAGTACTGGAGAACTCCGAGATATATCTGGTCAAAACTCTTTTTGACAATTTCCACTTCAATCTTCAATGGATTCTCATTCTTCCATGCCCACAAATCTTTACAAGGTTTGCAAAATCAAATGTTTTCTGTGTTCATGTTCATGATGCCTTTCAACACTTTGAACCAACAGATGTTTCCGAATTATGTTGCTCAAAGAGATTTGTACGAGGCAAGAGAAAGACCATCGAAAACATTTAGTTGGAAGGCATTTATCTTTGCCCAAATCGTTGCCGAAATTCCATGGAACATCATGTGTGGTACCATTTCATTCTTCTGTTGGTATTATCCAGTCGGTCTCTACAACAATGCTCCAACTACTGCTCAATTGCATGAACGTGGTGCCTTAGAGTGGTTATACTGCATTGCTTTCTACGTTTATTCTGTCACTATGGGTCAAGCCTGTGTCGCAGGTATGGAACTTTACCACAATGCCGGTAATCTGGCATCTTTACTCTTTATGATTTCGTTGAATTTCTGTGGTGTTTTGGCAGGGCCTCAAGCCCTTCCAGGATTCTGGATCTTCATGTACAGATTGTCTCCTTTCACATATTTTGTCAGTGGAATGTTGGCAACTGGTCTTGCCAATTCAGACGTTGAATGTTCATCCACAGAATACAGAACTTTTGTCCCTCCTCCGGGTGAGACTTGTGGTTCTTACATGAAGGAGTACATGGCCGTGCTGGGTGGTTATTTGTTGGATGACAACAGCACGTCCGAATGCCAATACTGTACCGTCAGTGACACAAATGTGTTCCTCGAAAGTATCAGTACCAGTTATTCTGAAAGATGGAGAAACTGGGGTATTTTCATTTGTTACATCTTCATCAACATGGGTCTCACTGTGTTCTTATACTGGTTGGCCAGAGTACCAAAGAGCAAGAACAGAGTCAAGGATGAACGTGACAATACCAATTTGACAAATGCCGACAAGACCGTTGGAAATTCTGTCGAAAATTCTACTACATCCTCGGAAAAAGTGGATCAAAATCTCGCCCAAGGCTCAAGTGATGAAGCTAGTATTACCAAAGAAACCGTTTAACTACATATACATGCTTTTTTACATTCTATATAAATAAATACCCAACGGCATTTGCTTCTTTTGTAGTCGTTTAGAAAATAATTCGAGCACTTTATCAAAAGAACCTTCACATGATTTTTCAAATTTTCAGATTTTTCAAATTTTTCACTCATCTCATCAGGTTAGAAGAGTAGAAAAGAGTGTATAAATGAGTGTTAATAAACCTGAACTTGCCAACGAGGCCGTTTTTGTGAATTCTGTGCCTGTTCCAGATGATGCCGTCAAAGTAGAAGGTATTGATTATAGCCAACCAAGCTCTAGAAATTCCACTGCCAAAGACCTTATAAAAGGTATGAAGACGATGGGATTTCAAGCTTCCTCGCTCTCTGAGGCCTGTGACATCATTGATGAAATGAGATCTTGGAGAGGTAAACATATTGATGAACTTGAAGACCATGAAAAAAAGGGACAATTTGATGAAAACGGTTATCAAAAAACAACCATCTTTATGGGTTACACTTCAAATTTGATCAGTTCTGGACTCCGTGATACCCTTAGATTCCTTGTACAACATAAAATGGTAAATCTGATTGTAGCATCCGCTGGAGGTATTGAAGAAGATCTCATCAAATGTTTGGCACCAACTTATATGGGAGATTTCCATCTCAAAGGATCCACCTTAAGAGATCAAGGAATGAATAGAATTGGTAATTTGTTGGTACCAAATGATAACTATTGTAAATTTGAAGAATGGATCGTGCCAATCTTAGATACAATGCTCGAAGAACAAGAACAACACTCTAAAGCTGGAGCATATGATGCCGAGACTCCATTTTGGACTCCTTCTAAAGTGATCGATAGATTTGGTAAAGAGATCAACGATGAAACTTCTGTTTTGTATTGGGCTCACAAGAATCAAATCCCTATTTTCTGTCCTGCTTTGACAGATGGTTCCATCGGTGATATGTTGTTCTTCCACACTTTCAAAGCTTCCCCTAAACAGTTAAGAATTGATATTGTCAATGATATCAGAAGAATCAATTCCATGTCCATGGAGTCTTCGAGAGCAGGAATGATCATCTTGGGAGGTGGTTTAATCAAACATCACATAGCAAATGCTTGTCTCATGAGAAACGGAGCTGATTGGGCTGTTTATATCAACACCGGTCAAGAATTTGACGGTTCAGATGCAGGAGCCAGAACCGATGAAGCAATTTCTTGGGGAAAGATCAAAGCAGATGCTAGACATGTCAAAGTTTATGCAGATGTCACCACTGTGTTCCCATTGATCGTGGCTGCCACTTTTGCCAGTGAGTAGTTCAATAATCTAATTCGTCTGTCACCTTAACATCCGTCATTTGAACGTCTTCTTCATCCAAAATAGCAGCTGTTTCTAAAAGTTGTGATCTTATTTTGTCTCGATCTTGTCTGAATTTCACCATCAAATTCTCATCAAACAATCCTTCAACGCTTAGTTCATGATTCGTATTCCCAAACTTCAACCAATTCCCTTGTTCTCTATAAAGTCTCAATGCTTTAAATGTCAAAACTTCTTTCTTCCGTCTTTGATTTGCAACTTCTTCACCCGTGTACATATCTTGATCCTCCAACATCATCTCAAGGGTACTACTAGCTCTTGCAAGATCTTCTCTTATCTGGTCAAAAGTGTCCAGTTTGGGTTTACAAAGTCTTGATAATCCAGTCTCAAGTTTCCAAATCCTTGAAATTTCATTTGTACCGTAATTTGGAAGATGTTTCGATCTCATCTTTGAATTTTTAACGATAACTTCCTTAGCTTTTTCAATCTTAGCCTGTGGAATGTATGGATCTTTGGCAAATGTAAAGTTTTTACCCTTCCATTCTGTCCAAAATCTATCAGAATCTTGACATATCGTTATCAGAGTGAAATACAACTGTTCATCCACTTTTTTCAAATGGTCCAAAATGTCTCTTTGAACAGATCTACAGAATTCTCTAGTTTTACGGAAATCGGTCTTGACAACAAGTGATTTTCTCATCAGCTCTGAATCCTGATTAGAAACATGTACCACTAAGAAGAGAATTTGGAGAAGAATGGTGTATCGAAATGACTGGTTTTTGAAAGCAGATTGGAAAAATTCTTCGTCAAACGCAATTGAAGGAGATGAAACGAATTGTGATCCAAGTTTTTTGTATAATTCGACTTCTTTTGAGTTAAACTGTGATAAAGGACTGAAAGAATTTTTCACTGGTTTGTCCAGTTCAAAAATCATTTGAACCATATCAAGAATATTCTTTGTACAATCTCTTGGCATCCATTTGGCATTGAACATGGTTTCGGGATAAGATAATTGATGTCTTATCTTTGTAAAGAGTGCGAACGGTGTATTGGATCTTTGAGTTTCAAGATATGTCTCTTTTTCAACGCCGAAATGTTTGTTGATTTCATATTTAGGGTTCATCACTGCTTCTTGAAAGGGGAAAGTTTCAGAAATAAAGAGACGGAGATTGAAGAGGAAGTTCAAATTATCTTCAGAGGTCAAGTCAAACATCAGACACACATCTTGATAAATGGAGATCAACTCACTTCCAGGTCTCTTTGCCAGTGTTGATACTCCACACTCTTTTTGTAGAATTGTTCTTCTTTCTTCGCAAGAGTTATCGAACAAATTGGATTGAAATTCAAGTGTGAATTTTTTGGAATTCTTCAAAATAATGTTATGTAAGACTAGAAATGGAAGATCCAAATCTGCTAATTGGGCTTTTGCCGTTAAATAAAGACTCAAATCCAACACTGCAAACATTTGTGACATCAAATTTTCAGAGCTTTCAATTATGATTGAAGAAAGTGTTTGAAGTATCACAACTTCTAAGGCAATCTTTTGGTACAGTTGAACTTTTTCAGATTTCAAATTGGAGTCATTGAGAATGTTTTCAACTTTGTTTTGGAAAATTTTGTTGGAAACTAAAGGAGATATGACTACTGATTCTTGAGCATTCGATTTGATGAGTTCATGAAATTGGGCTTTTAAAGGTTCGACAATAGGGCCAAGCTTTATAAGCGGAGGTACAGTGGATACTGGAGTCTCAAGAACCGGTGTTGCCAGATTCATAGGGGTATCTGACATGGTTTTAAAGGAATGTTTAATAGATGATGTTCAATTGAAGAATAATTCAAAAAAAAAAAAATCCAAATTTGTTTTAAAAAAGATTGGAAAAAGATTAGAAAAAGATTAGAAAAAGATTGAAAATGGGTTCAACACAGATGAATAATGAATAAATAATGAATAAATACAATAAATAGATTAAATAACAGGTTTAACTTCTTTCCGATACTTGTGGAGACCATGGTTGATGTTTTGGCCTTGCAGTATTGTACGGAATATATGCACCTTTGGTCATTGTCAAATTAGGAGTCACGTGATCGGGCATCGGATAAGCTCTTGTAGTTTTTAAACTTGAATCCTCAGGAATGGCATTTGGAGGAGTATCAGTTCCATAACCCAACCAAAAATGCCATCCAGGTTCAATTTGAGACATATCGGGTCTCCAGAAATTGTCAAATTCAACCCATCTAGTTCTTAAATGGATCTCTTCTGGAGAATCGGTTTCATAAAATTTATTCCCATTTTTATCTTCACCCACCAAATTTCCTCTTTTAGTGTCATTTATAGTGGCAATCTGTTTAAGTGATCTTTTCACACCATTTGCCATGAAATTTTTGATCGTTCTACTCAAGGAAACTGACATCTTCAATCTAACCCCACACTGTTAAAAGTTCAAAATGGTTCAGTTTTTTTTTTAAACAGTTTTGTATTTTGCTCACAATTTGATTTTTCCGAATCAAATTTGTAAAATGCTCAAAATTCGAACCAAGATTCAAAAGTTCTCATCAAAGAGTTGAGATAACCGACTGATGAGAGGTCTTTTGCTGTGGTTCTGGAACAAATTGAAATACCAAGACCTGGATGATGTCCAAACCACTTCTACACCGCTCGAAATCACCTCTAAACAAGATCCAGGTGCTCTTTTAGATGCCATTCCTAATCTGTACGGATTGAGACATACATCTGTAAATTGGCTTAATCTGAGCTTGAAATATATGAAAACAAGTATCTTTGGTTTATTCGAAGAACCTGCAAAACCAGTTCCTGTTGTTCTGTACTCCGAAGAGAGATATCAACGATTATGGCTTCCTATTAGAATCCTGACCAAAATCACAGATGCCATTTTGGACCAATCGGAAACTCGTCTAGACCATCCCGAACGTGGTGCTGCCATCTTAACATATCCTCTTTCATCATATGCAGGCATGTGTCTAAGTTGTGCCATTGTTTTGAACCGTATCCATGTATTTGCATCCTCTCCTTCTGTCGGACGGCTTTCTAAAATCCCATGGATCACCATGACTCTTTTGAGATTAATAGCTCTATACGTTCTTTTCAAAGGTTCATATGGTATTCTTGTGCTGCTAAAAGTGACTCAAGACAATCTCTTGACTAGTTTGTTCTTAAGATCTAGTTATTTCGACTACGATCCCGTAAAACTTGGTAAAATGTCTCTAGTGAACATTCCATTCACTTCTGAATCCTTTTTCACTTTACACAATGTTCCCAAAGAGTTATTTGAACTTCGTCCTTCTGCCTCTGTACTCAAACCTCTATATTTCAGCTTGTGCCTTTCACAAGTCATCGAAGTGTTCTTGAGTGTCGTTAACCGAAGTGAACCTTTGGTGGAGACAGGTTTTACTTTATTCGAATTATCCATTGGATTTCAAGAACTTCAAGGAATGGGGGTGATTCCATATGAATCATTGGTGATCATCTTGACTGCAGTGTTGAATCTGGTATCTGTCCATGTTTTGAGCATCTGCAAACTCGAAAAATATCGTCTCTTACCCTCATCTTTTCTCGGTGCCTATTCACTTTCATTTTTCTTCTTTGCCGTGATCAAAAGACGTATCCATCATTTCCCATTTCTGATAGTGATGGCTTTTGTCCCTCAAATTATCACTTCTTTCATCGTTCTTGTCAGTGGAGTCATTTTTTTAGCTGCTGCTCTGATAAGGGGAAGTTTCACCAATCTTCAATTGAGTGGTTTTGCAGAAAATTTTGGAAGTATCAACGTTTTATTGACAGATGATTTCTATACGGCTTTGAACAACCTTGGTCTTTTCCTGACAAAAGCAGCAGGAGAGGCAAGTTATATCAAAGAAGCAAATGGCATTGTTTTACCCCAGACAACCTGGATAGAGGCAGGATTAAATGGGTATGGTGTACAACAAAGAGGACCTCCTGAACTCAACGATCTGGAAGTTAGACATCATTTGAAAGAAGGACAAAGATCTTGGATGACTACAGAGAGAATCTCCAATATGAAAGAACTCATCAAGAGTTTTGTTTCCATTTGGAAGAAAGGAGAAGTTGTCAAAGAGCAAATTGTTTTAGTCGATGATTCAGATTTGGATTTCGAAGATGAAGATTTGGAAGAAGATTCGGAATCGGACTTGGACGAAGAACTAGAACTGGATTCAAATCCTATTTCAGAACTCATCAAATCTCCAAAAGATTTATGGGAATTAATTTCAGAAGAAATGGAACCTCGTGCCATGGATTTAAAAATAGTCCAGGCCCATTTGACAAGGGATGAACAAATCATTACGAGATCAAGGTTCAGTTCCAAGTGTGCAGAACCAGAAGAACAACTACTCGAGGTGATCAAAGAAAGACGTACTTCGAAACAAACAGAATTTCCTGAATGTGTCGTTTGTCAAACTAATCCAAGAGAAATCATCCTCTGGCCTTGTAACTGTTTTGCCCTTTGTGAAAGTTGTAGGGTCAGTTTAATGGTTCGTAATTTCAAAACCTGTGTCTGTTGTAGAAGACCAGTTGATCTGTATTCAAAGATCTACACCCCTTAGCATTACAAAATATACACTACTCCAGATATCTAACAACCACTATCACCGAATCTCCTCTCAAAAACATTTTACTCACAAATCTTTCTCTCATTATTGGTTTTTTATTCTCTCCAATCTCTTGCCACATTTCTCTAACGTTTTCTAATACCATGTTACAATGTCTATCAAATGCTTTCACTTTGGCAACTAATTTATGATTATTTCTGAGTGATATCAAAACTGTAGATTCAGTTTTGACACTTGTATTCAATAAAGATAAAGGTCCATGATTGAATTCATATTCTTCAAGTTGTACAAGTTCTGTCTCGGTGAGCTCGGATTTAGGTTTATTCAAAAGTTCACTGTCGTTAGTAGTTTCTTTTATTGATATTGAATGACTTACGCCATGATCTTTAAACTTTTCAACTTTGTTAAAGTGTGAAAAATTGACAAAAAAAAAGATCAAAATTGACAAAAAAATAATCACTTCACTGGAACAAGATTGAATTGAATAATCACAGCAATCAATACAATAGGTTATAACGATAACTGTATAAGTTTACAAGGTATATAAATATGCTTCGAAGATCATTTTATTCATTTCAAAGACATATACATACCCATAAATATCACCTCAATGAACAACAAAGACGCACAGCAGGAAGAGAATTGTTAAATATAAGCAATATTTTAGATGAATTGAACGATGAAAAAGATTATCAGACAACAGCAAACACCATTTACCGTACTACTGCATCACAACTCATCGAAGAAATGCGTAATCAAGAAGAACAAGGCGATAATTCACAAGATCAAGAAATGGGCGGAGGATCCGGCGGAGCCCCGTCCGAAAGCCCCGCCCAAAATGATGAAACCCCTAAAGTCAACGTTGAAAGATTTTTACACACACATCAACTCTATAAACAACTCCGAGAAGCTAACTTCAACGATGGACAACTGAAAGTGATTCTCAATGCCGTACTATCACAAATCGAACAAAACATGACTAAATTATTGGAGAAACATTCTCCGTTAACAGATTTACAGAATGAAAATTATTTATTTGCAGCAGCACAACAAGAACTTAAAAGTGAATTAGGATCTTCAAGAGATCAAGAATTGAACTCTTTGACCGATTCTTCCATTCTTTTGAGACGAATGTTCCAAAACCTTGACAATGAAATGGTTATGAATTACAAATTGATGGACAATGCGATGAAATTAGAATTGAACGAATTTAAACATGAAAACAATTTGTTGAACAAACAATTGGATTTAAAAGTGCAAGATCTCAAAAATAAGATCATCACAGATTTGGTGGGAGATTTAAGATCTTATACAGAAAGTTTAAGATGGCAATTGACCCGTAGTGCTTTGTTAACCATTTTTACACTTGTGTTTTTGGGAATCTCAACTTATACCGTGATCAAACAAGTGGATGAAGAAGAACCAATAATAACAACGAAACAAAACGATTCCGACAAAATCAATGCCAAAATGGTATCGGAACCTCGTGATCCAGAAGAAGAAGAACGGGCTTTAGAAAATGATTCATAATTTATGGTTTCTCTCCTTACGGGCCATCTCCAGAAACCTCTTTTGAGGAACCCCCAGAGACCATTTTTCAAAACCTTTGATTGCCTCTGTGGAATTAGCAACTTGATGATCCGCATAATATTGTTGTTTGATCAATGCCTTGTTATCTAGTATTGATTTGGGAACAAGATTAGCACTAAGTTTATACAACATTTCTCTAACATGTTGGTTAAATTTGGTTTCTTCACCCGCAGGAAATTTAAACATTTCGTTGATAAAACCTGCACGTAACATTTCTTGACATTTAATAGGTTTGGACAACAAAATAGCCTCTGAAGCTTTGCTTAGACCAAAACGCCGTAAAATTGTCACAGAGGCTGCTCCTTCACAAACAAGTCCCAAATTACTGAAAGGAAGTAAAAGAAAAGGGGTGTCATTTTGCGCATAGATCAAATCACAGAGTCCCACCAACAGGGCACTTAAACCAACAGCAGGTCCATTTAAACATGCCACAAGGACTTTTGAATGGTCCAAAAGCAGAGAAGTGATGAATACATTCCTTGCTACGAAATTGGCCAACCAGTATTCATCGATTTGTGCCTGTGTTTCAACAGGGGCAGAAATTATCCCTTTGCTTTTCACATTTGCCCCGGATGAAAAATACCGACCGGAGGATTGGAAAACCGTGAAGACGCTATCTTTTTCCAGATCTGCCCTTCTTATCATTCGACCGAGTTCAAGATATTGATCTCCTGTGAAAGAATTAAGACTATCCGGTTGGTTAAAAGTTATGATCGTAAGCCTACGCTTCGAATCCACTTCGTATATCAAGTCTGCCATATATCTTGTAAAAAATGCCTTTTTCTGCCCTTTTTAAACATATTTTTTTGATCCCAAATGTGGGGAAATTTAATGCATGTGATTATGAGTTCAGACAGCCCCAGTTGCCTATTTAAGAAAAGGGGGTGATAAAAGGTATAGATAGTAATGTATTAAATTCAGATTCCTGATCTGTAGACACTTGTATTTTGATTTCTCAACTGTACAGTCTCACGACGGCTCATCACGACCAACAGTTTGTCCAAAGCGTATCTGCTAAAACCTTTATGTTGGACGAATTCACGTTCCAAAGTGGCTCTCGAAGTCGACCATCCAATTGGTAATCTACGCTTGATCTGTGACATGATTTTTTCAATCTCTTCTCTTGTACGTTCGTTTTCATTACTGGCATCGTTTGAAATGGCATTGAGAGTGGAAGCATGGAAAAGTCTCAACAGTTCTCTGACATGTCTTTCTGAAGCAATAGGACTGAGTTCTAGTTTCAGTAATGATTCAGTGATACGTACAGTGGCTTCTAATTGTCTCACTGTGATAGGAATAGAACTTCTCTCTGACATGTGGGCCTCAGATTCATGAACCTGTCTTCTGATAGACACAAACTCAGCACTCAACAATTCAGCCAGTTCTTTAGAAAGACGAGGCAGACATCTCGTACGACAATATTGGATATACCTCTTCATCAAATTCAAAGGTATATCTCCTTCTTGTTCATCTTCGGCACCCGTATGAACCCCCATCACGTGACGTGCCATGGCACTGTCCCTCTCGAAATTGTGCTCGTCTTTGATCACAAAGATCAAATCAAAACGGGATAAAATGGTACTTTGGAAGTCAATGTTTTCTCCGGCACTCTTCACGTCGTCGTAACGACCAAAGATAGGATTGGCAGCCAGAAGAACAGCAGTTCTGGAGTTCAAAACGGTGGTGATACCGGCCTTGGCAATGGAAATTGTCTGTTGTTCCATCGCCTCATGGATGGCCACTCTGTCTTCGTCTCTCATCTTGTCAAACTCATCAATACAGACGACTCCTCCATCTGCCAACACCATGGCTCCTCCTTCGAGATAGAACTCTCTTGTGGCTGTATCTCTTTGCACAGAAGCTGTCAACCCAGCAGCAGAAGAACCTTTTCCCGAGGTATATATGGCAACAGGTGCCACTTTCTCCACAAACTTAAGCAATTGAGATTTGGCAGTACCTGGATCTCCCAAGAGTAACACATTGATATCACCTCTGAGTCTCATTCCATCTCCCAAAACTTTACGAGATCCTCCCATGAGTAAACAGGCAATCAGCTTCTTGATGTCTTCAGTTCCATAGATGGAAGGTGCAATTGATCTGGCAAATTTCTCATAGATGTCTGGATCCCTCGACATTTGAAGAAACTCTTCTTCTTCCTGTTCGGTGAAATGGAAGGAAGAATGTTTGGCATCGGATTCGATTCCCAAAACTTTCAAATATGGATTTCTGATTGCAACACCACCTCCATTGGCAGAAGAACCTTGTTTCTTCAGCTGATAGATGGCATAGACACCGGTTAAAGTACATTTGTTACCTGGAATCAAGTTGTTTGTAAGATTACGACTCACAGTAAGCATTATATGTCTCGGAAGTTCACCAACAGGAACATCTTCCGGGTTCTCTTGGAGTTTCAAGACTTGTTCATCGACAAATTGAGATCTGTCATGGATCACGACATACGGATCGATACCACATTGATCTCTTTCCAATTTCTCACCTTGACATTTCTTCGGTAATGGAATGGGTCCAAAAGTGTTTGGAACTCTCAAATTCATCGTATGTTTGCAAGATCTACACATGATGGATACCAAAGTCAGTTTGGAATTGAGAGTAGAAGTGGAAATCACAATACCGGAGAGTCTTACAATTCTGGAAATGTGATCAGAAGACAATTCTCTGATTGGTACAACACTATTTTGAGAAACCAAAATGAATTGACAAGTTGGGAAGTTCCCAGGTACCGTTTCATGGCTCAAATATAACATCTTTTTGGCTATTTCTGTGATCGATTGTTCGAATAATGAGATCATCTCTGTTGGATCGTCATTCATTCTCTTGTTCAACTCTGCATTATACGCAATAATGTGTTCATTCAGCACAACCAACGAATAATTCTTGGATAAAAGGTTCTCACGGAGTTGATCTCTGTATACAAATTGGTTATCGATACGGAACTCAAGGACAAAGTTACGGAATGCCTTGATGATCTCAGAAAACTGATCATCTGAAGCATCTTCAGGTGGAAGCACAGAAGCTCCATAGATCGCAGGACTATCAAATGACATGCTTGATTAACGTTTAAAGAATTGGAATGAAAAAAAAAAATATAAAAATTTGACGCGTTTAATTATATTTCCGTTTTGGGAAAGGGGTTTTTTATTTAAGGGGTGAAGGCATAGTCTTCTGAGACGGCGTTGACACCTCCTAGTAACATTTCTAGATCGTTAAGATTGAAATTGAGTAATCCTGTGTTTATCTGTTGACCACTTTCTCCTGTCCATGTACTTATATTGTTGATCATCAGTGTAGTTGTAGCGTTAAAAGGGGTTATATCTCCTACAGTATCAGTTGGAATTTGAGTCACAGGACTTTGGATATCAGGAGGAGGAGATTGTTCATCCGGTCTTAAAGGTGGTGAATGAATCAATAAATGACTAAGTGATTTGGGTATACTTCTTTGTAATTGTCCTTGTTTCCTCTTTCTCTCGGCTTCTTCCAATTTTTCGGCATCTGTTTTAACAACTTTTGTTCCAGATTCATCGATACCAAAATGATGCATAGGTTTACGAACTATGGCAGGAGGCATTCCTGGACCATTGTTATAGACGATTTCAGAAGAATCAGGTCCACATCTCAATATAAGATTCCCCACTGTGGCATTCATCAATTCGTCAAATGTATCCCTAAATGAGAGTGCAAATTTGGTACGTTCTGCCATCACAAAGAGACATATACTACAAGCTCTAAGATCGTCTAACCCACTAAAAAGTTCTTCAGATACAATTGGTCTTGTATGTTTAGAAATATCTCCGAGTTGTTTCCTACGGAGATCATCTTTATTTCTGGCAAGCCAAAGACAATAGATCAAAGTAACACCCAGTACAAAAACTGTATGTATATGAGTGGTGGAATGTCCAAAAACAGTTTTTTGATGGAACAGTTTGAACAATTGACAAATTTGTCCAGCTGCTGCTTGGCATTCTTTGAACAAACGATCTTCAGGATCCAAAAGTTCCAAAAATGGTTGTATAAGAACTCTTACAGATCTATAGTAATAAGTGCTCAAAGTTTCATTTTCAACCCCTTTGGTAAAACCTTCACATGATCTTCTCCATTGATCCAATTCGGCGAAATATTGACTCACCAACGGAAGTTGTTCTCTACGAACTTTACTACGAGAAGATGTTGTGTTGAGTTGTTCCACAAATCTCAGTTCAATTCTTCGAATTTTGATCGTTTGGTTGATGAACATTGGTCCATCTTTTGGATGTGATGCAGATGAAGGTTCATATTCAAACAATGGAAGATCGACATCACATTGTGATTCCGGTAAGATGTATTTTTTGGAAACTGCAATTGCCGTTGTTTTCTCAAAAATGTACGCACTCCAAAAGACTCTCATTTTACGATCTCTTGTCCATTCTGGACGTTCAGGTTGTGATTCATAGGTCTTGGATTTGTGTAAACCTAGTCCAATACAGAGGCGAATGGCATCTCCAACAACGTCATAAACACCTATACTGTCTCTATCGGTTCTTGTCAAATAAACCACCATCAAGGTCAAAATTTCCGCTTTACTCAATTCGTCAATGTTTTTACACTTGGTGACATGACGAAGAGCTGTACAGAAGAATCTTTTGGGTAGAGGACCACGATAACGTCCAGTGGTCATGTGCAAAGAAGAAGCTATCAGTAAAATGAGCCAGATCTTGGCAAATGCAACATGGAACAGATCTCCATGGGACAAAAGTCTCAAATCGTTTTGGAACAAAGATTCATGAATCTTACGGATCTGTGTTTCTTCAACGAGTGGGAATTTGTACTGTAATCGACAGAAATAGATGTCCAAAAGTTCTCTGGAATAGTGTTCATCTATCTCATAGACGGGTTCTGAATTCAAAAACTCCTTGAGGTTGTATTTGGAGATAAAAGAGTTGTTATAATCATTTTCCAAGTTGAAATCTAGAGGTTTGACGGATTCACGGTCTTGTTTACGGGTGAAGTCTAGCTTTGGCATGACTGGAGCCTGATAGGTATAATGTTGATCCTGGTTCAAAGCTGCTGCCGATGCAAGTGTGGCTAAAGTTGTGGCTGGAGACCCCGTTGTGGCTGGTGGTGTGGCTAGTGGCGGCAGCTGGAAAGGAGTTGCCGGATCATCAAAAGTTTGTCCTATACGTTTATAGTTTGCAAGCAGTTGATGACGAGTGACTAGTTTACGGTACAGATCTTTATCGATCTGTTTATCGAGAACACGTTCGAGAAATTTGATTTTCTTCTCCAACAAGACGGTATATTCGTCTTTAGGCGGAGATTTTGCACCATATTTGATGGGTTTGACACAATCGACACCTGCTCTCAAGCAAGTGGTACAACTGGGTAGTCTATGGTCACATTTTTGTTTCCTCTTTTGACACAAATAACAAGAAGTTGATCGTCCCTTTTTGTCTATTTTATAATCTGCAGCATTTACGGCCAAAGGTGAAGTTTCGGATGTATAACCATTTGAAGATGATGTGAAGAGTGGATCAGGATCACTGTATTCTTGAGGTTCACGTTCTTTCTTGACAAGAGTAAACGGTTCGGTTTTAGGTCTTTTCCCCATGATGAACCAAGATGAACAAAGATTTGAATTTGAAAATTTTGGGCAGATATGGGGAAGGGCAAGAAACGGGGAGGAAGGGCAAAAGTGAGAAATGATGATTTGGAAGAGAAATTTTATAACAAAGTTTGAATTATCGATGATTTATTGGGATCAAAAGTTGTAAGAGTGGTTATTGAAGATTTCTTAAACTTTCACACCCCATTTATAGTCAATGTCTCAACGGGGTGCAAAGGGCATGGGCATGAAAAATTAATATGCATCGCGCATCAACCAATCAGAAACGCACGGCAGAATAACAGTAGGAGGCCGACAGGGCAAATGCGGATGAACAAGATGATTGCGTGAAAATTATGTGTGGTTTATTGAGTTTGGAAATGGTGATAAGAGTGTATAATGAGTAGTGCGTAGAACTATCATAGATTGAACATATTGAACATATTGAACATATTGAACATATTGAACAAATTGAACATATTAAAACTTCATATTTCAGAACATATTGAACACATTAAAACTTCACATATCACAACATCCCATAACTATCTCTTATCATAACTCTCATACTACTTTATGACTCCTAAATTTATACATATAATAATCCCATACAAATATCCCCTAACCCCTTTTAATAAAGCAAGATTACACACTTTTTGCAACATAAACTACCTTTCAACCTCTCAACCTCTCAACCTCTTTCAACCTCTCAACCTCTTTCAAACTCTCACTCTCAAATCCTCAAACTCAAACTCTCAAACTCAAACTCTCACTCTCACTCTCAAACTCTCACTCTCAAACTCCACTTCACTCCTCTTTCATACATATATTTGCTTCTGCATTAAACTCCTCGACCATTTGTAAATCCTTATTATCCATTTAATCAAATAAAACTATATAAAAATCTAATCTATTCATCTCAAAATCACCATTCCAAATCCGATAATCAACCCATTCATCAATTCCACACCCCAAATCTCATCTCCCCCATTTATCCTCCATATCTTATCTTTTTTCCACCTTTTTTCTCCACTTTTGGCCACGCAAAATTTTTACCAACACTTTCAACACCAAAGTTTCAAAACGTTCAACTTCAAACATCAACTAATACAAACTCCGCCGACTCAAAACTTAGGTTATAAAGTGCGGAATTCAGAGAAATACTTCATTGATTCATTTATAAATCGATCATATGTCTATATCACCATTGGCGGCTAGACGCCCATCAGTTGTAGAGAGACGTCAATCAACGGCATCTCCTTCACAATTTCCAGGAACCGTGATTCCAACTTTGGACGGACTCGAAAACCCAAGTCCTGACCTGTTGCCTTCTTCCTGTGATGTCCTCATCGTTGGTTCTGGTCTCGTCAATAGTCTTTTGGCTGCAGCTTTGGCTTGGGAAGGTTCTCAAGTTTTACACATCGATTCTCATCCTTATTATGGAGATTCAAATGCAACCTTAACCATCGACCAATTAAGAGCTTGGACCGACTCTGTAAACTCAAATTCCAAAGGTTTTGCCCATTATTCCAAACTGCTCCTCCACATTCCACGTCCCACAGCCTTGATTTCAAAAGATTATGCAATCGATTTGTCTCCTAAAATCTTGTTTGCCAAATCAGATTTACTCACTCTTTTGGTCAAATCTCGTGTTCATCAGTACTTGAACTTTGTTCCTCTTTCTCAAGTCCACACCTACGAAAATGACAGTTTTGAATCAATTGCAAGTACCAAAGAGGCAATTTTCACAGATCAAAGTTTATCTTTGGTCGCCAAAAGACTGCTCATGAAATTCATGAAATTGGTTCTTGATTATGAACAACAGGTTGAGGTTTGGAAAGATTATAAATCGAAACCCTTTTCACAATTTTTGGACGAAAAATTCCAACTTTTACCCCTGCAGATCAACGAAATCGTCTATTCCATTGCATTGGCTCCTAAAGACGTTGTTACCCCTGAAGGTTTATCCCGTGTGAAACGTTATCTCAGCTCATTCGACGTGTATGGAGAATTCCCGGCAATGGTGTCCAAATATGGAGGTCCAGGTGAAGTTTCTCAAGGTTTTTGTAGATCTGCAGCTGTACTGGGTCTGACTTATAAACTAAACACTTCACTCACAGATTTCGACCCAACTTCTAAAACTGCCACACTTTCTGATGGTTCTAAAATACAAATCAATGAACGTGTGGTTTGTTCTCCAACACAAGTTGTCGAACTGCCAAAACAACAGTACTCGATTTCAAGACTTGTCACTGTGGTGACCAAATCTTGTCGTGAATGGTTTCTGCCCAATGAAAACTGTTGTCTTGTCACTTTTCCTCTGGGTTCTTTACAGACAAATAACAGAGTCCCTGTTCAAGTTTTGATCTTGGGTTCTTCGATCGAAGTTTGTCCAGAAGGTCAAAGTGTTTGGTATTTGAACACCACAGAAACTTCTGATCGTGCAAGAGACGATTTGGGTCTGCTGCTCTTGAGATTAGAAGAATCTTTACTCCGTGAAAGTGTAGAGGACGGATTGGATACTGTCATTGGAGATGACGTTGTGTTGGATTCCGGTGTCAATTCAGTCAAATTGGGAAAATCTTTCAAAGATTTCGTACCAAAGGAGAAAATCCAATATCTTTTGAAACTCTTCTTCACCCAAGAGACTTCAATCCCCCCATTTGGTGTTGCCCATCCTAAATTGTTCGAACCTCAAGAATTGAACGGTATCTTGTTCTCATCGATGCCATCTTCTGAAATTTCATACGATGGTGTGGTCACCGAACTGAAACTGCTTTATACTCTGATTGTTGGCGATGACGAAGATTTCTTCGACGTGGACTTTGAAGACCAAGACGATGGACATGCTGGAAATGACGACATCGAGATGGACTTTGACCTCTGAAAACCCTAACTGTGGTCACGTGATTGGATCAACCCTTTCCAAAAAAAAATGTACTTAAACCCTAATAATATATAGACAAAAAAAAATGTCTTGAAGCGAAAAAAAAAAAAATTTTGGAGCGTTGAAAAATTGAAAAATTCAACTTTTCAAAAATTCTCTTTATATAGAACTGACCAGAGTTTCTGAGGAAGAAGTCTATTAAAAAAGTAAATTAGCAAATATGTCTGACGTTGAACAAGTTGTTGAAGAAGTCGAGGTTGTTGCCACCGAGGCTCAAGGTACCATCACCATTGAAGATGCTTTAAAAGCTGTTATCAGAACTGCTCTTGTCCACGATGGTTTAGCCAGAGGTTTAAGAGAAGCTTCTAAAGCTTTGGCTTCTGGTCAAGCTCAGTTATGTGTTTTGTGTGACTCTGTCACCGAAGCCTCCATCATCAAGTTGGTTGAAGCTTTGTGTAACGATGGTGAACAAAAAGTTCCATTGATCAAAGTTTCCGATGCCAAGAAATTGGGTGAAATGGCCGGTTTGTGTGTCTTGGACAGAGAAGGTGAAGCCAGAAAAGTTGTCGGTGCCTCTTGTGTCGTCATCAAGAACTGGGGTGAGGACTCTGCTGAAAGAGAACTCTTGTTGGAACACTTGTCCCAAGAATAGATGTATACTAATCCATCATTTCTTTTTCTATTTAGTCGTAGTCATAAAAACATGGGATCTGCCACATCTGTCAATTTTTCCAATCTATCCAATATTGAAGTACCCATAACTTCATCGATACGAGGTTGGACGTTTAAATTGGTCAATTGTACTTGCATCACTTCGTCATCATTGATCAAGGTTTCGATGTATGAAGTTGAATAACCTTCAGATTCTTCTCCTGCCATTTCCAATAATTTGAACTCAATGATGGAATCTCCATGTAACATGGTTTGTTCGTCTCTTAACAATAACATCACACTTGTCATACCTCTTCGATCTTTACGAAACTTGACTTTTGACAGAAGTCTTGAAGCTTTTAAAATCTTACCGAAATAGAGAAAATTGTAGAAACATGTCACTGCTCCATTTCCCAAAATGTGAAGTTCATCCAAAAGTTTCTTCTTACGTGGATAAATCACTTTACTGAATCCCAATTCTCCCTTTGAGATGAAGACAAGGTTCAGTTCACTTTCACCCTTTGTACCATAGATATAAAGTTCTTCGGTTTGAATTTCTTTGAGATCTTTCAAAGTTTCTGCTAGTAATGAACCTTTTAGCACTATTTCAAATATGATATCAGTCAAATCCAAATCAAATTCGTCATCTTCTTCTTCATCCCCAACCACAAACGTACGGAACTCCACTCTTTCTAACATTTGATCGTCTTCAAAAGACAACACAAATGGATGTCCGTAACCCTGATAAGAGATCACACATGTAGTTTTGGGTATTATTTCTGTGGATCCGGATCCATATGTTGCAATTGTGACACTTTCCAAAAGTGAATGTATATCGACTCCAAACTTCATATTTTTCACTATAACCCCATCTTGTGACCCCTCATTGGAATCGCCGGAATTCACAGATGATTCTTGAATCAAATCTGTATTGAAAACATAAGAATCAAACAACTTCGCATCCAAATGGAGCTGAACTCGACATATATTGATTTCATTAATTTCGAAAAAAAGCCCAGCTTTACTTATAGTTACATAGCATCTCCCTCCAACAGGTGCAATGGCTCCTAACAGATTTGATAAGTGTTGTAATGCTGTTGTTGACAGTGCAAATACCACTTGTTCAGCCATAAGGGGTAGATTTTAATTTTTTGCTCATTTTAATTTTTGATTTTTGATTTTTGATTTTCTGATCGTCACAATTCGTAAATTGCTCTTCATCAATATCATGGCAAGAAGGAATCAAACTTGGCGTTATGTTCTGGGGACAATTTCAATGATTCTGGTTCTGTCCCTGTTCTATGTTTATCACCAAAGACCTTTACCTCTGAAAAAATCCAAACTTCCTTCTCCTTCTATCGCAATAGTAATTTCTCCTGCAGTATTATCATCTACAATACCTTTCAAAGAGTTATTAATCGAAAAGAATGAATCAGTTTTGATACTACCACCTTCAATACATAAAACAGATTTGGAAATTCTTGATATACCACAAGAATTTCAACACAAATTGATAGAATGTGAATCGATTGAGTCGATTTTCCACATCTTAAAACATCTCAAATACAGTATCAATTATGTACCAACACAAGAATTACAACTTGCACAAGATTTAGAACAATCACAATTGAATCAATTTGTGTCTGTTCTCAAAGATTTATCCATATTTGAAAGTTTATTTAGTTCTTAATTATATCTCTATGTCCTCCAATCACTATCTTTTCGGTCTTTTGATTGGCTCCTCCCATATATCCATATTCAATTGTAGACCAATTTGGATTTTTACTTGAAACTTTTGGAGCTTGTAAATTCTTCGGTTTCTTTGGTATTTTTGGCTTTTCGGCCACTTTAGGACCTATAAGAGCTGTACCAAAGTTTTTGTTCCATACCCTGGACAATGCTTGAACAGTTAAAACTACTTGATAAGGATCTTTGGACTCGAATAAATCAACCGTTTGAAAAATTTCATCTTCTGGAACACCAATAGACTGACAATATCTCAAGAAAAATGAGATATTCTCCATCTGAACGAATGCAATTTTGGAATTCTTGTATTTGAGTTTGGGTATATTTTCAACTTTATTGACTAATTCACAGAGAATTGTACCATCTTTTAAAATATCCATCAAATCTTCATCTACAGGAGTTTCATTTAGTATATTAAAAATCCATTCTTTTGTGATATTAGCCAAACGTTGGTACTTCTCATGTCTTGAAGATGCAAGATCATCATCCAATGATGTTACATCTTTAGGTTTATCTGTGTATAAATCTGGTCTAAATAGCAGTGACATTATCAAAATTGTAAGCCATTTATTTTAATTTTTTAGCCACATCTAATTTTTATCTCAGCCACTTTTTCCAACGGATTCCGATCCACTAGCCACATTTTCTGCACTCTATTTGGTCATGATTTTTGACTCACTAGCCACTTTCCCTTTGCAAAAATAAAAAATTTTCACTAGCCACTTTTTTTTAATCATATATTAGCCACATCATCTTGACATTAAAATTCAAAAGATGATCGAAGTGCCCGATTTGAAAACATTTTTGATACGAGACTTTCATGCAATATGGTTTGCCAGTGTTATGGGAACAGGCATAAGCGGAAGTTTATTATATGAGTTCCCTTGGCCACTGGAGTGGCTTCGAATACTTGGCATAATAATGTTCGTCATTGCCTGTTTCTTATTCATCTTTTTAACCATAATATTCATACTCAAAAACTTTGTTTTCTACAGAAATTTAGATTTCATACTAGACGTTAAGAACTCTGTGTTTTTAGGCTGTTTCCCCATGGCAATGTGTCCTTTGATCAACATGATCATGTATTTGACTAGTACTAGCCACAACAGTGGCTGGTTTATTTTTTTATACATTTTTTTCTGGCTCAATGTGGCTCTCAGTGTGGCATGCGCATGGGGGGTTACACTATTGGTGTTCAAACATTCACCGATTGATTATTTAAACCATGGAATTAACCCTACACTCTTATTACCGGTTGTCACCTTGACGGTGTGTGCATCTACTGGATTAGTACTTTTCGAAAAAATTCCTCATCACATGCAATTATTCCATTTAGCCCTCTGTTTCATTCTATGGAGTAATGCAATGCTGCTTGCATTTCCAATCATTACGATTTATTTTGCCAAATTGTATTTGAAAAAACTACCTCAACAAGATTTGATTTTCTCAAGTTTCATCCCAATAGGTGTATTGGGCCAAGGTGCATTTGGAATGGCCCTTTTAGCCGAATCGACAGATTCGTATTTTGCCGATCAAATCTCCATCCCTTTTCAAGTCATCTGTGTGTTGAGTTCTCTTTTTTTGATCTCGTTTGGGTATTTCATGACTTTTTTGGCATTTTCCAGTATCTTGACTTGTAAAATTGATAAAAAATTCAACAGATCCTGGTGGGCAATGACTTTCCCTCTTGGTACAATGGGTCTGGGAAATGGTAAATTGGGGGTTTTATACGACTTAAAATTCTTTAAAGCCATGGGTGCTTTGTATACAGTGGTCACTGTTCTCATTACCCTAATCTGTCTCTTTGGAAGTCTTTACATAGAATGTCCATCTCATTACAAAGCATCTCGTGCTCTTAAACAGGACGAAAATGATGATGACACCCCTTCTGATTTGACTTTTGTCTGAATAAATATATAAAAGTCGTGCATTTATGTACCAATAATTTAATACGCTTTTTTTTCCTCGTTAAATTGGAAAATTTCTTCAAGAACTTTGTTGACTTTAAACCGATGACATCGAGACTTTTAAATTCTCTGGTGGTTTCTAAACCTGTTTCCAAGATTTCTCTTGGATCTCAGTGTTATGTACGTGCTTTTTCCGGTTCTTTTGTGAGTCATGAAGCAGATTTATCCTCGTTCAAAACAGAACTCAACGATTACATCAATTACATGAAAACACCCGGTAAACTTCGTAAATTCATCTATAGACCCAAACATGCTGAAAAAGTGTTGAGAGCAGAACTTTTTGATAAGAAAACAGGTCGTCCTTTACGTCCTAGTGTCTTTCAAGGTGCTCCAAAACGGTCTCTTTTGAGTCAATACATCATGAATATAGACTCCTTTCAAGAACTCATTGTTGCCAAAAATCTCATTAGAGAACTCGACGCCCAAACTGGATATCTCAAAGATGTGCACATGCAAAATTTCATCTTGAAATCAGGTCAGTTGGGCTATTTATCCTTTGGTTTGAAAACTCTCTTCAACTTGACAAATTTCAAGTATTCAGAACAACTTGTGAAATTTGTATACTTGGTCAGATTGCTTCAATACGAAGCTACTGGTGTTAGTAATTTCAAGTTGTTGAAGACCAAATTAGAAGCACCTTTCCATGCTTCTCAACATCGGATCAAACAAGATGATCCAACTGTTAATTTACTTCTGTATGCAAATTGCGGAGTTGTCACCATCAATGCAAAGTTCCTGAATGTCGAAAACTTCAAAGAGATTTCTGAACAATTCGTTAAAGCTGCATCCAAACTTGAATTGCCCGAATTACCAGATTTCTCTTCTTTGTCACAGGGCAAGAGACTGGATCTTTATAACCGTTTGGAAACCCAACATGCTTATTACAAGAAGTCTGCTCAAGTGATGGAACAACTCGAACAAAATGGTCTTTTGCACAAGAATTTAGAACCTGTAAAAAAGTCAATTTCCCAATACGTCGATAAATTGGACCAATTGGTCTCCAGTCTTGAAGAAGAGGAGTTTTTGGAACGTTTACTGACGATGAAGTTTCTGGAGACAGAACCTGTGAAACTGGATTAACTTGTAAATAACGTGTATAAATGAGAATAGAACTCAATCTCATGTCCAATATCCCTTTCTTTATGCTATTCTTCTCTTCCTTCTCAGTCCCCGTCAGAGTCTCCACCTTATCCCCGCCCAACTCCCGCCCAACTCCCGCCTATTTTGTTGGTTTCCGCCCGACGGGCGGGATAAAAAAAAAATTCATTCTTCTTCAAGCACTCGACAAAATGTCAGAAATCAAGCCAGTTGAGACTGCAACGGTTGAAACCCCACTGCTGCCTCTGGGACTTTCAAACAAAGAACTCAAAGAACTCAAGAAGAAAGAAAAAGCTGCGAAAAGAGCTGCTGCCAAAGTAGGAACCGAACCTGAAAAGAAATCTGCAGAACCAAAATCACAGACAAAGTCCAACATCAAGAAACAATTGACTCAGACCAAAACTCTGCCCCAAAAAATTGCTCCTCTTTTCTCACATCTTGAAACCCGTGAACAAAGAGTACTGTCGTCTTCTGTCCTAGCCGGAATTGTCCATCCAAGTGTTTTGACATTGGCATTGAATTATTCCAACTACAGAATCGTTGGATCCACTCCGAGATGTAAAGCCATGTTGGCAGTTTTCAAAGAGGTAATCGCATCTTACACTACTCCAGAAGGTACTACACTCTCACGGAATCTTACTACAAATCTTTCTCATCAAATAGAATACCTTAAAACTGCTAGACCTCTAAGTGTAACGATGGGTAATGCCATTCGTTGGTTAAAACAAGAAATTTCTCTTGTTCCTATAGATATGCAAGACGAAGAAGCCAAGAAACTCTTGTGTGATAAGATTGATCAATTCATACGTGAAAAGATCGATTTGAGTCATGATGTCATCATTGAAAATGCATCTCAGCATATCGTTCAAGATTCGGTCATTCTCACCTATGGCCATTCACAAGTACTTGAAAAATTGTACTTGGATAATCATGACAATGGTAAAAGTTTCACGGTCATTGTTGTAGATTCTAGACCATTATTTGAAGGTAAAAAACTCGTTTCCACTCTCACAAATCTGGGGATCAAATGCCAATACGTGTTGATAAATGCATTGGCTTCTGTGATGGAAGAAGTTGATTATGTGATGCTTGGAGCCCATGCCATGTTGTCAAACGGTAGACTCTATTCAAGAGTCGGTACAGCTTTGATCGCCATGAGTGCCAAATCAAGAAATTTACCTGTTTTGGTCTGTTGTGAAAGCATAAAATTTAGCGATAAAGTCCAATTGGATTCTGTCACTTTGAACGAATTGGCCGATGGTGATGATTTGATCTCAATTGATTGTAAACCTGTGACCAAACAAGGTTTTGCCCTAGAACAATTTCTCAGATCCAAAGAGCTGAAACCAACTCCTTCCAAAGAACCTTTGGCCAATTGGAAAGATCAACCCCATTTGCACGTTCTCAACATCATGTACGATTTGACACCTCCTGAATACATCAAGAAAATTGTCACTGAAGTCGGTGCACTTCCACCTTCTTCAGTTCCTGTGGTGTTGAGAGAGTACAAAAATACATAGTTTCACATAACAACGTCTTTATCCAATTTAATCTTGGCAACGTATTCTTCTAATTTGGCCCAATTTTCTTTACGTTGTTCCGTCAATTGTTTTTGTTCTTCGAATTGTTGTTGATATGCCATGATACATCTTTCAAAAAGATTTGGATTATGGGCATTGAATGCAATGAGTGCATTATCGGCAAGTGCTTGAATGGTACGGTTCCAATTGTTACCCGAATCGAATTCATCTCCCATGTCATGTTGAATCACCATATCACCGTTCTCATCGTATTGAGAAAATTGGTTATACTCTCCTTGACTCGACAGTTCATAGAGGGCAGAAAAGATGATTGGAAGCACTTCTTCATCGTTTTCCAACACCAAATTCAAAAAATATTCATTCTTCCAATAACACAAAACTTTCTCACTGACTTGGAAATGAGGAGAAGCAATGCATTTACCCAATTGGGCAAAAAGTGGGACCCTGATCTTGACAAATTCAGAAGGTTCCATCGTTTCAAAAATATCTTCAATTTCATTCAAAAACATAACCTCTTTTGGAGAGTTTGTCTTTGGCCAAAACCTCAATAGACCCATGACGACTTCTTCTGTCAAACTTGGATCCTTTTCGAGGAATTGAACCACTCCATAGGCTAGCTGTGGATGGTATAGAGATAGACATTTGGGTTTGTGCATCGGGATCAAGATCCGGATCAAGAAAATCTTGTGCTCTTCTTTCAAAGGTAGAGCAAATCCATTGATGATCGAACCCAAGATCTCCAACAATTCTGCAATTCCGTTGAATCTTTCTGTTTCGTATACAAATTGTAAAAAAACATGGTTGATGGCCTTTCTGATGAAAGAACGAAGCGTCAAAAACTTACCGTATATCCGATGGAGTGTGGTTTTGAGATAATCACGTTCACGTGGATCTTCGGAATCGAACAATTCCAATAGATGGAGTACGAAATCATGATCGACGTATTGCTTAGCAACGGTCAGATTGAAGCTCTTGCTTTCGATGAATCTCAAGAAGAAATCGTAAACCAAATTCATATGTGGCCATGACAACTCCGAAACGGGTTCATCTTCATCTGGATCATAGAGATCACCAACAGGATTCACTGGAGGTGGGATAGGACGGAACAAATTGCGTTTGAACATTGCCACGACGTGTTCATACATCTCTTCTGTGTACGGGAAATCCGGATTCGAAGACAAGAAATCGGTCAATTCTTCCAAGGTCAATCTTTTGATCTCTTTGCCTTGGATGTCCAGAGAAGGGTCATAAAAATCGAATAAAACGTTACATTGATCCACTTTTTGGATGAAAAGCTCGTTGATATCACGAGCCATGACTTCGTCAAAACCCGGAAGCCTTTCGATATCTGTGTGTTGTTGTGAATGTTCAAATCTCGAGGAAGAATGACGTTTTGGAGATTTGATCAAGTCAATGTCACCATTGTTTGGGGTTGGAAGTCTTTCAAATGAATGTGTAGCACCTGGATGGGTCAATAACGAGAATTCTGAGTTTGGACTCGAAGATTGTCCAAAAAGTGGTACTGGTTGTTGTACCGCCGGGGGTGTTACGTTGACAGATGGTGTTTTGGAGAGTTTTGGAGAAGGTGTTGAAGGCAGTTTCGATCCGTTCTTCTTGGATTCAGGTTTCAGTGGCTTCTTTGTCCCATTAACAGGTTGAGTTTTGACATTTTTACTATCTTTGAGGGTATCTTTTGATTTCTTTGTGGAAGAAGGCGGCAGTGGAGAAGGAGATGTTTGACTCTTTGTTCTTGAAAGGCGTTGTTTAAAACCTTTCATCATAATCTTTTCGATGGATTGATGAGATTTCTGATATGATCCACTTTTAAGATTGATGGCAATCTCTTAATATAGGTTCAATTGATCGATCACTTTGATGTCGAGAATGTTGATTGCGTGGAAACAAATAACCGTTTTTGGTTTTTTGGTATTTTGGGCACGACTATATTGTTTCGAGGGGTTAACAGAAGAGAAGACTATTCTGGAATTGGAGGTATATACACAGGGGTTTGTCTTGATTTTGCATTTCTCAAGCTGAGGAAACAATTCCAAGCAATGCTGACTAGATTTACAGTGAGTAATCTATGTTGAACAGGTACAAGGGCGAAATTGAAGAATTGAAAGATGGGCCAAACGGTCCAATTGGCCAATAGAGTAGTTTTGTAGTTCAATTGAAGATTTTGTTTAAGTTTTTCAACAGTTTGACCTTCCATAACAGACATACATGAATAGTATAAAGGAATTCCAATTGGAGCCCAAACCAATTGATCCACCAGTACTCTACTAACGGTATCTGCCACATGTTTTACATTGGCATTTTTCAAAGTTGCAATTGGGAATTTTACATTGGCCAAAAGTTTATACCATTTATCTCCAATAAAGGCAAAGATACAACCTCCATAAACAACTGCTCTTAAAGTTCTGGCATAATCATATCTTTTCAAAACTGAAGGTTTTTCACTCTCACTTTCGGGATACGGCTTAACATCTGTGAAAAATATTTGGGCCAAAGCGTCTCCTGAGCCGAATAAAAACTTTGTTAGAATAAAAATTAGATATTGTTAATACTTACAGCTGTGGTCAAAGCGTTGGTGAGAATAGGTCTTTTACGAACCAAATTGTTGTAAAGTTGAAAAATTCTTGCCATGGATATTTAGAAGCAAACGATCAATTTTCAAGTTGCCCGAGCACACTTTTTGCGCAGTGTTTTTGGGGGAATTTGAAGGGGAAATTTGAAAGGGGGGAATTTGAAAAGGGGAGATTGAAAGTTGATTGAATGGATGAGATAATGAAAATTGATTGCTGATGTTGATTGCTGATGTTGATTTGATAAATTTAAATAAAATGAGATTATCTCATGTTTAAGCAGATCAATTATAAGTATGGTTAGAGTGCTTAAATAATATATATATGAATTAGAGTGTGGATAAATATAGATTCAAACTTTCACAATTACATCTGTAATCAAAGTATCTACAAATAAATTGAATTCTCATTTATAGTTCATCCTTATCAATCATAACTCGTCTATCTTGCATAACAATCCAAACCTTATCGGGTTTGAGCAAATTACGAAAGCTTATCAGAATTGTGCCTTTTGTCCAATTTTTACCTAAATAGGAAAACGCAATGTGATTTCCTAATTAAGCCACAGGCGTGTTTCATGAACCCATGCCGAAATATGGTTTAAAACCCATTTAAACCACGTAAAAATTGAATTAAAACTTTAACAACCAAGTCAATAAATTAAACATAATAATCATCACCAATTTCCAAAACAACTGAAACAATTGCTCTTGAAACTAATTTGGTGTTTAAACTACTTGCAGCAACTTTCGTTTCACATGCACGCAGATCCCAATTGAACTGGGTCCAGCCTCCCCCTTCTACACGAAATTTGGATTTTTTTTGGGAAAACCTCCGAGACACTTTCCCAATTCGGCTGGGCTCCCGCAAAGGGGCGCGGGCTGCAGGTATAAATTTGACAAGAATTCCTTGAATTGAATTGGACAAAGATGCACAGAACCTATTCATTGAGAAACGCTAGAGCACCAACTGCTTCGCAATTACAATCTCCACCACCTCCTCCATCCACCACCAAGACTTCTAGATTCTTCGGTAAAGGATCTCTCACCAATTCTTTACGTAGATCCACCGCCGGTTCTTTCGGCCCTGAGATGGCTAGAAAGTTATCCCAATTGGTCAAGATTGAGAAAAATGTGATGAGAGCCGTCGAATTGACTGCCGCCGAGAGAAAAGTTGCCGCCAAACAATTATCTTTGTGGGGTGAAGAAAATGACGATGACGTCAGTGACGTCACCGATAAATTGGGTGTTCTCATCTACGAAATTGGAGAATTGGAGGACCAATTTATCGATCGTTATGATCAATATAGAATCACTTTAAAAGGTATCAGAGACATTGAAGGTTCTGTTCAACCATCTAGAGAGAGAAAACAAAAAATCACCGATCAAATTGCCTACTTGAAGTACAAAGATCCACAATCTCCAAAAATTGTTGTATTGGAACAAGAATTGGTCCGTGCTGAAGCCGAATCCCTTGTTGCCGAGGCTCAATTATCAAACATCACCAGAGAAAAATTGAAGGCTGCTTTTAACTACCATTTCGATTCCATGAGAGAACACTCTGAAAAATTGGCCTTGATCGCTGGTTACGGTAAGGCCTTGTTGGAATTGTTGGATGATTCTCCAGTGACTCCAGGTGAAACCAGACCTGCTTATGATGGTTATGAAGCCTCTAAACAGATCATCATCGATGCCGAAAATGCATTGGCCTCTTGGACTTTTGAAACTGCTCAAGTCAAACCAACTTTATCCATCAGAAGAGCCGATGATGAGTACGATGATGAAGATGAATTGGCCGAAGAAACCGATAACTTGCGTGTTGCTGAACAAACCTTTTCTTAATAGCTAAATGTACTATGTGTTGTTGTATTATCTTTTCAATTGTAGATTCTCGTTGCAATTTATTTCCTCTTTGGTCTGTTCAAAACCACTAATTCCACTCCTTTACAAGATATTTGAGAACTTTTGTACCTATAATTCGTTAAATTCTTCTTCAAATCATTTTTAAATTCATCTTCTTCATCACTTTCTAATCTTGGAATCACTTCCATGTCTCTTATCAAGAGTTGAGACGATCCAGTACCAAATTTAAGAGGTTTAGAAACTTCAGAACATGTGATCTCACCTTTAACAACGTTTCGAAGGTTTTCAATCACTTTTAAGTTCAAAATCAATTCAACTTTCCAACCTTTTGGAGAAGTTATTTCGAGTTTGGATCTTGATTTATCCATTGGATCAGTGTTGAACGAGTCTAGAGGAGTTTCAAGGCATAGAGGTAGTAATTGAGGTTTTATGTCTTCTATGAGAGAATGCATATCACGTTGTGAAAGTTTGATCCTTGTGGTTTTATGTAGTCTTATTAACAGTTTATGACGTTCATTGATGGCGGGTATAGCTTGTTCTGTGAGAACATTGGTCAGAATGGCTTTACGGTTTACTATGACATGAAGGGGAAGAACCAAGTCATTTGAGATCTTGATGAATGATAAACTGGGTTAATACAATTCTTTTTAGACGTGATAGACTTACAAAGGAGCCATTTAAGATGAAGGGTTGTTGAACAGCCCCAGTTTGAATCCTATTTTTAGCCCTTTTTATTCACTTTTACAGCCCCAGTTTGAATCCTATTTTACAGCCCCAGTTTGAATCCCTTTTTACAGCACTTTTCTATTCACTTTTACAGCCCCTATTTTATTCCCTATTTTACAGCCCTTTTTCATTTACAGCCCCAATTTCCTAATTAACAACCTACTTCATTCAATCACCACAAAACGTGTATGGAAACCACTAAAAATGAGTCCAAGAGTCTTACTCTGGCTCAACAACATTATCTCAAGAAACAATTGATCCATCTACAACTTCTTCACGAGTTCAACAAGCTATCTTTAACCTATAATGACGTTGGCGGTTTACGGAAATTCGGCCCACCTTTTGCCCCATATGATCCAAGAAATCCACCCCTAGATTATAACGATTCGTTGGCAATTGCAATGTCTTATGTCGATCACTACAACATGGAATTCCCATATCTACGACATTTCTTCCACCAATTCTTTGTCAATTTCCCCTTCATCCAACTGTACCAACAACTTTCTGATAAGCATAACAACGAACAGTTCTGGGTGAACAAGATTCAAGTGTTTTACGAGTTGTGGAAATCAAAAAAAATCAGCAACTCAAACGATAGAGGTGAATTATCCAAACGAAAATTGGCCCTCTTCAAATTGATCAAATTACTCCTCATGCTTTACAATTCTGCTCTCCCCACCACCAAAGACGATGAATACCAATTGGCAAATACCAAACAAGGTAAAAATGCTTATAAAAAATTGACAAAAGTTCTTCCGATTGACCAAGTTGATATATCTTTAAAAGACGTTTTAAACGAGACAAAGTTCATCAATGGATGGGAATTGAACGTTATTGGAGTGAGACAACGTAAAGAGTTGAGTACAAGACTGGGGATGATGTTTTGGAGTAAATCAACTGAATATTATTCAACTTTCTACGAATTCTTGATCAAAGTTACAATTGAATCTTCAAATGAAAAGTTTTATATCGCAAGAAGGTATACAGAATTTCGTCAACTCCATCAACTGCTCTTTAAGAAGTTTGCAGGTAAAGAATTACCAAAACTTCCTTCTAAGATAAAACAATCTTCTCATATGGACTATAACGATGAAGGTAAAGGAGGAGTTGTCAGTGATGAAGAAGAGTTTTATGACGATGAAGAAGATGATGAGAGTCTGTATTTAGAAAGAGATTTTGTGAATTCGATGAGAATTGCTGGAAATTCGATGCTGAAGTTTTTCAAAGAGCCCAAAAGACAAGAATCGAATGATTTGAACGTGAAGCTTCCAAGGGAGAAATTAAGAGTGGCATTGAGAGGATATCTTCGACAACTTTTGGAAAAACCTGCAGTCTCCAAGTCTAATATTTTGATCGAGTTCATGACAAGAGACAAATTTTCAAAATTGGACGAAATGGACGAAGTTGATCTGAACATTCGTCGTAAGATCGATGTCTTGGTCATTGAACAACAACTCGAATTTCAAAAAGAAACCATCAAATCTATCAAGGCACTTCAATCCACCATCAATGAACTCAAAGATGACATTTTGGGTGACAGCAAAGCTGGATTGATGGTGTTGTTCAACGAATTGGAAGGTAAAAATTCCATAGAAGAATTGAGTCCTCCTTTACAACTGTTTGTGGATTTGAGTAAAATCGAAATTGCATCCACAATTTATGAATTGTTTCTCGCCAATGATCAATCTTTGGAACTTTTCAAAGTGTTGAAGAAACTCCATCAATTCTTTCCCTATAAGATTGTTGCAACCATAATGAGATTCACAAATCCCATGCTGATCATGAAGAAATTGATCGATCTATTCTTGATTCAATCACCCAGTTTCAGTGGTCAAGGTAAATCTTTATTACAGTTCATTTTCACCTTGGTGCTCAATGACGACGTGAAACATTTGAACAAAGAAATTAGTGTCTTGAAAGAAAACATCTGTACCAACAAGGCACATCAACAATTCATCGATAAAATTCAACTCTATCTCGAATCCAAAGACGATAATCTTGTGATATCAATCAAGAAAAATGCAGCTAGATTCAACGTTGATTTGGTGTTTTCTGTTTTGATGAATAACAATGAACTTGGCATCAAAATTGATGAAGAATTAATGCTCGTCTTGTTGGTCTCTTATAGATCTTTCAAAGAGTTGCAAAAATTACACTCTGAAAATTTGGACCTGGATGTCCAACTGCATTATAACAAGGTTTCCAAAGGTGCAGAACTCTTCACCTTTTTAACCGATTTCTTCAAAGCAAGCATTCGTAAAAGGGATAAAGATAATCTTAAAGAACTTTGGGAAGAACCCGAACTTACGAAATTGATCAAAGAACTCATCACCATTTTCTTTCAACCATTGATTAAGATCTTTACAGAAGCACAAGTGCATCTCTATATTCCAATTGTCAAAGATTTCTTGAACGAATTGATTCTGTTGATCACTCTTTACCAAAATGACTACTCGATGCTTTTGTCCGGTAATGCTGTTGTCAGATTCGTGGATCTTTTGACCAAATATCAGAATCACATGTATCAATTCATCCATAATCTATACATCAGTGATAAAAAGGGAAAGGACAAGGTTTTCACAAATTTAGTTGAATGGTTTAATAGCTTTATCACTTTTTTGAAGTTTGTTAAAACCGAAAGACCAGATTTGAAACTCGATTTGAACAAATTGGCCATAAAACTGGTACAGAATGGAACAGTTGATTTCGAAGCTCTTGTTACCGAGATCAATTCCATCATAGAAGAAGTGACAAAGAAACGTGACCTTTATCAATCCATCTTGGACAAAGATCCCGAACCTTTGAAAAATGGTAGTACATCCAAGATTGGTTCAAATTGGTCAGAAATTCATAAAAATTTATCGATGTCAATCAATTTGGGTTCTGGCGACGATGTAATTGCAGAGTCTGAAATGCAAGAACTCAATATGGAACTCATTGAACTCGATATCCAAAACAAAAAAGATCACTTGGCTGAATTATCTGATAAAGAGTTTTTAAATCTCACTATGGAATACGAAATTAACAGAAGATTGGGTAAAACAGGAAAAGATATAGATTACAACGATGAAGAAGACTCGGAACAATTCAAGGAGATCACCAAATTGCTTCCATCGTTTATCGATGAGTCAATTGAAATCCTCAAACTCACCGGTCTTCCTTCAGAATCGGCAAAATAGCATCGGCAGATAAAAAAAAAAATTGGCCGACGAAATGGGAAATTTAGGCGATTTTTTCCATAATTTTGTGCCGATGTGCATATAAATACAAGCCGATATTTAACTAGTGAGATGTATAGAAAATAAGATGAGTACTCCGGTATTTAAGTTGAACAATGGGATTGAAGTGCCTGCTGTGGCCTATGGGATTGGTTCCAAATGGTCCAGAGCCAAGAAAGCCACACCAAATGAAACTGATCAAATTCTCGTAGAAAACATTGCCAAGGCCTTGAAGAAAGGTTTTGTGCATTTGGATATGGCTGAGACTTACAACACTTATCCTGAAGTGAAAGGGGCATTAGATTTATTGAAAGAAGATCCGGAATTCTCTTTCAACAGGGATCAAATCTTCTTCACCGATAAATATTGGACTGGTTTGGGTAAAGATTATATGCCCAAGTCATCGTCTCCAAAGGAAGCGCTCGATAAGTCCTTGAAATTGTTAGGTTTGGAATACGTGGATTTGTATCTCATCCACTCCCCATTCTTGGAGAAAGATTTACATGGACTCACCACTCAAGAGGCCTGGAAAGAGATCGAAGACATTTATAAATCTGGTAAAGCCAAAGCCATTGGTGTATCAAATTTTGACACCGATTCTTTGAAAGAATTATTGACATATGCCGAAATCAAACCAACAGTCAACCAAATCGAGTACAATGCCTATCTTCAGAACCAAAGTCCTGATATCATCAAATTTTGTAAAGATAATGACATTTTGGTGTCTGCCTATTCACCTTTGGCTCCTTTGTATAAGAAGTCACGTGACCCGGAAGAGAACGAGAAACCGGGACCCATCGACCAAGTATTGGAACAGTTATCTTCCAAATACAACAAAAGCAACACTCAAATCTTACTCAGATGGGTGTATCAAACCGGAGTTTTACCTGTCACAACATCTCAAAATGAAGAGAGATTGTCGCAAATTTTGAGCATCTGGGATTTCGAATTGTCTTTGGAAGAAGTTGAAGAGATATCAAGATTGGGTTCTACCCATTTGTTCAGGCAGTATTGGATAGATGCCTTTGGTAAATACGACTAAATAGTTCTCAATTCTCGTTGAATGGCATTTTGGACCAACTCTGTAAACTCTTGTAGCCTTATCCGATCTGCCAGAGATGTATAAGTATCACAGAGCATTCTTTTATGGAAATCTTCATAAGATTCTTCAAAGCGTTCTTTCCACTCCACCATCTTGTTTAGAAGAGGGCTATCACCAGATTTGATCTCTTTGTACAACAGTCTAGACACCATCTTATTGATCATTGTATACTGACCACTGTTGATGCGTTTAGACGTATAAAGAGGTTTTAATTGGCTTCGAACAATCATTTTTTGTAAGAGCTGTTTTTGGGATAAAGAGAGTCCTTTGTCCATATGAACTGGTGGAGGAAGCAGTGATGCAGTGAAATTATGATTATGTCTCAGAAGCAATTCTGCCGTGAGAGGTGGATGATTTTCATGGAGAGATTCGTCATCGGATGAAAGAGATGTAGGTGATGTTTCATGAGAAGACAGTGACAATACCGTAGATGAAGATCTATTATTGATGCTCTGTAACAAAGTACTGACTGCAGATTGTCTGGGAACAGATATTTGTTCGAGTTTAACCGGTGATTTGGTGCCATGATGTTTCTTTCGTATTGGTTTCTTCACTTTTTTATCACTTTCTCTGACAGGAGTCGATGGTAATCTTGGGTCTTCTGAGCTCTTTGCCTTGTCGTACAATCTCCAAGCATCTGCTTCTTCTTTACTCATCTTAGGCTCTACTATTTTATCGGTTTCTTGGTCCATCCTTGGTGGGAACATTCCGCTTCCCGCCTGCGCGGGCGGGACTCTGCCTATTCTTCGGGCGGACCTTCGCGGAGGCTCGGCGGGCAACCCTAGAGCACTACGACGATTGGTCCGGATCTCGCTCCTGAGAGATGCTATAAATGAGCTGACAGCACGATTAGATGCACGGACACGGCTATGGAGTGAATCCAAAGGCATGACAACAGAATCACCACTCTGGACGGTGTCACACATGGGACAGATCCAGCTGCCCGAAGACACACCGAGACAATTTGGGTGGAAACTACCGGAACAAGAGCCACAAACAACGAGTCCTGTACTCCTAGAAGAAGGAGAATCACATAGTATACAACTTGAATAGGGTACGAGATAACTGGTGGGGTGTGAACGAGGGATGTAGTCAGGGTCATAACCTGAGTCGTAGTCATCATCTAGAACGTAGAACTCTTCTTCTTCCGGCACAGGGAATGTTTTATCCTCTACTTTGACACGGTCCATCTCTTGGTCCTGTGACTTGAGTACAATCGACGAAAACTTGCATCGACAGCTGGGACAAGTATTGGCTCTTTCTGCCCAAGAACGAATACAAAAGTCATGATATTCATGCATACAAGGCTCAACAGATGCTAGAAGCTGTGTCAGACGTGTCGTACGAATTTGACCACTACTGCAACTGGGAAGTGGATCTAGACAAATGGAGCAGAGCTTCTCTTCTTCTTTAAAGTTTACTCCAGGACTTTGATCGAGATCTGGAATTGGATCTGACATTGTAATGGTAATATGATTAACTTGAAAAGGTTTTAAAGGCTTTGATCTTTGGAATTAACAAGTTTTAATACTGGTTCTTTGCTCATCGCCTTGCCACAGAATAAGAATTTGAGATTTGGGTGGAATTTTTTTTAAAATTGGGCGGAGACAGGCGGAGACAGGTGGAATTTAGGCGGAGGACAGCGCAAAATTCAAATAGATTACATCATTTGAATCAAAGAGCCTGTATATAGAAGTATGTCTCGACATCAACTCGATCTTGTTATGTGCTTTAAACAGCCTGGAACTACAGTGGGGAAGTTGTGTGAAAGATGTGATGGAAGATGTCCTATTTGTGATTCTTATGTCTCACCCAAGGCAGTGGTACGGATTTGTGATGAATGTGCCTATGGAAGACAGGCAGAAAAATGTATAATTTGTGGCAACAAAGGTGCCAGTGATGCTCATTATTGTGTAGAATGTTGTAAATTAGAAAAACATAGAGAAGGATGTCCTCGTATTGTGAATATAGGTGCCAATAGGACTGATTCTTTTTATGATAAGAGACAAAAACCGAGTTTGATGTGATATTTATCGAATGTATAGTTGTATTTCAATCCAATTATGACGTTATTTCAAAATTCCACCGCCTGGAGTTCGTTGTATCCGCCTGGTGTTCGTTATGTCCGTCTAAAAATCTGCGGGGCTCCGCCCAATTTTTTTTCCAAAGAGCCATTTTTCATATTCAAAACCACCACGAGACAAGTTTAACCTGGCTTAAATACGGTATAGGAGTTTTCAAGTTGCTTGGAAATGTCTCAATTGAAACCTGCCGTGAATGAGAAACTAATAGATACCGATAAAATGGGAGGTACCACATCATTTAAACAAACAAATCGACATCGACGTCGATCGTTGATCCCCTTCAGATCCAAACCAATACTACCAAACCCAATTCTGAAAGATGTTCAAGTCGAATCTACACACAATGATACTATTAGCCATCAATCGACATCTCATAAGACACATACAAAGCTTCCCATTTTGAAAAGAGGTGTGAAATCCAAATCTGAAGAACCTGAACTCCATCCTGAATTTGTGCTACCAAAACAATCCAAACATCAAGTAGACATCTCAAGACCTTCATACCAAAGATCTCTGTCTTATAACGTTGACGACATCCACAGCTTTCAATCCCAATCCTCTAAATCAACTTCAAATTCCATAGAAGACAATCCAACATCCGTAGAGAACTCACCCAAAAAAATCAGACTGAGAAGTCGAACTTTGGGAGACGTGGATGGAAATCATGAAAAGACTCAATTGACCACGTCTAAATCTTCAACGAGTATGTTCAACTTGTTGGCAAACATTGTACGTCCTCGTAGATCCAATTCTCTTCTCCAGTTAGAAGATCTTGTACTTGATTCTACTTCTCCTTTACAACCAACTCCAGGAACTTCTTCTTCCTCGGATTATTTCAGTCTTCGAGGCCATAAGAAATCTGGCTCTGTGGTTTCGATCCAACTCTTAACTCCCAACGATGAAGAGACACCTTCTCTGTTTGTCTCCAGACTGGTAACTCAGAACCACGTCAATGAACTTGTTCCCTATCTAACAAACAAAGACACTCCTTTCAATACAGAAGCTTTGGCTTGTTATCTTCATTTCTACGATTTCCAAAAGGAACCTCTTGATTTTGCTTTGAGGAAACTTTTGAGTGTCAACGAATTACCCAAAGAATCTCAACAGATCGATAGGTTTTTAACTGCGTTTGCCATGGAATATTGTTCTCAGAACAAGAGTATCAACTATACTCCAGATGTATGTTTCATATTGGCTTTTTCGTTGTTGATTCTTCATACTGATCATTTCAATCCCAACAACAAACGTAAGATGACCAAATTGGAATTTGTGCGTATTCTGAAAGACAGTCTTCAAAATCATTTGGAAAAGGCTTCGGAAGATGAGAAGTTGAGTGCTGAATTCACGGTTCGTAACATTGTTTCGAGGGACATTTTGGAGTATTTTTATGACAACATCACGTATTGTCCGTTTCGTAAACTCGAAGGAGTCACTGATTATGTGTTCCAAAATGGACCTAAACCTTTATACGATCCTTCTCATTCCCGTAGTACTGCTTCGGTGACTTCCAAGAGACGTTCTTCTGTTTTCTTCTCGTCAGGAGCAGATATATATGCATATTTACTGGGGTTCAGAGACAAAGAAGAGCTAAGACTTGGTCAAGAGTTCCAACTCCAAAATCCTTATGTCAGTGTATGTGAACCTGATGTCGATGTTGGAAAAGTTGGGATCAGTGATGAAGATAACATACTTCTGGGAACAGAAGATCGTATCGATGAGATCGATCCCGATATCTTCGATCTGGTCATTGAAGACATGGTAGGTGTGCCTAGATGTGTCTTACGTCTCTCTAAAAACAGAATCCCTTCGAGTTCTAAAATTGAACCCCATCTTACCCTGGATACTTATATCACAAGGGTCTATCATTGTGGGACTGTTTGTAGACAAGAGGCCAAGAAATTGACCTCGGGAGTTGTTTGGCGACCATACTTTGTGGTTCTAACTTCAATAGGTGTCATTTTCTATAAGGACCCACAAAGTGTCAAAATGGAGGAATCGGAAACCGGAGTCATATTGGAAGAAGTGGTTGAACCTTGTTTTGTGATAGCCAACCATGGGTTATTTGCTGCTCGTCTGGAACCCAAAGAGCTCAGGTTTTGTATCTACGGGAAGATTTCAAGGGATTTGTACTGTGTGGAATCGGAAGATGATTTGAAAGGTTGGATTTTTAGAATCACCTATGTGACGGCACTTTCCGACTGTTTTATGCCGTTACAAACTCTTGAACCTGATACAGAACTCCGTGCTGCGATGTCGACAACTATGCTCCAAAAAGTGAATAAATCCAACAAGGTTCTCACATCTTCTCTAGAGTTATTGAAGAAGTTGTTCTCGGTTTGTCTCAACTTTGAATTGTTGATGCCGTTCCAAACAAAGACCAGAGAATTGGCAATCTACTCTGCAAAGCTCTTGAACACAAGGCTCAATTGGTGTTGGTTCGAATTGAACAAAAATTTGGTCGTCGTGAAGATTCTCTTGTATTCGATCAACACGCTGGAAGACCGTAAATTAGACGAGCCTATTCCTTTACAAAGAGCTACGACAGTGGCCAGTGTTAGACTGGTGGTGGACTATAGTATGGTTCAGTCACTTCTGCTCAGTGGGGACAATTCTGATAGCAGTAGTGTCTCTTCTCACTCTTATTACGACTGTATAAACTGAACAACCTTCTAACCCCCATTTTTCCCGCCTGTTTTTCCGCCTCTCCGCCTGTTTTTTTCCTCCTCTCCGCCTGTTTCCCCACCCCTCCGCCCATTTCCCCGCCAAAACTCCCCCAAAAAAACTCCCGACGCAATTTCAGTTTAACAATTAAGCTCAATATTCATCGCATATTCAGGGTTTAGAGTCAATTGACGATGCCATTCAGAGTAGAAAGTCTACCTAGTGACTTGAAACCTCCTTCCAGAGGAGTGGAATTTGCACCTTTGGATTATCTCTTGGAAAAATACGCTGAAGATGAACAAAAACTTCGGTTTCTAGAAAAGTACAAGCAGTATTTCAAAAATATCACGGCAAATAGTAGTTATGGGGCTTCCCTTTTCCATGGAGAAAGTTCTGGAGCAGAATATTTAAGGCAACATCGTCTATGGTTCCCATATCTCAAATTGGACATTCTAGACTTGCCAAAACTCGAAGATTTGTACGAAAATTTGCTGAACCAACCCGTTGAGCAGAAGAAAGATCAAGATAAAAGTGTCATGGACTTGTCTTTGGGTGAAAAAACAACCACCACTGCTCAAAAATTACAAGAACTCACAGAATCCTTGGAGACAAATTTCTACAACTATTTACACATTCCTTACACTTTTGGTGCAGCTCCTATGGCTCCGATGATCAACCATGTCTCCAACCATCTCGGAGATGAAATTTACACGGCAGGAGGACTTTCTTTGATGACCCAAGAAGAACAATCCGATTTGTTACATTATCTCACAGATGATGGACTAATTCCCTTTGAAAACGTCAAAGTCAACTTCCCTTATAACGTCCCTGTTCCTTTGAACAAAGAGATCTTGAAATCACCTTTCATGAAACCCAATACCGATGTCTATGTGTATTCTTGTTCGTCTCAAACCCTTGTCCGGGCTGGTCTGCCGAGCGTGGGCGGAAAAAAATTATTTTCGGCCGGGAACTCCAAACAATTATTCGAAAGTAGTCACATCCCGGGAATACTAGCGGCAGATTCTTGTGTCGTTTCCAAATTCCACATATTTTACTATGGAGGTTTTGAGATCGTCAGCAAGATCACTAAACAAGGCAGTTCGGTGTCTATAGACAAAGAAATGATTCCAAGCAATAGGGCTTTTGTCTTGGACACCAGAACGATGAAATTCACAGAAATCGCCCTCAATGTACATCCTACCCTAACGGCAAGATTCCCCTCTCTGATTGCCAGATTCGGCCATGTCTGTTGTGGTGTCACAATAGAAGAGATGAACTCTCTGGATAGAACTGGAGAACCTGCCGTCGTTTATATCATGGGGGGTTACAAGCAGAGTAAAACTTTAAAAGATTTCATCCCGTTGAACGATATCTGGAAAATTGAACTTGTGATGGGGGTCGATGGACAATTCAATGCCACATCTTTGGCCTATCCATTGGGAGATTTCGATCTCGACGAGAGAAACTACGACGATTTCCTGTCGAGTAAGCACAGCGATTCAAGTGATGATGAAATCAACTCCGATGTGACCAATGACATCATCAGATCGAGAAGATCTTCTTCGATCACATCGCATAAACCTGGAGGTGTTTTCAGCGGCATCATCAAGAATGAGGATTGGCCCAGTCCAAGAGGGTTTTTCGCTGCTCATTTATTCGATAATGCTCAACTCTATGGAAACAAAGCTCAGAACGAGCCCCTGTTGATCAATCCTCTGCCCAAAAGAGGACCTATTGGAGGATCACGACTGCTGTCTCCCTTGAGTAACTTCACCGATGGTCCATTACGTACTTCGCCTCTTTCTCCGGACACGAGAAGACGTTCGGATCATCGTCGGTTTTCCCCCGTTTATACTCCGTCTTCACATTCAACAAATGTCTCGAATGCAATAGTGAACAAATCCTTGATAGTCCATGGTGGTTCGACATTCCAATACAGAGTTGCCACGGGGAAAAATGGTAAAGTCCAAAGATTTACAAAGAAGAAGATCTTGAGTGATCTTTGGTGGTTTAACATTGCCACAGAACGTTGGACAAAAGTGTCGACATTTATCAATAGTGGAGATGACGACGTTGAAGTTAGAGACGTTCAAGTCAAGAGATGTGGACACACTGCACTTTGTTTGGATAAGAGGTATTTAGTCTTGATGGGGGGAGCTCTAGAGATGGATTTCAAAAATGAAGCCTTTTTCAACGATTACAAAAAAGATACTTCAGATTCTAAAACTCATAACAGCGAGTCTTCGACGAGTTATGAAAGACCAATATCTTCTGAAGAAGATGAACTGGTGGACGATTTACAAGAGATGGCTTTAAAAGTGGCACAGGGAAGATCCACTTCACCTGATGATGAAATTTTACTGCAAAAGACAGCACCAAAATATATCAATGACAATTACCATCGTTTACTCATCTTGGACACCGAGACACAGTTCTGGCGAATCTCAAGGTACTTCCACAACTTCAATCTCCGTGCCCGTAATTATACCGACAAAACGATCCAAGACGATCAAATGATGAAACATATCGGAGAATCTTTGAGAAAACTGTTCTTCAGTAATATCTGTGGATCTGCAGTGACGGCAGATTCCAGAATTTATGTCATTGGAGGTGAAACAAGACCTCATCTTCCAGAAGAACTCAATCTGTTGAAAGATACAAGTCTAAGCCATCATACCACCCAAGTCCTCTTCAGTGCAATGTGCCAATTCGAAATGCCTCTCGGTAGTTGAAAAAAAATATTACCCCCTTTTTTTTTCCGTCATCCACGAGTCGTGTGCATATCACCAATTGTGAATGACTGATGATCCACACCCGGTTTTTTACTCGATTAGCAATTTCTGCCCGCTCATTGGACATGCGCAGTCTCGTCTCCGGGTTTCAAGTCATTTAAAAAAAAAGATGATTCCGGTTTTTGATGTGTGGAAATGTTAACGCTGCGTTTGGGATTGGGAGTTAGACCATGTAAGTAAAGAAATAATATTACAAATCAAGCTAATGAATAGTTACTGTGAGAGGTTTGAGGAGATGTGTCTCGACGATTCAAACGACTCATGATTTTGAACAAGAAATTCTTGTGAAGCAACGTATCAATAGACCAACGTCACCGCATTTAACGATATATCAACCACAATTGACATGGATAATGTCAAGTTTCCACAGAGTAACAGGTGTATATCTTGCCGGTTCATTTTATGCATTGACGTGTGGTTATGCCTTTCTGAGTTTAGCAGGTTATGACGTCAATGCACAGTACATCGTTGATTTATACTCAAGTTTACCAGAATATGCCAAATATTTCACAAAAGCCATTCTGGCTTATCCTTTTTTCTTCCATTTTGCCAATGGTCTCAGACATTTGCTGTGGGATTCAGGTAAAGAATTGACCATAAAAGGTGTCTACAGAACAGGTTATCTGGTTTTAGCTGCCACTGCCATATTCGGTACTTACTACACTTTGATGTAGTTATTTATTGTCATTTTTAACACATCATTTTTTTATTGCAGAACAGATTGTAGAAAAAATTGTATTTAAAGAATGGGATTGGGGGAGTTTGAGAGAAATCCTGTATGAGGTTTATCATTTTAATGGCTCTGATTGGGTCTTGTATTCCTTTGGGGATTGTCAATGACACTTTTGTAACTGTGAATTCAATATCCGAAGCTTTGGACCATTCTGGTTTGGTTTATATAGAAGCCACCAAAGAACTATGTAGTGAGGACGTACCGGAGGTTAATGCCATTGGTAAGAAAAAGTATTGTGTATCTAATCTTTCCAACACCAAAGCTGTGATGAGACAAGATCTTTCCCTGCCAATATCTCCTTGTTTAGACAGTAGTTTAGGCGACGGTGGTAGTATCACCAAAGGAATCTCTGTTAGTGTCAGTTTGGGGGGTTCGGTCACTTTGGGATTGGCAGCTCCAATTATAAATTTGATCTCCATTTCCACAGCTTATTCCGCCTCTTTGGCAATAGGTCTATCTTTCAGCCATTCATGTACTGCATCTGCAGGTGATTCGATCCAAATGTGGCTGACTCCTGTGGTGGGGATCACCGATTTCCAATACAGAACATATCATAAAATTGGGGGTAAAAAACATGCCTTTTCTGATGTTAAAAAAGTGGAGAATTTCGAATTTCCTGTTCAAGGTTTCCAACCCGCTGTTCAATGCTTGAATAGTTCATTTATTGATTGTGGTGCTCCAGTCACAAATAACTTTATACTTAATCCAACCTTTAACCTTTAACACTATCCCTTTCGTCTTGCCCCTAACAGTTTTTTTTTCTTGCCCCTGCCCCCTGAAAATTTGCCCAAATTTTATAACCTCACAAGATGTACAACTTGAAGGATGACTTCTCTCAATATTTCATTAGCCATTCGAAAGATAAATCTTCTTATAGAAGAATCCCAAGATCTCCTTGATGAAAGAACTCGTTTGGTACAACTTGATGAAGTTTTGGACAATATTGACATTGTCAATCACTTATCAGAACTAAGCCAACAATGGAATTATCTTGACTCAGAGCTTATGTACAATTCCAAAGAACTGCAGAAGTACAGCGCTAGTCTCATAGAAACCTTAAAAACATATAATCTGCTTCTTGAAACTCTGCTGTCATTATTAGATGTCTCACTGTACAAAGTGACGTTACGTTCACTTGAGGCCTCAAATTTGAAAACAAAGAAATCTGTACGATTTAAAGACAACTTAGAAGAACCACAGCCTGAACCACAATCCTTGAAAGTTGATCTTTTTGAACCTTTAGAACCTTTAGAGCCTGTACAAAGTTTTGACTCTTTTTCCGATAGACAACTTTTCATCGAAAATGAGCAGATGATGCTCAACCAAGATGCAGAACTTGATGATCTTTCGAGGTCTGTGAGAGTGCAACATGAAATGGGACTTCAAATCAACGATGAAGTCGACGATCAGATGGCCATCTTATCCGATTTAGAACGTATGGTGGACGGTCTGAGCTCCCAATTGGACCGTGGAATGCGTAGATTACATCGTGTCAATGATAAGCTTCGTGAACATGGCAATTGGACCACCATTGTTGTTCTTTTAATCGTTTTGATTCTCCTCTTGGTCCTCTTTTGACGTTCCCTTCCCCCATGTCCTGGTCGTGCACAGAACCTCAAATCAAGACGGTCGTGCACACAACGCCAAATTACCAAATTCGGTTCTTGTGTTTGCAAATTTCAACCAACACGTCAGAACTGAGAACACAAATCATGACTCAAGCACAACCATTAGACTTCGAAACTGTTCGTAAACAATTCACCGAAGCTGGACAGCTGCATTTGTTTAAATACTGGGATGAAATTGATGCTGTGTCACAGGAAAAACTCATCAATCAGTTGAATCAGTTCAAAGACCCTGTCCACTTGGTCAAAACTGTACAAGAAGCCTTGTCAAAACAGGTGCTGGGATCAATCAGATGTTCTCCAGCACCTTTACCTGTTGAAAGTCAGGCATCTTTGTTACATACAGATCCAGAAACCATTGACCAATGGCGTGATGCCGGTTTAGAACTCATCAGCCAAGGTAAAGTTGGTGTGATTCTCATGGCAGGAGGTCAAGGAACACGTCTTGGGTCTTCTAAACCAAAAGGATGCTTCAATGTTGGATTACCTTCTCAAAAAACTCTTTTCCAACTCCAAGCAGAAAGGATCCAGAAGGTTCAAAAATTGGCCTCGGATCAATTCCAAACCACGGCAATTGTTCCATGGTACATCATGACATCTCCAGCAACACGCCAAGATACAGAATCTTTCTTTCAAGAGCATAATTTTTTTGGTTTAGACACTGAAAACGTCATTTTCTTCAACCAAGGTACATTACCTTGTTTCTCCACAGATGGTTCACAAATTTTACTCGAAACCAAAAATTCTGTTAGTGAAAGTCCTGATGGGAATGGAGGTTTGTACTGTGGGATTCATGGAGCAGGTTTATTACAAGATTTTGATAGAAGAGGAGTGGAACACATCCATATGTACTGTGTGGACAACTGTTTGGCCCGTGTTGCAGATCCCGTCTTCATTGGTTGGTCTCATTTAAAAGGTTATAAATTGAGTACAAAAGCTGTGAGGAAAAGAGATGCAGCAGAAAGTGTTGGACTCATCGTTTTGGACAAACAAACAAATTGTCCTTGTGTCATTGAATACTCTGAAATTTCAAAAGAGTTGTCGGAAAAGTTGGCCAACGATGGTACTTTGTATTTGAAGGCTGCAAACATTGTCAACCATTATTATAAAGTTGATCTTCTCAAAGAAAGATTGGAGACTTGGATTTCATCTCAAGAACATCTTCCATTCCATATAGCCAAGAAGAAAATTGGAGTCTATGACAAAGTCAGTGGTGATACAGTTATACCTGATAAACCAAATGGGATCAAACTCGAACAATTTATTTTTGATATTTATCCGGATATTCCTCTTTCACAATTTGGTTGTCTCGAAGTTGATAGGTCTCAAGAGTTCAGTCCATTGAAAAACGCTGCTGGAAGTGGACAAGATTGTCCAGAAACTGCCAGAGCTTCGGCTTTAGAATTACTGACTAAATGGGCCATCCAATCAGGTGCAAAAGTGCCAAAAGGACTGCTTGTGGAAATCTCACCATTGACTAGTTACGCTGGAGAAGGACTTGAGTTTTTAAAAGGTTGTGATTTACACGATCTACAAGTTCTATGATGCATTTTGAACACCCCCTTTTTTGTATTTAATTCATCCCTTTTTTTTATAAAAAACAAGTCGTGCACATTCAACCCAAAACCCATCGTTGAAAAGAAACTGTGAGGCGGTAACAGATCAAGGTATGGAGTATACAAAAGAACAAGAAGTTCTCGTTGAGAAACTCTTGACCATAGATAAAAATGATTATTACAAAATACTACATGTAGAGAAAGGGGCCAGTGAGATTGAAATAAAAAAATCGTATCGGAAGCTTGCCGTAAAGCTCCATCCCGATAAGAACAAGCATCCAAAATCGTCGGATGCTTTTAAAAAATTGGCCAAAGCTTTTGAAATTTTGGGAGATGCTGATAAAAAGAGGATGTATGACCAGACAGGAGCCGATCCGGATTCTCGTGGAGGTCAAAGCAGTGGGTTCAACCCTGCTGCAGGGTTCCAAAGAACACCTTTCCAAGGATTCGAAAATATGGATCTGTTCGATGGAGCAGATCTTTTCAATTTCATGTTTGGAGGTGGAGGTAGAAACAATTTCTCCACTTTCAACGGTAATGGGTTCACTTTCCAGTTTGCTCCTGGTTCAGGTTTTGAACAATTTGGAGGTTTCCAAAGACCAAGACAACAACAACGACAGAGACAAAGAACTGCTGCTCAACCGGAGACTCCCACAGATCAACTCAAAAATACGATCAAATCTCTCTTACCAATCCTTCTCTTCCTCATCGTGCCACTTTTGTCAAGTATTTTCAGCAGTGAACCTCAAAATTCGCTTCCCAAATTCTCCTTCGATGCTCAACCAGGTCTCCCTGTAGAGAGACATACAGAGAGGTTGAACATACCATATTATATCACACAGAGGACTTTTTTGGACAACGGAGGACTGCAAGATGTAAATAGTGGCAAGTTGAAATCTTTGGATAGAAGGGTGGAACTCCATTACATCAACGATCTCAAACAACAGTGTCACCGTCAAAATTTGGCCAAACAAGAGGCCATCGATGACAGCAGTTTCTTGTTCTTGGTGAATCAACGTAAGCTTCTGGAAGCCCAAGCCATGGAAACCCCTGCCTGTGATAGGCTCCAAGATTTGGGATTACTTTGATTCACCATTCTGTATTGTCCCATTTGGCAACTTCTACTGCTTGTTGGTCTAAATCTTTCAGCAGTTTGGTTCTCATGTAGAAAATAGGACAATCGTTGTTGGAACAAAGAACTTCTTGGTGTAAAGATCCTTGACATCTTTGACATTCTGTCCATAGTTTCGAAAATTTAATCTCTAAAGCATTCAATCTCAGTAGATCTTCTCCGTATAAATGTCCTCCCAATCCTTTACGGATGCATGGTTCACACAACAGTTGATCATCCCTCGTAAGTGGACTCTTACAATTTTTACACAACTCTGTCTTCTTGGCAAATCTCATCAACCCTCCAGTTTTCGGCAGAGCCATGGCAACTGTTCTCGTATGTGCTCCAGTCAACAATTCACGAGCTTTCTTCTCCCCAAGAACAGGTTCAAAAATTCTCATCAATGGTTTACTCAACTGGTTTTCCAAATAGTATTTGGAATCGATTGGAAGTGAATGGTCCAAGGCATACAAAGGATCTTCTGATTTCTCATAATTTTTATCACCAGCGGTCTTGATAATGACGTAGGCAACACGATCTCCGATATTTGGAGCTGATCCGGCATCTCTTTTACGCATTCTCTCTGCCAACTCCACGTGGGCCTGTTTACCGGCATAATCATGACGCGAAAGCAGCTTTGATATAACCAATTGAGACATGTCCACTCTGTTTTGTAAGAGATCCGCAATTGTCTTCTTGACAAACTCTTGAGCTCCATTGACATCTCTATCGTATAGAATCAATTCCAACACCTTTGTGATCACATTTTGAACCAATCTACAGTTATCTCTTCTAACAGTTTCAATACCTTTAGTATCCATCTTATCGGCCTTCTTGGTGTTTGTCCAAAACAATCCTGCATATCTTTTCTTGTTGATCAATAGGTAAGGGAAGTAAACTTTCTCGAATTCCAATTTGATTGGATCTATGAATTTACTCGAAACCAACTCTGCAGCTTCTTCTCCCAATTGCATACATTTGGCCAAATCTTTATGGCCAAATTTAACCATCACAGAATCTGTGTCACCATATATGACTTGCAGATCAAATTCGTATCCTTTCAGTTTACAATATTCTTCTTGCACTGTTTGTTTGGTTTTTTCAATCATGATACGTCCAAAAGCCGTCACAGATGAAGAGATTGCAAGACATGGCAATTTACCGATTGTAGCTCCGGTGAACCCATAGACGGAATTGGCAGAGATTTTCAAAGCCAATTGTCTGCCGTTCAACACCTGTTTTTTGAAAGGATCTGTTTCTTTCTTCAAATCTGATCTGGCATTTTTACGAGCCTGTAACAACTCTTGTAAAATGGTTGGTAAGATTCCCTTTTTGAGATGAGGTTTTACAAAATAATCGTTGTTGGGGGTCAATGTGTAATCTTGGTCTTGTACCAATCCCAACCTCTCGATGGTCTGTTTGTTCAACAAGGTTGTATAACACAAGTTATGAGCCATCATGATAGAAGGATACAAAGAGGCGAAATCCAATGTGGCAATTGGAACGTCATAATAACCTCTTACAGGTTCGATGACAGTGGCACCTTCATATTCCTCATTGACTCCTTCATTCTTCAAATTGGGGATCACAGTATCAAGGTCAAGACATTTGCGAAACAATTGACTTATGACTTTGATCTGTTGTCCTCTTGTGATGAGAAACGAGAACGGTACACCTGTGACTCTGGCCATTTCTGTATAATTGACGAGACACATCAATTTGTCTAATAACCTAAGAGGAAGGTATGCATCTTTCAAACAATAGACTGCTAAACGACGTCTTGTATCTGCATCTCCATGTTGTAAATCGGTAATGATAGAATGATGAACATCTTCCTTCTGTTCTCCCAAGAAATGAGAAGAAACAGAGTTCAAAGTGTACGATCTCAATTTGTAATCCCTTTGAATGATTTGTAACAAATCCAATTGCATTCTACCTTCGATGTTGATCAGTTTGTTTTCTCTTGTACCATAAGCTCTGGATGAAAAAACTGTATCCTTGATCTCCTGTTTTACGTTGGACAACTTTCCGAAATAAGGAAATCTGTTCAACTTTAAAGCTGCAGCTCTGTTGATCACGTATGGCAAGTCAAAGTTGATGATGTTATAACCGATGATGACATCTGGATCCACATCTACGATGAATTGACGCCACAGCATCAACATATCTTCCTCTTTCTCGTGTGAGAAGATTTGAGAACCCACAATGGCAGAACATGTGTTGACGGTGAACACGTTACGAACAAAAGGTTTGTCTTCACCATATCGACTTACAACATTGGCTATTTGGATCACCGGATCGTGTTCAGGTTCGGGAAATACACCTTTACGACCTGCACATTCTATATCGAATGAAAGAATACGTAAAGGTGCAATTTTGGACCATTCTCCTTCCGGAGCATGGGCTATTAAGTCGGAATAATGTACTTCAACTTCAATTTGACAAGTACTGATCCGTCTTGAGTCTTCTACAACTATATATTTACCCATTGGAAGTGTGATCCATGACATTCCAGTCACTTTACAGTCGATCATCATTCTGAGAAGGTATTGGATGTTATCAAAAGTCATGGAACCACCTGCTGGAAACAAATCGTTGTATCTGATATCACCTCTTTCAAAAGCAGACCTCAATTTACCAACATTTTTGGCATGGGATGCCGTAACCCTTAAAAATGGGAGTTTTGTGTTGTCATTATAACCCCAAATGCTGTCTTTGAACACTATTTCCAAATGACTCAACCCTTCAAATGATTCTTTGATGCTTTTAGCAAGTGATGGCAAATCATTTTCACCCAAACCTTTGGGAACAGGTACGTAGAAGTAATGAAGAAACCCTGTAACGTTACAAAAAACAGTATTACCATTCTCAGTGACACCGAAAAACCGTATAACAGAAGAATTACCAAGAGATGCTTCTTCTGCATCTAATTGTTGAAAAGAAAGATCACATTTAGCCGGATCAAAATCAGAATCCAAATTTGGTCTTGACCAATCTTGAACATCTGTTGACCGTAGTTTCTTTGACTCGTGCATCAGTTGGAGTTCTCTTTCAAAAGCAGAAGGTTCTTGTTCGCCATCTTTCACTGTTAGTTTTTGTTTATAACTGTCTATAGATGTATAATGGGCGTGAGGTTTATCGGAAGTGATCATCTGGGTTGCAATTGGAAGAGAATGTGCACCAGTGTTTGAAGTGTCATTCAAACGTGGTTTTTTCGTGAGTATCTCAGCTTCGGGACTGTCATTGTCCTGGATATGTTTTAAAGGAAGTCTACTGGGTACGTAACTCATTAGATCAATGTAAAGACTGATTGCTGATTAAACGCGTATCGCGAGAATGAAAAATCAAAAATGGTAAAAAAAAGATGAAAAATTGAAATGTGAAAAAGGGAGAAAAGGGGGATGAGGGAAGACGGAAAAGAGACTTTTGAGGTGGATTTTGGGAATTTTGGAGGGGATGAAATGCTTTTGAAGGTTTTTGAGATGATTGAATGATTCTGACACAGTTTCAGGAAATTTTGTCACTTCTTTAACTAGTCTTGTGTACCTCTTCTTCTTCATTGCATTATTGAAAAAGATGGAAAAAGTATCCCTTTTTTTCAAACTCAAATCACATTTATTCAAGGATTCAATTATCTGTAAATTTCATAATAATCTCTAGATTTTCAGCTAAAACAGAAATGTCTACTAAGCGCCTGTGGTCTGAAGAATCTTTCGTCACCGATGTTACTGAAAATTCAGCTTATTCATCTGATAACTCAATATTTTCATCCGCTCCATACAGAAAGAAAAGAACCATATATAAAACTACATCATTTATTATTGAAGAGCCCCGTATTCCTTCTGATGACGATGTTATTTTGGTCCCTACTCCTCCTTCTTCTACTGATTCTAACTATGAATCGAAATTGTGTCAATACCTCAATGACTTAAATTTTTATAGAGCCTCAGTTAGTTTTCCTCATGATGATGATATAAATGAAAATTGATATATTATATATAATTCGAAATTGGTTTTTCAGATTGTAGATCATATAGATAACCGCACATATCTTTTGACACCTCTCCAATCTCTGTGTTTCTCCTAATTAACCCCCTTTTCCAACCAATCAAGCTTTTAATTTTTTGCTCTACAAATTTGAAAAAGTTCATTTAGACGATGATGAAAAAATGGTCAAAAATTGTGGGAGGTGTACGTAAATACTCTGTGAGTGCAGTATCGTCACCTAAAATTAGTGCTGTTGGTTCACCGGCATCTCTTTTAGATGTCCAATTACCTGCTTCCCTGGCCATAAATCTTAGAATTGGATCTAAAACTTCAATCGTAGGTATCAACGGTGTACTGGCAAATATTTCAAAACAACTTTTAAATGTTAAATCTGCCATTAAACCTTTTCTATTTCAACAAGTGATGGCCACCACTCCTATATCTATGCTTGTGGCTCCAAACTCATCTTTTCAAACTTTTACGGTTCTACAATTGACAGATCAAGACAAATGGCATATAAAAGATTCCAGTTTAGTGGCCTGGACAGGCTCGGAAATTGGCCATTCAGGTCCGGATAAATTCTTAAATTCGTTCAATCCTTTATCGGCTTCAGGTACAGGTTGTATAGCATTACAAGGAACAGGACCATTGTACCAAATCAATTTAAATGACGGTGAATCAGTCTCTGTTAACCCCCAAAATTTGGTGGCCCACAATGGATCCTCCGTCGGATTTAGCACGTTGAACACGACTTTTGTCGATTTCAAAATTCCGCGTGTTCCATTTGCAGAAAAAATGAGAAATTTGTATGCAAAAGGGGTTCAAATGGTTTCACCAAAAGATGAAACCAAAATTGTAGAAGTTAAAGAAACACCTGCATGGATTGTTCGGATTCAAAATTATATCAAAACTCGTCGTGAACAACGTGCCAGTGATAAACTCGTTGAAATCTCAGGTCCTGTCACTCTTATAGTGCAGAACAACGTTTGAAAATGAGCAAAATACAAATTCATACAAAACAATTTTTTTTTTTATTTCATCCGTCTTAAAGCCGACACTAATATATCGATGTCTGAATCTGTTAGAAAGAGGTTTAGAATACCAGTGAGTTGTAGAGCTTGTAGAAAACGGAAGACAAAAGTGAGTATAAACTGAATCTTGAAATCACATATTAACATCTATAGTGTGATAGAGCCAAACCGAAGTGTAATTACTGTGTTCAAAATCTGTTGGAATGTGCATATGAGACTCCAAGTACTTGGGAAGAACAAAGTGTTGTTAAAACACCATCTGCAAAAGGATCAGAAGTCAGTACAGGATATACAAGAATGTTAGAAGAAGAACTTTTCAGCTTGAGACGTAAAATACAACACATAGAACTATCTCTATTGGATATGAAGAAGCCTGATCAAGACCAACAAGAACAAAATGTTTCTCTACCACCGAATCATCCTTATGTTTCTCCACAAGATACCATTGATTTTTATGCCCAAAACCTGATTCTGGCAGTTCCCGGTCTACGTAATCTGTTGATGTCATCATTATCTTGGAAATCCATGATTAGAAAAGATCCTTTTATCCAAATTTTATGGTTTAAAGTACATTCTTCATCCAAGAAAAATGATCTTTTGTCCTTGATGAGAAAAGGTCAGATGAGAATGATCCAGCAAGAAATGGAATCTTCCAAATACTATTCTAATGAACATGACCCACATGACGACGTCATGGATTCAAAACCTCCCTTTGAAAATCTGGATCATCCTCTTTCTGATAAACAGTCCATTCCAAGAACAATCACATATGATCAGTTATTACCTCTTCTCTTAGAAAATTTACCACCTCCAAAGACCATTTGGTTATTACTAGATCGGTTCTTCAAGTATTGTTATCCTTTCATGCCATATGTCGATGAAGAATCTTTTAAAGAAGTGATTTCCAAAATAATTGGACCAAGATCTTTACAAGAGCTGAAAATTGAAAAATTGAACATTGATAACAAGATTGAGATTGCACATCTTGGTATATTGTTATACCTTCTTGAATTTGGAACTTTTTCTTTGAACTCTGCCGATGGAACCCAAGATGATTCTGATGCCAATGCCATTTATTTGATCCAAAATCCAATTTCAAAATTGAATAGATTCATGGCCAGACGTTGTTTCTCTCAATTTAGATATTTCCGTCATGTCAGTCTTGAAATCTTACAATTGGCAATATTCATGAGATTATTTGCAAGATATTCTCCATATGATGGTGATGGAGTTGATGGTCGTGAATACCAAATTTTTAACGGTCTCTTGTTACAAATGGCTGTAAGTTTGGGGTTGAACAGAAATTCCGATAACTATGGAGTTGGACAAATGGTGGGTCAATCTCATTTCACCGAGACTACTGCAATTCCAGAGAGATTGTCCAATCTCAAACGTAAAATTTGGTATTTTATCGTTATGAATGATAGTCATCATACATATGTCTTACCAGGACCTTCATCTGCCCGTATTGATTTTTATGACACTACACCCCCAAACCAACCCAATGAACGCAATATGAATAGCTCTAACTACGATACGGAATGGTTTGCATACGAATTGTTTCAACAATTTGTCCGTTATGATGAAATTGTGAAAACTTTTATCTATCAAGTTTTAAGTTTCACGGCTTCTAATGTGCAAGACGTATTGGCCAAAGTTTTAAGATTAGAGTCAGAGATCGATCATGATTTCAAAAGCTTGAACTTCATATTGTTTGGAAAACATACCACAGGTGGCAGTCCTTATTTGAACAACTTACGCCGTGTTTTCTCTGTCAATCATTATATGCAATTGAAGAGTTTGTTATACATGGTTTATTATCACGTTTTCTTGTGCTATGAACAGAGTCAACTGAATGATAAGATTGCAATCTACTACCTCAAAAAGGCTCTTAAGAATAATCTCGAATTGAGTAGTGGAATCACTTTTTTGATGAAGAATTCAAAGAAATATTTTGGTCCTGGTGTTGACTGGTTTTTGATTCCAACTCTTGAATCAACTTTCCACAAAACACTTCAAATGTTGTATGGTTTACAAACAAGAGTGATGCACCTTAAATCTTCAAGGAGTGATCAAGATAATTATAAACAATTACGGGTCCCTGTGGATCGTATAATGAGTCAGATCAATAGCCATCATATTAGATTGATTTCGTGCATGTATCGTATATCCGATCGGTATTTTTATGCCTGGAAGATGTGCAAGATACAAAGAATCATATTGGTTTTGTTGATGACAAAGACTTCTCCTTTCGTTTTGAGCGGTGACGTTTTAAATGTCAGAGGTGATGAAAATAGTTATATCAATGCCCCACAATCGTCTATCTTGACAAGACTTGATAACCGTCAAATTGTCGAGTTGATCGGTTTCGTTCAAAGCGAAATGGATCCCGAAAATGCAACAAAAGTTTTCGAACCTTACAAACGTGATTTGGCTGAAACTGTCATTTTCGACTATGGATTCCAACTGCATCCGTACACCAAACAATCAAGCGAAAGGTTGATGGATATCACAAACACTTCTGATTTCGACCCATCTCTAATCTCTGTTGAAGATCTCGAATCTCTGAAATACTTCTCCAATCCAGATATCGACAAGTCTTGGATGAATCGGTTGACTTTTAAAGATTCCAGAAGATATAGTGATTTATATGGAAAACTCGAGCATCAACCTGAGATTCCATTGCCTGCACCGGATCCAAAATCTTTTCAAACAACAGAGGCCTATGACAACATGCACGATTTTGCAAATTGGGATAATATTGATTCTAATCAGTTTGACCAGGCTCTTTTCAGCATGAACGAAGATCTTCTACCTTATGGGGGTTTACAATATTACTAGTATGTGAAAAGAGATGTTGAGTTTTAATATACCGTCCTTTAAGAGTTGATCTCATGGGTAAAGTGTATTTAAAAGTTAGTTCCATCTATAAAGCCAAGTTTTATCTATAAATCAAATACCACTATCCCAAGTTTCATTGAAGTGTGGACCCAAAAACAGTTGAGCTTCTTCAAAAATGGTTTCATCTTCTGGAAATTTGTTTTCAATAACATTCCAATATTGAACCAAAGCATCTTCAAGCTCATATAAATTTGAAACACCAATAACAGTCACCCCTTTTTTACCTAACCATTTACCAAAAGCAAATCTTGTTGAAACATCAGCCAATTCCATCTTGTACTTCAAAGAAATCATTGTGGCAAGACTTTGAATGGTGTCTTTCAATTCTTTAGAAGCAGGATGGAAAGGTCTTGTTTCTTGAGATCTCAAAAGAGACATTGACAAAATTGAAGCATTGTTGAGTAATTTCAATTTACAGTCATCGATGAATTTGTTATAATAATCCAACAATGTGACATTTTGAAGACACAGATTACTATAAGACAAAACAGAATCCAAAGGACCAATCTCAGGTTCATCGACACATCTTTTGGCTATTTTGTATAAAAATTTCACAGGATAACCACTCAAACCAAAATGTCTAATCTTTCCCGAATCTTTGATCTTCTTCAACTCTTTCAACAGAATAATGATTTGATCTTCTTCAACAAACTCAATATCGTGTAAATGAACCAAATCTAAATATGAAGTATGTAATCTTTCTAAAGATCTCTCTATAGATTTGTTAATCCATTCAGGAGAATAGTCAAAATCATTCAATTGGATTCTTCCAACTTTAGTACAAATGTAATAGTTTTTCCTGTCAATTATACCTTGTGCCTCTAACTTATTAAGGGATTGACCGAGTAAAATCTCAGATGGTCCATAATAAGGAGAAGTATCTATGGCATTGATACCAAATTGGAAACTTTCTTCGATCATTTTATCAATCGACATACTCTCTGGATTGTCATTGTATTGGGTATTGAAAACAGCTCCACCTAGAATAATAGGAGAAATATCTGTCAAATCTCCTTTGACCGGAGTTTGTGGGTTCGAAACAATAGGTTTAATCTTAGTTGTCATCAACTTGTAGTTGGCCAAGTCATCTTGAATTATGTAAGCAAGGTGAAAAATTGAGCAATTTACAAAACTGTGGAACTTGAAAATGAAATAAAAAAATTAAGAGAGCAAATTATTAAAACTAAGGGGATGGCTAAACTGGAGAACAGTAGTGAAGAGAAAATTGATGTAAGTGGATTGAATTCTGGTTGAATCACTGACTTTAAGATCGGTAAGAACAAGTTTGTGTCTGTTAGCCAATTCAATGGTAGATATTTGGTCGATATCAGAGAATACTACAACGATAAATCAAGTGGAGATTTGAAACCAGGTAAGAAAGGAATATCACTTTCAGAAGAATCGTGGAATTTGTTGGTGGAAAATATCGATGAGATTCAAAAAATGTTGAAATCAGTTAAAGGAGTCATTGAGGATTCAGATGAAGAATTAGAGCCACCTACAAAGAAGAAGAAGAAAGAGTTATAATATAGTTATTAATTTTTCATCGGCTTGATTGACAATTTTCAAAATGTCCAAACCTTGAAAATTTAACTCAAGAAATGTCAATTGAGCATGAATAAGTTTTCCAGAACTGATGAAAGGTTGAAATACAAGAAAGTCTGAGAAGACCAGTATTTTTTCATCAATTTGAGAGTTGCTTCAAGAAGATTGTCGAGATCAGTTAATGATTTCTGCACATAACTAAAATGAAGAGATTTTGAGTTTTTGATTCTTTGATGTGAGTTTCTTCCTTGAACAAATTGTCAATGTGAACAGGTTTGGTGTTGAAGGTATCCAAACCTTGTGAAACACCATTTAATAGCATTTATAATCATTTAAATACAGGTTTGACTAAGATGACTACAATTCGTGTCATTGCCCCAACACTTTAAAAAACCGCTCCGATATATTCATTACAAAGTTTCAGAAGTTCTCAACACCAATTTCTCATTCGAATAGGACCCTTCTTTCATCAACGTCAAAGCATCGATGACTCCATATAAACCTTTTGGAATCACTCTTATTGGCATATGTAGATACTTTTTATCGTCCAACATTGGTTGAAAATCTCTCTTGAACTTCTCAATCCTTTCAAGCATTTCAGGGGTTGCATTGACAATGTTGGAACCAAATTGAGAGTTTTCTCCGGTTGCCGGATACACCAAAGTGTTTGTAAATGTTACTTTTGTAGATTTTTGAGGTAATTCAAGATCATCAACTTGTAAGAACAAGAGGTTATCAAGAAATGAATCTTTTGTGTTTGACAAACAATTGTAGACGTCAGTTGTTGTTTCCGTAGTGGAATAACAATCCAAAGCATAGGTCAATTCGTCATCAAATTTTGATCGAATCTGTTCAACCACTTTTGGATCTTTGTAGTCGTACACATGTGTTGCACCAAATTTCTTCATATTACCATGATTGGTTTCAGAAGCAGTGACAACGATGGTTTTAAAACCTAACCATTTGGCAACTTGAATTGCCAGACTACCAACAGCAGTAGAACCACTCCAAATCAAGATGGAAGACTGTGAATAATCCTTCGAAATGTCAAAGCCAAAGTTGTGATAGAAAGAATACAGAACAGTGGTTAACAGTAAAGAGACCGAAGCAGCGCCTTCATAACTGGTGATACTACCAATTGAAATCTTGGTATCTTGAAGCACCAGCAATTCATAATTGTATTTGTACGTTGTACTTGCAAATCCGGTCAAATATTCACAAAATGCTCCCGATTCGGGGATTGGATGATAGGCACCACGGAGAAAAGTGGAAACGTTATCACCCTTTTGAAACTCGGTGACATCTTCTCCTACATCGACTATGACACCCGAGGCATCACAACCAACGATGGAATTTGGTTTACCAAAACCCCCGGTCATATGTTTCCAATCTGTGGGATTAGCAGCAAATGCAATGGTCTTGATCAAAACTTGACCTTTCCCTGGTCTCACCACTGGGATGGTCTCGACTTCAGGTTTGAGATGTTCATTCAATACTAATGCCTGTTGTTTCTCAGGTATAGACATTCTTTGGGGCTGTAACTTGCTAATCCAAAAAAATTCGCTTTAAACTCTGGGGTAAAATTGCTGTACCGATTGCGCCAATATCATGTCAGGAATCCTGCAGCTCTTCTTGCATATACGTAACACAGCATTGCTAACAGGCACATACCGATAAATATACCAAAAAACCAATGTAAATTATCAACTTCTTGTCCTGGAACTATAACGTTCATACCCCATAAACCTGTAATAATGTTCATAGGTAATACCACAGTTCCTAAAATTGTAATCTTACCCAACACATCGTTCATATCGTTATTGACACGAGTCATATCGATGTTGATCTGGGCCAAATAGTTGGAATGTGATCTTGCCAATAATTTTTCGTAGTGGTTGAGTGATTGTACCATTGTCACAATATGATCCTGGATGTCTCCTAAATACATTCCAATCTCCGATCTTGGGGCCACTTCCCATTGTTCATTACATCTCTTGGCAAATCCTTTAATCACATCTGCTTTGTATCCTAGTAATCTCAATAAAGACATAACTCTTTTACGGCATTCTCCAATACGACGTAACATATCTCCTTTACGTTTCCATCCAATTATATCGGATTTGTTCGAGCCATTGGAACTCGAAGTTTTAGATGAAGATGTGGAAGAATTGGATTTGTGGGAATAGGCAGACTTGGAATCTGTGATCGGTACAGAATGAGAGCTTCCCTTCTTGTTCCAAAAAGGACGTTCTGTTTCTGAATCTGAATCTGAACTGTCTGAATCCGAGTCTGAATCCGATACACTTGAATCGTAATTATTCATCTTCAAGATGGCATCTTCGATGGAATTCACCTCATCTTCTATGCTCTCAATCATAGGTGCAAAGGCATCGGTAACATCGTCGATCAACAGATATCCAATCCAATCAGCACTCACCGTCAAATAATCTCTCAATAATCTTGCTCTTCTACGGACGTTGACCGGATGAGGAGTAGGTGCAAAATGAAAAGTCAACACTGCTTCTCGGAAGACAATGATATACATATTGAGTGGAGCCAATTCTCCCTCTCTTGGTCTATGTCTATAACCTCCCTTTTGTTTGTTCTCCTTCTGTCTCTGTTTCTTCTGCTTCAGTCTTTGGGATGAAGTTTGAGACTTGGCACTCAGTGTCGAAGCCACCGAATTCGATCTTTTCCATAAAGATCCCAACAAAGACTTCACCTTGCCATCATGTGTACCATTTTCTTCTTCTTTCTTCTTCTCCCAAATCTTCTTTTGCTTATACCGTTCATGGACAATGTCAAAAGATCTGAAACAGACCAAATAGTAATCTTTGAACAACTCAACTTTCTCCCTGGTTTCTCCCAAAAAAATGTCTTCTGTGGTCAAAGGATGAATACCAAAGGCTTTGGACAACACTTTCATCTCTTCTTCTGTTGGATTCAAAACATCCAACCAAAAAGGAGCTATAGTAGTTGGTTGATCTTTGATCGAAGGAGTCGTCGTTGGAGTCCTACTAATCGGTGCAGAATTGTTGTTGTTCTTCAGATCTGTGGTAGATCCAGTGAGAGATCCATTATAAACAGATGACACAAACAAATCCGCAAACGTCTGGTTGTCATGTAACAATCCAGATATAGTAGGAGAATGAACAGTGGACTCCAAATCTTCTCTAAAATACGTGAATCTGTACTGCTCGATCAAGTTTCTCGAATATTCAAAGTTGTTCTGTGATAAAGTCATCATTTGAGCACTCTGTTGTTTGGCCCATGGTACCATTTTAGGAGGTCTTAATCTGCCAGAAAGTTCTGCCTCGTTGATCTGAAGTTTGGAAACAGCCGAATCGATGTTTGTGATCAATGGAGTTTGAAAGTTCACCAGATGAGAACTGCTGAAACTGGAATTCCTTGTACCTTCGAAACTTTGTTGTTTCAGCTTTCGGAACTCTTCCGATGTCTGTATGGCATTCTTATCCATCTCTTGACGTTCTTGAATGGCCCATTCTTCCAACACGTCCACATCTGGCCATGCTTTGGGACCTTGTTCGTCGACCAATGGGAAACAAACGTCATCCAAAGAAGCCGTTCCTGAAGATCGTCTGGAGCTTGGATTTGATCCGCTGAATTCGAAATCAGAACTTCCGGAAAAAGAGCTTTTAGGCGGACTTGCAGGTTCTGGTAAGTCGTGGAATTTGCGTTCACTTTCACGACGTTTACGTCCAACTGTGGAACCATAGTTGGATCTGTCTCTAAAAGGAGATGTGGCCTCTCCGGAACTTTGTCTGTGTATCCATTGTTCGGCGAAAGTAGGTCTTGTGGTTTGAGAAGGTGGTTGGGCTGGGAGTTGGGTGAAAGACAGTCGATTTGGGTCTCTTTTGGTGGGTTTTGCCTTTCTCCGAGGTTGTTGGACCTGTCTATGATCAATAAACGATGCAATCAGAGGATCAGAACTCACAGATGTACCACTAGGATCATCGTGGAGGTATCCTAAAGCATCTCCCAGTTCTATATCCAGTGGGAAAGGGACAGCTTCCGTTTGAGATTGTCTTTGAGGGTCACGTTTTGTTGGCGATGCAAGAAACGTAGTACCAAAGCTATGTCTACGAGATTTCAAGTGTCTTGGAGAAGATCCTGATACTACAGGAGGATTTTTCGCCGTTATAGGAGCGTTTCGCTCTTCACTGATTGGCATCAAAGGATCCACTTCTTCAGCAGTTTTGAAGACATGAGAAGGACTTGTCATTGTTCTATATGGTTATTTATGAGTCCTAAATTGAAGCGCCCGTTGTTTGAGCTATTTTACACTATTTTTCAGTCAATTAATCCCGTATCAACCTTTTATCAATTGCCCTCATTGCTTATTGTTTTAAGATTGATAGGGATGAAAAACGGGGGCTGTGGCTTTTTGGGGGGTTAGAAAAGGGGGTGTTGAGGAATGGATTAAATTATAGAGGTTCTAGGTAGTTAGAAGGGGCTTGACCGACTTCATTTTTACCTAATACTTCGACGGACCACCAAAGATCACCATCATCGAGGACGAGAACAGTGTCTTTTTTTTTGAAACTGCATTCGTCTTCTTCTTTGGCACGATAAGAGTAAAGAGCTTTACAGTATTTGATGACTGGTCTTTTGGTGATTGGGGCAATTTTAGGGAGAGGAGCGTTCTGGGTATTGGCGAAGTCCAAGAGCATGGATCTGGGTCTGGACTCGGATTTGTCGAGAGGAACAGTTTCAGGTTGTAAATCTACAAGCATACTCTTTGGTCTTGTTCTCGTTTGAGAAGATCCGAGATCCAATTGAGGTCTCTTTGAGGACCCTTGAGAACCTATGGACAGTCTCAAGGCATTCATGTCACCGTTCCCTCCCATCTGTAAATCCCGAAGTGTGGTTCTGAGAATATCTGTGTCATCGATCTCGATCTTTTCCTGTGGTGCCAATACAAACCCGGAACCCGACTTTCGTTTAGCAGACTCTGAAAAATCAGATAAAAGACTTCCTCTGCTTCTTCTACGTCTTTGAGGCGAGTTCCAGTGTTTTTTAGACTGAGATGGTTCTTGATGGACAGAAAGTGCTGTGGCCTCAGAGAATTGGCTCAAGGGATAGTTTGAAGAGCTATGGGATTGTGTAGATGGATCTGAATATTCCGAAGGTGGTTCTTCTGCCAGTTTGGCAATCTCATGTCTTGTCTCTTTACTCCTCTTTCCCATCATCAAAAGTGCATTGGTTTGTTCACTAATTTCTTTTGGAGGTGGTTTCTTGGATATCTTCACTGTGGCATAAGAATCTGTACTTGGGAGTCCAAAATTTGCACACAGAGCAGGTTCTTCTACTTCATCACTAACAGCCTTTGGATTGATATAGTCCATAAACTTTGGTAATCCAGGGATTTCGTTACCGGTTGCAAAATTCTCCACAAACAGTTCGATTTCTCTCTTGGAATCACATTTTTCAAGCACAACTCTTATATTTTCACAAGAAGTGTCAACGTTGACACAAGTCACCGAAGTCAAGTTGCAATAGGTCCATATATTGGATCTCAAGAACTTGAGCCTTTCATCTTCTAATTCTTCTAAACTCTGTAAAGCAATTTTCCATTCTCTTACGAATTTTTCATGGATCTCCACGGCCTCTTTATAGAGATCGTAATAATCTTGTCTGTAGTTTTTAATGGTTTCATGTGTCTTTGACAATCTTTGTTCGAGCTTTCGAAGTTCATTACCATCCAAGAGAAGTTTATCAGCACTCATTGCTCTATATTTCAAACATTCACTCTCATATTTGGCCCTGGAATTTTCCAATATTACGGCATGTCCTTTCTTGTACTTGACCACTTTCATTATGGAAGACTCTATTGTTCTTTTACGAGCTTTGAAAGAAGACAGGAAACTTTCTAGAGGTCTTTGGACTTCATTACTGATCAGAGAAGCTTGTGTCGAATGGGCTTTAGCCATTTGTTCCGTCTCTCTTCTCAACGCTTCAAAAAATTCTCCCAGTCCATTGATTTCTGTAGAACCTACTGGCAGTTTCCTTGTAATGGCTCCAATTTTACGTCCAAACTCTTCTTCGAGTAAGATTCTTTCTTTATAAAAATGATTCAACTCGTCAAAAGTGTGCTTTGCATTTTTAAACTTGGTCTCGATGACTCCAACCCCCTTTTCATCTTTACCCTTATAGTTAGTACAAATTAGTTTCGATTTCTCTGGAAACTCACCCAAAAGTTGTTTACAAACGTCTTGTCTTGCATGTTGAAAGGTCGGCCATAGTTCTACAATCTTTTCTATATATCAGATAAAAGTGTTTGGTGTGTTTGGATATTTCCCAAATAGGAAGTGTTATTATCTATATGATCAACTACGCAGCCCCAGTTGCCTATTACGGACATGACTCGTCTATGGCCACAAATTGTCTATTAACTTAACTACATGGTTTAAACAACCTTCTTATTAACTATATATACCCACTTTCATACAAATAGCTGATAGTAGTGTAACGTCATCAACACTACCTAGAGCTTTTGATCTGAAAGCGTTTCGGATAAAATTTTTTTTCAACAATTCAGCTGTTTAACGAGTCTAGAGTTTTTAAAGAGGCGCTTAAGCAGCGATGGTGACCTCGACATCTACTCCTGGTTCGATGGTGATTTGAGTGATTTGCTTGACCAAGTTGGCTGGAGCTTCCAAGTCGATGTATCTCTTGTGGATTCTCATCTCGTAGGTGTCCCAAGTCTTAGAACCTTCACCGTTTGGAGTCTTTCTGGTGTTAATCTTCAAGACCTTGGTTGGCATTCTAACTGGACCTTTCTTTTGCAAGTGGTGACGAGTAGCGTTAGCGATGATGGAAGCAGAGACACTTTCGATGGTCTTGACCTTGGTGGAGGTCAAGGTGATTCTGATCTTGTGGATCTGTTGTTGCTCAACAACCTTTTGTTCTTTTGGGTCAGACATTCTTTCTGATTAATTGACGTTAAAGAATAAGAAAGGTGAAAAATTATTTTTTTAGGAAAGTTTTTTTGAAAAATTTGTAGGGTTATAACCCTAATTATTTTATAAAATACAATAAAAGTCACAACACCAGATATCAACTACAAAGTGTTGTTCCTCTAGTTAGCATGGGAAAGGGAAATGGGAAATGGGAAAGGGAAAAGGGAAAAGGGAAAAGGGCTACTGGAACTGCTAAAGCTAAAACTGGAGAAAAAAATTCAAGATTTTTATAGTTATGATCCGAATTAAAATATATTTGACTAACTCTTTACACCAATTGTATTGATCGGTGAATGGTTCTACACCGTTACATGATCCATTAGCCTCAAAATCATCTCCTGCATTTAAATCAAGCACTCTATTTCCTAATTCGGCAATATTGCGCCGCATAGATCTAAATTATGCGCAGAAAAAACCAGCCTCTGCATAGAACATTTCCATTTTGGGAAATGAGATGAGCCAACCCCCCAAAGGCTGGGGGGTTACCGAAGAAAACATGCAATAGATCTTGAGGCTTGGTATAAATCCAGCCTTCTGAAAAGTGGTATAAAAGAAGGTTGATCTGGTCAGATCAATAAAACAATCCACCCCTTTTCTCCACAAAAGCATTCACTCTTTAAACATGATGCAAGTTTCAATCATCTTATTCACATTGCTTCTGAGTTTCATATCTGCAGCTCCAGTTTATACAACGAGTTCGTCAGTTGTGCCCAGTTCCGCTGTGTCGATTTCATACAATGTGGTTAATGTCGATGGTTCATCTGCCAGTATGACAACGGGTCAAAAAATGGCATCCAGTGGTTCTGTCTCTGTTCTGAGTATCACTCCTCTGACTTCGTCCCCGGTTGCAGGAATCACGTCTCACGAGTTCTCAACGTCAATTGAAACGATTACTAAGACTTATGCTGGTCACACTTACACTAACTTTATAACACATACTAAAACGATTGTGCACACAGCTACGGTTCATGAAATCATTATGATTGACCAGTTTGGAAACCGTAAGACTGTTTTGTCAACTGAGGCATGGCAGCCTTCTACTACAAGTGTGACAAGTACTTCTGGAACCACAACTACGACTAGTTCGAGTAGTACTTCGATTGTCCTGACACCTGCCAAGACTTCTAAATCTGTGGTTTCCACAACGGCTACTGCTGATGTTACAACTAAACTGACTACAACTGATAGTCCAGATCTGACTGAAGTGACTTCCACCAGCTCAACAAGTTCAACCTCAACAACTACTCCAACTACAACTTCAACAACTTCAACAACTTCAACAACTTCAACAACTACAACTACTCCAACTACAACTTCAACAACTCCAACAACTACTCCAACAACTACAACTTCCACTTCAACTACTCCAACAACAACCCCAACAACAACCCCAACAACAACTTCCACCACAGGAACAACGTCAACATCCACAATCACACCTTACGTATCGACATCTTCCTATGGAATCCCAACAGCCACTGTCACAAGCTCAGGTGTTTGTAAAGTTTACTACGATGATGGAACTACAACCTATACAACCACATCCTATCAAACCACTTATACCACAATGACAATCTCTGTATAATATTGTATAATAGCCATTATGAACGTTTAAAAAGAACTAGTATGTGTAGACACAGCTGGTAAGATAGCAGCAGAACTACGGGCAGTTAGTTCTTTCACAACAGAAAACATACATGCTATCAGCATTGTGACGTTATCCAAAAATTCCAGATGATAATCCAATTCGGCATTTTCCGACATTTCAATCTCCATCAGTTTGGAATTCGTATCTGGTTTGGCCACTCCAAAGATTATGAAAGGAGATTGAGACCTGCTTCGTCTCCTTATAGGTGTCAATTGATCTATAGATGACATGATTGTGTCATCATTTATGATCAAAAGTTTGATCACCCCATTTGAAAGTTGAAATCTTATTCTTGTACCTTTCAAGACGGCATCTAGGAAATTCTCACCTTTTTTGAACAGAATATATGCAATGAACAGTGGAGAATCTTTTGGTGTGAACTTTAGAGTGTATAAAACATGTCCATATCTCCAATAACTGTTGAACACTTTACAAAATTCGTGCTTTGTCCTTTGGAAATGATATATAACATATAAAGGAGTTCCTCTTTTAAAAGCGGTAAACTTGGGCACGGTCAACTGAAGTATTGGATTTTTGCCATTTGGGCAAAGAATGACTGAACCTTTGCTGAATTTCGGCGAATGCAATCGAAGTGTTCTTGGTCTTATATAGTTTGAAAGAGGTTCTTCAAATAGCAATTCGATCAATGTTTCTAAGGAAGAAGTGGAATTAATTCTTACTAGTTGAGAAACGAGAGTTCTACCGGATTCTAAACTTGATCTTCTTCCGCTCATGGCCATCAATTGGAATAATGATTTAATTTTGACGTCTTTCCCCCATTTTTTTATTATTTTTGGTTTTTTGATGATTTTTGATGATTTTTGATTATTTTTGATTTTTTCTGATTATTTTCTGATTATTTTCTAATTATTTTCTGATTATTTTCTGATTATTTTCTGATTATTTTCGAATATTTTCTGATTATTTTCGATCATTTTCTAATTATTGTCTGATTATTTTCCATATTTTCCATATTTTCCATATTTTTTTTTACAAAAATCGTGTTGATTTTTTTTTACATTCGCGTTTTTTACACATACAAAAGAATTAATAATTGATAGAATGACAGAGCAAAGTAGACCTTTGAGTGGGGTTGACTATGACTTTGATGCAGAAGATGTTGTCATTGAACAACTGAGATCTGTATCAGTTGCTGATTCGATGGCTTCATTAATAGATTTATCCAAATCTTCCGATATGATCATCACGAACTACGACGATTTCGATTTACAATTTGAAATTTTTAAAGGATCTTTGGCAGACAATGCCACTATTAAAATAGCCATGGATGAACCTGAGATTACAGAGACAGAGACAGAATCTATTCAAGAGACTTCGGCCCCACAAGAGATGCCTAAATTGGATGTCTTAAAACAAAGAGACGTCAATGTCCCAACAAAGATGCCATTGAGGAAACCTTCATTGTTTAAAGCAGTCAAAGAAAGAACCATCAGTGACACGGAGTCTAAAATAGAAGCCTTGAAACTGCTATGTTCCAAATATGACGTTCAAATCCATAAAATCAAGCAGGAAATTGATTATTTGAACCATTTGGGAGAACAAACTCCATCGACTGAAGAAATTTCTAAATTGGCATTGGCCAAAAAACTGTTGTCTGATAAATTGGCAAGTGTTCAAAAGGACAAATACAACAGTACTGTCAAACTTAATCACATGGTACTTCGTTCTCCAGAGATTAGTGGTGGTGAATATTGGTCAAGATCCGTTAGTTGAACGTTTATAATTTGATAAAAACAATACATGAAATCCAATTTAAACTAACTAAATCATTTATCAACAGATCTGATTGGGACAATGTTCTCGTATTTGATATCGACATTTGACTCTGCAGTCTTGATCAGTTTTAACAAACCATCTTGTTGGGCAATCATGGCCTCTCTTTCGATTCTTTCTTGTTCCATGACTTTATCCAAGTTCCAGAAATGGATCAAGAAACCAAAGGCAGCGACAAAAGTGGCAATTGCAACAGCAGCAAATGGCCAGATCAAATGTGGGTCGACCAAAGCAGAGGTACAAATTTCACTAAGGGCAGCAGAAAGAGCAGTGGTGAATAAGAACAAAGCCATGACAAGAGATTTCATCAGAGCTGGAGATCTAGTGTAGGCAACTTCGTAACCAGTGGTCATGGCAAAACATTCACCAGCAGCAGAAAGAACGTACAAAGAAACATCTTGCCAAGCAGAGATTGGAGAAACCATGGTTCCAACGGTACAAGTGGTAGCGTAGTAACCACATGGAGAAGTTTGATAAACTTTGTATTGAATCACGGCACCGGCAATTTGAGAAGCACCGGCTAAGATGAAACCCCAACAGATTCTGTAAACCGGTTTGAAGTTAATCTTGTACTTTCTCAAGAGTGGGTAAATTCCGTAATCCAAGATTGGAATCAAGATGATAATGGTCAATGGGTTAAAGTTGTTGAAAAGATCATTTGGAACACCATTGGTGGTCATCAGACCAGCTTGAGAAGTCTCAATACCTCCAATACCTCCATCGGCCAAGTTGAAAATAACGTAGTAGATGAAAATTTTACAAGAATCAAAAGTCTGTTTGACATCCAAGACGAATTGATCGGTCCAGGTGATTGGACTCTGTTTCTTTTCTTTGTAGAAATGTTCCCCACGTTCCAACATACTGGATGGTTTGGCATATTCCCATAATTCTCCCTTTCTGTATCTCTTCCAAGCATTACCTCTGAAGAATGTCATTTTGACAACCTTGACGATATCAGTCAAGATAGAACCTTGTGGAGACATTTTCACCATCTTGTTACGCAAGTAGTACAAGACAATTGGTAAGAGAATGTACAAGATACCTGGGACGAAATAAGCCAACCAAAAACCAACTCTCTTTTCACAATAAGAAGTGGCCAATTGTAAGAAGGCACCAACGTTGATGGACCAGTAGAAAACCAAGGTAATTCTTTCCAAAGCGGCAGTTCTGTCGATAAGGATTCTTTCACCAGTTGGTAAAACTCTAACAACATCAGTTTTGTAAGGATATTGGTCCATTAACAAAGGAAGTAAATTTGGCTTGATGAAACCTGTACCAACGGCTAAAGACAAGATACCCAAGATTGTTGGAGCAAGGGCATGACCACCTTGGATGACAGATGGAATAGCAGCGATAATCAATAAAACATGGGAGATGGCACCAACAATAACACCGATCCAAAGAGCTCTCATCTTACCAATTTTAGAATCGGCAACGAAACCACCGTACAATGGAGTGACGTAGGCCAAAAAGGTCAACAAGATGGTCAAAGCAGAAGAAGTTTGAAGACCCAAACCTAAAGCACCAGCAGTTTCTTGGGTTCCCTTTGGAGGAGCACCCCAACCGTTACCACCTTCTGGTAAAGGTCTTTGGATGAAATTGGTCAAAATACCGGTAACACCGTAATAAGACCCTCTTTCGGCAAATTCGATAAGACAGATCAAATAACAAACATAAGGAGCATGACCAATAACTCTTCTCAAAGTTTTCTTCTCTTCTTCAGTTGGTGGGAATAATCCATCAGGGTTGTATTCATCGTAAAATTTTTGAAGTTTACCTTCATACACAACACCATCATCACCGACGAATTTCTCCGGAGAGTTTGAACCGCTTTGGCTCTCAGAGTCAACGTCAACAGTGACGTGATCAGCACTTTTTTTTTCAAATAACTTAAAAGCCATCAAGCTGCAGTGCAACCACAAAGATTTATCCCCATTTAAATATACCCCCAATCTTCTTTATCAGTTTATCAGTGTCGTTTCTTTTTTTTGTCTCAATAAAGAAGGGCGCATAAAATACAACGTTCAAAGGGCAAATCTGACGACTGCACCAGCAGAGGTGTGGAGGGCGAAAATAATATGCAATGTAAAAGAGCCACTTTCTATTGTTGCAGATAGAGATCTGACCAATAGCAACCTTTCGCGGAATTCAAGGGTTTCATTTCTTCTGCTTATGCGGTGGCATGCTTTTAAGCTTTATCTGCGAAGGCATTCTATAAAACGGTGCCGTGTGACAGGGGCAAGGGCAAGGGCATTTTTAATAATTGGCTTGATAAGACATTCAGACAAAGAGATCATGCAGTAGCTGAACTGCAAATCATCCCATAGTCTTCCCCGATGCGTAATTATTAGCGAGAAACAGCAGACCCCTTTCATCACTTCATTTTAATGATGAAGCCGCTCGTCCAAGCTTGAAATAAGCCTCCAACTAGTGCCTACTTGCCCTTTAAAAAAAATGCCCTCACCACAGAAAAAGTAAAATTGACAGCTCGAAGAAGCTTAATTTTCTCTTTTTTTTTTGCTTTTTTTTTGGGCTTAAAACCGTTGAATTTGTTATCGGCGTTTCGTTATCAGCGCAGCCAATGTTTGAAACATTCGGGACAAAAAAAGGATCCCCCATCTTGATAAGAAATTTCTTGGCCAAAGCATCTCTTTCGTCAAAAATGGTTTGCTTCGGTTAAAATGCCGAAATGCTTAGGAATATGCATTAGAACTCCTCCACTATAGAATGCTCAGGCAAGGATGTCGCAATACTCACACACATAGGCCACAATTGGCTCAATAGTCGTAATGCCTTAGAGCATCAAAAAAATCCATTCGATGCCTGCAGATCAGGGTCCTGCCCTGGATTCCGTGATTTTCTAAGATGTACGGCACCAAAATTCTATTGCCTTTTGGAATCTTTGCCCGATTTGGACATATGATTTTTTTTTTTTTTTTGGTTTAATGCATGAAAAATTATTGGAATTTGCTTGCATTGGATTGGCGGAGTTTTGAGGATCAGAGATATGGTGAGGGCAGCGGTGACTAGAAGTCGAAATGTTGTGAAGACTGAGTTGGTGAAAGTGAAGAACGAAGTTACCAGAAAAGATGAATATATAGATGGAGATGAAGTTAAAAGCAAGTATTTTATCGAGCCAGATCATAAAAGGAGGAAAATCCAACATTTACCTGTTGAACCCCCCAAAAATTTTGAAAAGATCTACTCAGAAGTGAAGAAGATGAGAGCTCAAATAGTAACACCTGTAGACACCATGGGATCTGCATTTTTACCTACAAAAGTCTCAAATTTGAGATCTGGCCCAACTTTTAGATATCAACTTTTGATATCTTTGATGTTATCTGCACAGACCAAAGATGAGATCAATTCTTTGGTGATGCAAAATTTACAAAATACAATGTTGGCAAAAGGTTTTGAACAAGGTTTATGTGTTGATCTGATCAGACTGACAGATGAATCAGAACTCGATAAATTGATCTTTAAAGTTGGTTTCCATTCCCGTAAGCTGAAATTTATCAAAAAAACCACCGAAATTTTGTATGCAAATTATAACAGTGATATTCCAAAGACAATCGAAGAGATAACATCTTTCCCCGGTGTTGGTCCTAAAATGGGATACCTCTTATTACAATGTGCTTGGGATATCACAGAAGGAATAGGAGTCGATGTTCATATTTTTAGACTTGCCAATATGTGGAATTGGGTCCCCAAATTGAAAAATCCAACCCCAGAAACTACGAGATTGGCTCTTGAAAAATGGTTACCAAAAGAACTTTGGAAAGAATTTAATCCTGTAATAGTTGGATTTGGTCAAAGTATTTGTCCTCCTAGAGGTCGAAGATGTGATCTTTGTACTTTACCCAATTATGGTAAATTATGTCCCAATGTGGACAGAGCTCTACTTAAAAAGACAGAGGTTAAAAACAAGATAAGAGGTGATCTTTCCAAAATTATGAAGAAACAAGTGCTGGACATTGAAGATTTGGTATGATGTACATAGTATTTAACAATTATTTATAACACTTCTCCTTGCCAACTGTGTAACTTTGACATATCACAATGATGCTTACGACCGTTCTTTTCGTAGTAATTACAACCGTTTAATTTGGCATATGGAGGTGTGTATAGATGTAAACTAACGGCAACTTCTTCTGAATCAGGATTACAGATTTGATGAACTCCTAATGAGTCATTTATATAAGTAACTTCATTTTCTTTGAGAATGGATTCTTTTATTAGAGTTGGTTCTTTATCCGGCACAATTTGATAGAGAGATTCTTTCAAAGAACCTTTGAGAACTTTCATGCAACAATGAGCATTTGAATGGTCATGGATAAATGAAGCTTTGCCTGGTTGCCAGACAAGAATGAGCAAATTAGCATTCGGTCCATAATCTTCAACTCCATTTCTTGAATAATTTTTAGAATCATCTGCCAAGGCGAATTTTTGCCATTCTTTTTCAGAACTGAGATAGTTTTTCAACTCTACAATCAAAGCCTCATGGTCTATATCTTTTGTGTCTAAAATTTGATCTTCTGGGAAGTAAATTCCAAGGCTCTTGACGAGTTCATTAAATGATGTCATATAAAGAAGTGGCTAAGATTGTGGCTAGTGCGCCGTTTAAATACTTTTTTTGTGGGGAGTGCCACTCAACTTGGTGGCTGAGACGAAAAATTGCACTCTAATAATGTGCTACAGCCGTGCATGTTTAAATTTTTTAAAATTTCAAAATTTAAGCTTAAAATTTTATTAAAAAACAGTTCCATCACTGAGTAATTCAATAGGAGGACCCATAGTCTGAGGTCTCTTTTTAGCAGCAATCAATCTACCTGATTTCCAAGAACCCGCCTCTATTAATTGTGGCAACACCAAAGTATTGGCAGGATCTTTGACCAATTTTTTATTCACCAATGGGAGAATGTAATCCAATAAAACAATTGTACATGATCTCCATTCTACAATGATATCATCGGATGGAACATAGGTAGGAATTCCATCATCTCTCCCCAACTCTTTTGTCTTCTTCAAACCTTCCAGAAGTACCTCTGGTTTCAACGATAAAACTTCAAAATCGACGAATAAACCCCCATTTCTGTACTCAGGTAACCCAGTCATATAATCAGCATTGAGAAGGGAAAAATGACCGTATTTTTGAAGGGGTAAAAACAAGGAGTATGTGAGCCATTGAGTCAACTTGTGGAATGTCACAACTCTTTGTTCCAAAGGTAAATCTTTAGACCCTTTGGATTTGAGTTCCCAACAATCTCCAAGAGACTGTCCATTGAGTTTGAGTCTTTCATCATCTGGCCAAATAGGATTTAAACCAACCATCAATGCTTTCCAAAGATCTTGAAGATCGATTTGGAAACCAGATTCAACTTTTTGTGTAGTTGGAAGCAGTTTCAAATAATCCACAAGGTTACCAGGTCTTCCATCTTTACCAAACATTTCAGTGTTTGAAGACAAAGTTTGACCCAATTTGTTCATCAATTTCAATCTACCTTCGAATCCTGACATTGGGTTTGTATTGGAAATTTGGAGACCTTTGGAAAGTTCAGAAGCAGTCAATTGAGACAATTTAGTACCGTTGACCACCTCAGAACCATCATTTGAGAACAGTCCATTTACAAACATGTGAAACGATGCAATGGCTATTCCTTCAGATCTATTGGAAATTGTGCCATCTTGTTCTACATAATGCCACAGATTACCTGCACCCGCATCCAAAAGAACACTGACGATGAACAAATCAAGAAGTTTTCTACAAACTTCTGTGTCATCGATACCAGAAGATTGCCAATTTTGGATCAATTGGGTCAATCTTGGCTTCCCGTTCCCTTCGAAATGTTGATATCTACCATGAACAGGTATGTTTTTAAAAGATTCCTCGGTTGGGAAAGATTTCAAAACAGTATCACATACAAAGTCAACAACGTTTTCAAGTTTAGTCAAGTCAACGTTGAAGTTGGTCAACTTATTTGAAAGTAAAAGATCTTTGGTTGAAAGATTAGTTTCTCTCACAGATTTTATCGAAAGAAGGTATGAAGAAGTGTCTTGAGTCATATCATTTGAGAGGGCTACGTCCAAGTTTATATATTTTTCATCGATAGAATCATTTCTTTAAGATCCCGACGTTTATAACCGGAAGATAAGATAAGGGCTTAAGCCCTATTTATCACGTGATCAAAGCCCAAAAAAAACCAAATAACAATTTGTACAATTTTTCACGACTCGAAATTTTTTATCTCTTTTTTTTCAGTCAATTTAATTCTTTCATAATTCATTCACCAGTACAAGTCACAATGGGTATGTAAAAAATGTTGAAAGAGTGAAGAATGAGATCAACGGATTTGTTAAATCTTTAAAGAGGTCATGAGACTGAATGTAGAGGAAAAAAACATTTCATTTGGAATGATCATTCATCACCTTTTTTTCAAATCAATCAATACTAACCGTCCAGTTAACGTTCCAAAGACTAGAAAGACCTACTGTAAGGGTAAAGAGTGCAGAAAACACACTCAACACAAAGTTACCCAATACAAAGCTGGTAAAGCTTCTTTGTTCGCCCAAGGTAAAAGACGTTATGACCGTAAACAATCCGGTTACGGTGGTCAAACCAAACAAATTTTCCACAAAAAAGCAAAGACCACCAAAAAGGTTGTCTTGAGATTGGAATGTGTCGTCTGTAAGACCAAAGCCCAATTGGCTTTGAAAAGATGTAAGCACTTCGAATTAGGAGGTGACAAGAAACAAAAGGGTCTGGCTTTACAGTTCTAAGTAACTACTATGTATCCATATCAATACTTCCGTATCCTATATCATTGTAACAAATCAATTAGTCGTGTTTTGAAAATCAAAATTCAAAAAAAATCCCAGAAAGGTCGTGTAGATCATACTAAAGAAAAGTTTCGTCTCAAACTTTGTTTTGATCCTCTTTTGTACTGTTTCAACTTTGATGTTTGAGTTGTATTAGGTGTCTGTTTAAGTCAATATGTATAACCAACAACAACATCAACAGTACCAACAACCTCTGATGTACATGAATCAGAATCCATCACATCAATCATTTGAATTTCAAAAAATGCCATCGATGCCTCCTCCAGGAACGCCATCTGAATATGGATCATCTCCTACGCGTTTCAACTCATTTCTTTCATCTTCGCCGACTCAGAACTCGATTCCAAGACCTCCTTCAAGCCCTACAAAAAGTGTTCGTAGCCTTTTACAACCGAATAATTCAAGTTTAAACCTCAAACATCCAAATGGTAGTAATCAAAACCTTTCAAACCATGTATATTTCGATAGACATCCGGAATTTCTTTCGAAACTGACACAAGAAAAAGCTGCCTCTGTCAAATTGAGATTGGAAAATTTCTATCAGATGAGTGTCACACATGCAATTGAGAGAAATCAGAGAAGAGTGGATTTGGAACACAAATTGGCCCATGAAGATGGATCTGAAGAACGTAAAAATCGTCAATTACAAGCTTTGGGTAAAAAAGAATCACAATTCTTACGTTTGAGACGTACTAGATTGTCTCTCGATGATTTCATCACCGTTAGAATCATTGGAAAAGGTGCATTTGGAGAAGTTCGACTCGTCCAGAAGAAAGATACAGGGAAAATTTATGCTATGAAGACTTTACTCAAATCAGAAATGTACAACAAGGATCAATTAGCACATGTAAAAGCAGAAAGAGATGTCTTGGCAGGTTCTGATTCTCCTTGGGTGGTTTCTTTGTACTATTCTTTCCAAGATCTGCAATTTTTGTATTTGATCATGGAATTTTTACCCGGTGGAGATCTCATGACGATGTTGATTAGATGGCAAATCTTCACAGAAGATATTACAAGGTTTTACATGGCAGAATGTGTTCTTGCCATTGAACTGATCCATAAATTGGGGTTCATCCATAGAGATATCAAACCTGATAACATTTTAATCGATATCCGTGGACATATCAAATTATCAGATTTCGGACTCTCAACTGGATTTCACAAGACCCATGATTCCAATTATTACAGGCAATTACTCGACAAGGATCCCAAACCAAAGAATTCCATGGTTGATGCCATTCATCTTACAATGACCAATCGACAACAGATGCAAACATGGAGGAAATCCAGAAGGTTGATGGCATATTCCACGGTGGGGACACCGGATTATATTGCACCTGAGATTTTCATCCACCAAGGTTATGGACAAGAATGTGATTGGTGGTCTCTTGGAGCCATTATGTTTGAATGTCTTGTTGGTTGGCCACCTTTTTGTTCCGAAACTCCTCAAGAGACATACAAAAAAATCATCAATTGGCAACAATCTTTGATATTTCCTGAAGATATCCATTTGAGTGCTGAGAGTGAAGATTTGATCCGTAGATTGTTGACATCTTCAGAAAATAGATTAGGACGTCATGGTGGAGCAGATGAGATCAAACTGCATCCTTTCTTCCGTGGAGTCGATTGGAATTCGATTAGACAAGTCGATGCACCATTCATTCCAAAATTAAAATCCATCACCGATACAAGATTCTTTGATGATTTTGACCAAGACGTTGAATTGGAGAACAACTTGAGAAATGCACAATTACAAAAACTGAATGACCGTGAAGATCTACCATTCATTGGTTATACTTATAAGAGATTTGATATGGGTGTGTATTAGAAATACAAATTTATAACGTCTATCATTGAGGTATTAAACCTGCGGAAGTGACGAGATATTCTTTGACGGAATGAACGTTTGGTCTTATACCATCTTCAAACAGACGGACAACGTTTCGTCCACACCATCTGTCACATGTAGAAAGTGTTGAAATGCAGCGAAGTGAATCTTTGATGATTTTACGTTGAGAGGGAAGACGATCAAATTCAGGTAACCATTTGAATTCGATGCTTGGAGAAGTGCATGTTGATAAGAATGTTGCAGATAGAACAGGAATGGTTTCAAGAACGTCTTCTGGATCTGAATATTGATAGAAATGATCAGAAACCAAAGAATCAAGAGAAACCCTAGATTCAGCCACAGATTCAGGAACACTCTGTACAAAAGAGGATTCTGTTTCTGTATCGAGATCTAAGGTTGACAAGTCTGGAATCTGGACTTGTTTGGGTTTACGTTTGAAGACTTGTTTGAATTTAGAACGTAAACCTTGGTCATGTTGTAGAGGAGCAGAATTTGCACGACGTCTATGGAAGAAACCTGAAACTGAACCGGGACGTAACTCTGGAGCAGAATTATTTCTACGACGACGAGTAGATCTACGACGACGGGGTACAGTACGATAAGTGGGCATGGCCCTTCTTGCCAAATCCAAAGAGTTATCACGTCCCAAAGTTAATGCCAAATTCCAATCTATTAAAGTCTCAGCATCTGGAAATTGGAGTAAAAATTGCTCCGTCTCGCAGCGAAGTCTTAAGGTGTGCTTATGTTTTTTATAATCGGCAGCAAGACCAATTTTGGCATGCTGGAGTGAATAAGATCTGATTAGGTTATCACGGCGAAGATTTGAAGCCAAGATCTTACGATTCGAATGATCTCTATCGGTTGTGAACCTCGATTTATAATGATGGGCGGGGCCTTTAGGCGGGGCTCCGGCGGACCCCCGCACACTTTGCGCGGGGATGCGCTCAGCCGAGTACAAATTTAACTGTGTGGAGTTGAGCTCTACAACAACGTCTCTCCACTGACGAGAAGGAGAAGGATCATAAGGAGAGATCCATTCTAACTTGCGTGGGAAAAGATCAACTTTATAAACAGTAGGTGTATAAGATGGTAACAGTTCATGTCCTTCTCCAACAGCAGGATAGACGGGGAATCGTGGAGAAGACTGCGCCAAGATCGAATAATCAGGGGCAGCAGTTGGGAAAGGTTCCAAGTATTCAAGCAGATCTTTATAGTGTTTATAAAGGTCGAAGGGATTAACAGAAGCCTTTGGCAGATCTGCAGACCTGCTGACAGTTCCTGGCATTTGATGGTTCTAGTAATTAAATTGGATCGATCTGGAACGATCGGATTTCGGATTTATTTGCGCGAGCACGACTAGCGAAAAGCGTGGGGTTGATCAAGTGGGTCTTGTTTGAACTCTGTTGGTGTTGGGTTCAAATTTATATGGTTCAAAATTCGATATTTGAATCCAAGTGTTGGATGTTTCGAGCAATGGAGTGGTTCGGATTAAGAAATATTATATGCATTTGCTGCCGTTAGTGTTAAAATTCCAGTCATGTGCACGACCAATTAGGTCAAAAGGTAACGTGACGAAATCGGGAAAAACGGATAGACAAAATTGGTCTATTGTAGATCATGGGATAAAGGTTTATAATTTGTAGATCTTTTTAATAGAGAGGTTTTACGGTGATTGTAGAAGGTGATTTTAGAAATGATGAAATAATTTAAATAAATTTCATATGCACAAAGAGCAAAACAGTACAAAACATAAGCAAGATTTAATGTCAAAAAATCAGCAATACTTTTTTCATAACTATATGAAATATATTCTTGATAAGATTGATAAGAATTTTCTTTTTTGGTATGAATAAAATCTACATTTCAGTTTTTTGCACTCTAGTAATTGATTCCTGTTGAATTCGTCGGTGCTTCTATGCATATATAAAGTTCTTATCTCCTCGGCTCGGCTCAATTTAGTCCCAAAAAAGATGAGAAATTTTTTTGATTGGTAATCGAAAAGAGGGATGTTATTTCAATGTAAATTCGAATTTGAATAGATCAGTCAATTAATTAAAATAGATCGATCAACTATCAAATCAATAAAGATTTCAATCTTGGCGATCTAAAAGTTTCAATTTTTCTTTTACATCGTTTATCTCCATCAGCGCTTAAAATTTCGATGCCTTTAAAGCCTTTTGCTGCAAGCTACGTTTCTTTTTTTTTCACCGATGCTTCGCAAGAGCCGTTCAAAAGATAAGCTTTTGAAGAAATGAAATATTTAAAGAAAAAAGCTTTTCTTAAGAAACCCTGCACGAGATGTCTACGGATTCAGTTTTGAAAAAAACATCTCTTGAAGAAAATGCAATTACTGTTGAAGAAGTGATTGAAAAAGATAAACTTAAAATTTTTGATAGATTAGGACTACAGTTGAATGCTGAGATTAGAGGTATTGAAAGAGTTCCTTTGGAAGAAAGAACCGATAAATCGGTTATAACTTGTGGTACTATGTGGGCTTCTGTCAATATGTGTGTTGCTGCATTGAGTACTGGTGCTTTAGGTCCTGGGGCATTTGGACTCGGTTGGTATGATAGTTGTGCCTGTATTATATTGATGACCATTGTTGGGTCTATTCCGGTGGCTCTGTATTCGGTACTTTCTGCCAGATTCGGATTGAGACAAATGATTTTGACCAGATTTTTAACCGGTAACATCACTGCCAGATTGTATGCCATTTTAAACATCATCTCGTGTATCGGTTGGAGTGCCGTCAACCAATTATCGGCTGTTCAATTATTACATATAGTGAACAACCAAAAACTTCCTCCATGGGGTGGATGTCTCATTTTATCAGTCTTGACTGCTGTTCTTGCCATATTTGGTTATAATTTCATCCATAAATATGAGAAATATTCATGGATTCCAACCTGTGCCATCTTCTTTGTCATTGCTGCAAGATTGAGTATCAATGGTCAATTTTATAACGAACCAATGCCTTCTGGCCCGGTGGAAGCAGGTAACGTTTTGACCTATTTATCCATCATTTGGGGTTATGCAGCTGGTTGGTGTCCAAGTGCCGGAGACTACGTCGTCTATAAAGATCCAAACATCAAAGGTTGGAAAGTATTTTTAGCCGTTTATACTGGATTGGTGATTCCAACTTTGTTCTCCATGTTATTGGGAGCTGCATGTGCCACGGGGATTTTCAAAGATGAAAAATTACTGGCTCTATGGGATTCTGATTCTGTCGGTGGATTGATCTATGGTATCATTGTACAAGATTCTCTCCATGGATTTGGACAATTCTGTTGCGTTGTATTGGCCTTGGCCACCATTGCAGGTAACGTACCAAGTGCCTATTCTTTGAGTGTTTGTCTGCCTCTGGTTTGGTCCAAATTTGCCAGAATCCCTCGTATTTTCTGGTGTATCGTTGGTAATGCCATTGCCCTCGGTCTTTCCATTCCTGCTTATTACGTCTTTGTCACCGCCATGTCGAATTTCTTGGACATGATCAGTTATTTCGTCTCCATCTATATCGGTAGTACAATGCTGGAACATTTGATCTTTAGAAAGGCCAATGCTCTGAATTATGACGTGGATGGATATTTGGATCAAAGAAGATTACCATATGGAATCGGTGGATTATTTGGATTCTGTTGTGGTGTGGCAGGTGCCGTGGTTGGGATGGATGAAGAATGGTATGTCGGTCCAATTGCATCTAAAATCGGTATGGGAGGTGATGTAGGATGGCTCTTGGGTTTCGCCTTTGCATTCATAGGTCATTGCATTCTGAGATTCTTTGAATTGAAATATATAGGTCGTTAATCTATCTTCTAACCCCTTTCCCAATTCGGTAATCGTACGCTTTTTTCTTCCGCGCGCACATTGAAAAAAAAAGGGGCGCGATTTGAGGCTCCGCCTGAACTCAGGCAGAACCTCCGCCCAGTCTCCGCGCAGAGGTGAAAAAATTACGTGTCAAATTCTATTCATCATAATCATCCTTGATCAAAACCTTTTGATGAGCTCCGAAAAACAAGAGGCGGACCAATTAAAGGCCACCATCAAGAAGATTAACGAGCAGGAGCCCGAACAGGAACCTCTTTCTGAGAGTTTGGCTCGTTTGGAAGCCGTTGTAGCTCCCATTCTCTTCACCATTTTGGCATTCGTAACTCGGATGTACCGTATAGGTGTTAATAAGAGAGTTGTTTGGGATGAGGCTCACTTTGGGAAATTCGGATCGTTCTATTTGAATCATTCTTTCTATCATGATGTTCATCCTCCTCTTGGAAAGATGCTTGTTGCCTTCTCGGGTTATCTCGCCGGTTATAACGGTTCTTGGGATTTCCCCTCCGGTGAACTGTACCCTGATTATCTCGATTTTGTCAAGATGAGAATCTTCAATGCTTGTTTCAGTGCTCTATGTGTTCCATTGGCTTATTTCACCGCAAAAGAACTAGGGTTTTCTCGTAAAAGTCAATGGCTCTTTGCCTTGATGAATGTTTTTGAATTGTCGTATGTCACTTTGGCAAAGTTCATCCTTCTTGATTCCATGTTGTTGTTCTTCACTGTGGCTGCATTTTTCTGTTTTGTAAGATTCCACAACATGAATATGGGTGCTCCTTTCACCAGAAAATGGTGGAAATGGCTCCTTTTGACCGGTATGATGTTGGGTTGTGTTTGTTCCGTAAAGATGGTTGGTATGTTCATCACCTCGGTAGTTGGTATTTACACCGTGGTTGATCTTTGGACAAAATTGGCCCAACCAAACTTGTCATGGAAAGTGTATTCTGCCCATTGGTTGGCCAGAACCGTGGCATTGATCTTGATTCCATTTGCCGTGTTTTTACTCTCTTTTAAAGTACATTTCGATTTACTTTCAGGTTCTGGATCAGGGGATGCCAATATGTCATCTCTTTTCCAAGCCAATTTGGCTGGTTCCACTGTGGGTGGAGGTCCTCGTGATGTTGTTATTGGTACATCTTCCGTCACCCTCAAGAATCAAGGTTTAGGAGGAGGTCTTTTACATTCCCATGTTCAAACTTATCCAGCAGGTTCTAATCAACAACAGGTGACCACTTATTCACACAAGGACTCCAATAACGATTGGAGATTCCATTTCAGTAGAAGTGATGATCGTGCCAATGTTCAAGATGATTATCTGTATGTCGTAGATGGTATGTCGGTGAGAGTGGTTCATCCAATGACTGGTAGAAATCTTCATACCCATGAGATTCCAGCTCATGTTGGTTCAGGTTGGGAAGTTTCTGGTTATGGTAATGACACGATTGGAGATATCAAAGATGATTGGATCGTGGAAATTGTAGACCATTATGGAGATGAAGATAAATTACGTCTTCATCCTCTCACCACTTCTTTTAGACTCAAATCCAAAGCCTTGGGTTGTTATTTGGCCACCACTGGGAACCAATATCCACAATGGGGGTTCAGACAAGGAGAAGTCGTATGTATGCCAAGACCTTTCAGAAGAGATAAGAGAACGTGGTGGAACATTGAAAACCACGAAAACGAACATCTCCCACCTCCACCGGAAGATTTCAAACTTCCAAAGACCAGTTTTTGGAAAGATTTTGTCCAGTTGAATCTTGCCATGATGGCCACCAATAACGCTTTGGTTCCAGATTCAGATAAACACGACCAATTGGCTTCTGCCGCTTGGGAATGGCCAACTTTACACGTTGGTATCAGATTGTGTGGATGGGGTGAAGAAAATGCCAAATATTTCCTCATTGGATCACCTCTGACGACATGGACTTCATCTGTTGCCGTTTTAGCGTTTGTGGTTGTAGTGGTGGTGATGTTGATCAAATATCAAAGACAGATAGATGTCTTCAATTCCACTGCGGATCAGAACTTGTTCGTCATTCTGGGTGTCTATCCATTTTTGGGATGGTTCATCCATTTCCTTCCATTTGTGGTGATGTCCAGAGTGACTTATGTCCATCATTACCTTCCGGCTCTATACTTTGCCATGATTGAATGCGTCTATCTTTTCGAAAGATCAACCACCTATTTAAAGAACAAGACTCTTGTCTTCATGCTCTATTTGGCATTCTACGCCTTGGTGATTGGAACTTTCTTGTTCTTCAGTCCTTTGTCATTCGGTATGGATGGTCCAAGTAGAGACTATCTGTATTTGCAATTGTTGCCATCTTGGAGAGTATTTGATCCATAAAGACTATTAAAAGATTAATGCTTACTTTAATACTACGGCTCTCTGCCTGTTCTTCCCCCGCGGGCCCCCGCCTAAAAAAATAAATTTTTTCCGCCCATTCTCCGCCCAACTTTTCCGAATTTCATATCATTGAAAGCTATATGTCGCGTATTGGTGCCTCTTATGACACAATGTCGACATCAATTGAATCTTTACCCGATGATAAGATCATCTTTGAAGTTGCCTCTTTCAAATTCCGTCTTTCCCAACTCAAATATTCCACTTTTGTCCTAATCGGCATTGCTCTTCTATGGCCTTGGAATTGTTTCTTATCAGCCAGTGAATATTTTGCAGAGAGATTTGGTCCTGGAACTGGTTTGGCCAACGTTTATGGATCCACCATGATGTCCGTGTCCACATGTACCTCACTTTTGTTGAATTATCTTCTCTCACAACGTCAAAACGTCAATTACGCTTCTCGTTTGTCCAGAGGTCAAGTACTGATCATTTGTATATTTATCATCTTGGCTTTAAGTTGTGTCATTGGTACTGGCACAGCTCCTGTTTTGTACTTTATACTCGTCATGTTCATGGTCATAGCAAGTGCTGCTGCTGTATGTTTCGCCCAAAATGGTTCAATGGCCTTGGCAAATGTACTGGGTCCCATCTATGCAAATGGTCTAATGGTGGGTCAATCTGTAGCAGGTGTTTTACCTTCCATCACGTTGATCGTGTCTCTTTTCACATCCACAAAGTCCCTGCATGAAAAAACACCTGCTTCGACCAATCCTGATTGGGGGGTTCTGATGTATTTCTTCACACCTTGTCTTGTGAGTGCATTTGCCATTGTTGGATTCAAATGTGTCCTGTATTATGAAGGTGATCTGTATCATGAAACTTATAAAGCTGTGCCTATTGTGATGCAAGATAATTCCACAAAAATCCCTGAAGAAGAACCCATCCAAGAACAAATTCAACCTCTGCACATCCCCTTTTCCCATCTATGGGTAAAGTTAAAACCTATAGCTGTGTCGATTTTCCTCTGTTTTGCTGTGACTCTTGTCTTCCCTGTGTTTGCTGCTTCTGTAGAAAGTACAAACATCTCGAAAAGAATCTTTGTTCCTTTGATATTTCTCATCTGGAACGTTGGAGATTTTGCAGGTAGACTTGTATGTGCTTGGGCTTTTTTCCAGGTGAAAACAAGTCGTTTGATGATCTATGCATTTCTGCGGATTCTCATTGTACCTCTATTCTTTCTCACAAACATTAATGGCAATGCAATCATCAGATCTGATGTTTTTTACATCGTCTTACAATTCATCTTTGGTTTCACCAATGGTCAATTATGTTCTTCTTGCTTCATGGAAGTCGGACAAGTTGTAGAAGGTGAGGATGAACAAAAGGCAGCAGCCGGTTTCACTGCTGTGTTTTTGAGCTCAGGTCTAGCTGCTGGAAGTCTTTTAAGTTATCTCTTTGTATGGCTCATCTAACCCCCTTTCCTTAAATTGATAATTTGCTCATCACATAAAAAAAACCACCCAAATTCGTTTTTTGCTCAAAATGCATCATCATCTTTTCTGTAAAATGCTCTTTTAAAAATTCGGTTCCTTGTCGGACAAGTACAAGTTGAACAGTGTTAAAATTGATTCCAAACCTCTTAAAAATGCTTCCAAATACATGCAAAAGATTGATACTACCAAGATCTATTCAACAAATATACAAAACATCCATTCTAATGACACATATAAGGTATAGTTCACTGACCAATCGCAAACAGTTTAAAAGATCCACATTACCAAATTTTGCATCAGAGAATGAAATAGCGACGAATAATGTTTCTAATTTGAAACCAAAAGAATCGACATTTGCAGCTCATATGAGTGATCTCAAAGCCACTAAATGTGTTAGACCTCTTATCTCCGACAACAACGACATGCCTTTAAACCTTTCGATAACAGAAAGAGCTTCTCTAAAACTCCAAGATTTGATCCGTACAGATTCCAACGATAAAGTACTGCTCAGAATAAAAGTGGAGAGTGGAGGATGTCATGGATTTCAATATGATTTGAAACTAGAAGATGACTATACACTGTCATATGATCCAGAACAAGATGATACCATGTTTGTCCGTGATGGAGTGGCAAGAGTCATCATCGATAAAACTTCTTTGGAAATCCTTCGAGACTCTAAAGTTGATTACGTCCATGAATTAATAGGTTCTCAATTCAAAATCGTCGATAGTCCCTATATGTCATCTTCTTGTGGTTGTGGGGCAAGTTTTGATTTCGATTTCGACAAACTTCAATAGTACAGTTCTATCAATAGCCATGGATTTTTATGGTTGTAAATTTTGAGCCTATCCCCCAATTGAAAGATATCACATTTAACCGAGGTGATTTCCAATTTGGTGAAATCAATTGCAGTGGAGTTTTCAAGATGTTTCAAAAGGTTTTCGCTGAGTTTTTTGTCATTTAGTAAAAGATTGACATCTTCTTTTGTGACAGCCACAGAAATTGTGCTCAAATTGTGGCTGGTATGTGTGGCTAGTGCGCCAAATGTTATTTCCAAAATTTGACTCAAGGACAGAATTTGAGTGGCTTCGGAGTCAATTGCTTTTAAAAGTCGATCCGTTTGAACCACCAGAGTTTTCACGATGAGTCCTTTGTCTACCAACATTCGAAGAAACAGTGTTTGAAGTCTTGGTATGGCATGAACCATGAGTAAAACTTGGTCTTGTTTGTTTGTGACAAAAACGTATTGTTGTCTTCGAAGAAGTGAAGCGTTTTTGCTCCGTACAATTACATAATCTATGGTATATCCATTGGTGTCGTCAGAAGGCGGATCATGCCGGACATCCACTCGTACTGCTGCTGACACCGCTGCTTTATCAAGTAAAACATTATCTTCATATTCAATTCCAATCAATTTCCCTGCCTCTGATTTGTAAATTTGATCCACCACCAATTTCTTGAACGCGATTTTAAACCTATCATCAAGTATGGAACCCATAGAACCCGAGTTTTCAAGCGGAGCAGACACACGGAAACATCTGTAAGTGTTGTTGAATATCACTTGTGGTGCCATTTTGCCGCGTCAAGTTTCCACAATCTGATCTCTTCGCGTCGTTTGAGCATTTTACAAAAAGTTGGAACCTGTAATTATTTTGGCATTTTATTGCACGACCTTTTATTTTTTGCTTTTCGGCCCGACCATTTTGGAATTTCTCACACGACCGAATCATTGATTCCACTTGTCGATGTCGTTCTGGGACAACAATAAGGATACTTTTAAAGCTGCGGGAATCGCAGGACTCAAAGGAGCTGCCATTGGAACGAAGAAACTAGCAAAAGTCTCGTATCATGCCGGAAAAACTGCCTACAACAACAGAGACCAGTCAAGAACGGCCCATGGTCCAAATCGAAATCGTCGAGGAAATGAAGAAGGAAGCGAATCTCCTGAACCCTCGGATGTACGGCCCTTGAGTACACTCTCAAATCCCAATGCATTTGGGCCTCCTCCGACTCGAGTTGTCGGTGCAATGCCCGTCGGGACCTATGCCCAGCCAGTTGGTGCTCCGGCTCAATCTGCTCCCCTGGCATATCCAGCACAACCTGCTGCTGTCCAGATGGTCCTGCAGCCTCCTGCACCTCTGAGAACCCTCCCTGAAAGGCCGGTACCGGGTCCACCCATCGCCGCAACTTCCCCACCCGTGACCTACGACAGCCCTTATTACACACCAGTTGACAACACAGAAGTCCCAGTTCAACTGGCTGGTTATATCCGTGCTGCAGCCCCTATCCCTGCTCCGGTCCACGACAACCGTCCGCCGGCCATCGTTCCCACAGCCCCAGTTTTGGCGCAGACAGCCCCAGTTGTATCCCCAATCGAGCGAACCCCCCAGAGCCCATATGGTAACTTTGGGGTGCCTTCGCCTTCAGATGAAGAAGAAAAGCCGAAGACACCTCTTCCGGACCCATCTAAGTTTGCTCCTCCTCCTGTACACAGGGCCAGAGGTCTGTCTGAAAGCCCTAAACCTGACCCCCCACGTCGCTCGACCTCAGCAGTGGTTCCTCTGCCACCTCTGCGACAATCTTCGGCTCCTCTGCCACCTGAGAGGGACTCTTCTTTGGACCTGGAGCCTCCTAAACGTAACTGGATGGACACCTCAGCTGTAGGTCCTCCTCCACCTCGCCCATTCAATGCTGCTCGAACAGACCTTCAACCATCATCCACTCCGTCACGTCCTCCTCCACCCACTCCAAATCATCCTCCTAGTTATAGCTCTATTCCTAAACCTTCTCTTCCCCAAAGAACCTCTGTTTCCAGTGAAACAAAGCGGAATTGGATGGATGTCAGTAATGTGGGTCCTCCTCCTCCTCAGATACACAGAGGTGATCTTGATCCAAGTCCAGAACCATTCTCCACAATAGCCAAAAAGGCACCTCCTAAACCACCCCATCTTCAAAGTAATCTGTCTATAACTGACTCTGCCACAACCAAGAAACTGCCTCCACCAAAGCCAGTGAAAAAACTGCTGTTGAAACTGGAATCTGCTCTGATTCTTTCAGATAACGATACCGTAGCTTCTTTGAGAAGCAATCTACGTAAAACTTCTCTTTCCTCTTCTACAGAATCTTCCTCTGTGGCCAAAAAACCTGAGAAAAAACCGGCACCACCGTTGAAACCAAAACCTAAAACTCTGCCAAAATTGGATCTTCAACTTGATTCTGGTTGGTGGCTGGACGATAATTTTCAACCTCCGCCGTCATTGGCTAACTTTTCCTATACAACAAGTGTCTTAAGATCCAAAGAAACTACTAGAATCATTGCCTTTAGACTCGAGGATCTCTCTGTACTCAAGATCAAGGTGACTTGGCAAAACGACCAGGATCCTACTGATTCGTATTCGCTGCTGAAAAGACACATCCCCGTAACACCATTGACATCATCGGAGATTCTTCGGCATTCGTCTGATCTCTTTGGGGATCACATTGCCTCTTGGTCAGAAAGAAAAATTGGGTCTCAAGTTGGCAGTGGTGAGTGTTGGGATTTGGCTCATGATCTGATCAAAAAGGGATGTGGTAGCCATGCTTTCGTCAGTTCTGGTCTTAGACATGGTTATCTGATTTTGGAAGTGGTAGGAAGTGAGAATGGAGCACGATTTAAACCTGCTCTGGTCACTGATTCCATTAAAAGAGGTGATATTTTACAATTTTACAGTTGTGTGTTCAAATATCCAACTAGAATTCAATCTTATGGAGCTCCAGACCATACAGCCGTTGTTTTAAACGTCAAAGATACAAAAATTACAGTGGCACATCAAAATGTGGGAGGCTTGAGACAAGTGAAGAGTGATGAGATTGATTTGGCCCATTTGAACAGTGGGACAGTCACTGTGTTCAGAGCTATGGAGAGCGATTGGGCTCCATTATTGGATACAGATTGGTAAATATTCATGTATTGTTCAATAGTTATGTACAATTTTACGGGCCATTTCTAATAATGTCTTGGATTCGGAATCGGATAAGTCTTGTATTTTCCTCTTAGTCATGGTTGTGAGTAATTCATAAACCACCTGAGCTGCATTCGTGGCAGTCACCTCACTTACGTCATATGCAGGAGACACTTCTACTATGTCTGCAGCCACAACATTTAATTTCTCAAACTTTCTCAAAAGATAAATCAATTCACGGGGTAAAAGTCCTCCGGGTTCTATGGTTCCTGTACCCGGGGCAAAACCTGGATCAAGGACATCTATGTCTACGCTGATGAACACGGGTTGATCTCCAATTTGATTCAACACGTTTTGTACAACATAGTCTATGCCTTTGATCCAAATATCATCGGCATCAAATCGCATAAACCCAACGTTATCATCGTCCTCGTAATCCGAATAATCCGTTCCTGAGAGTCTAGTTCTCACCCCAATATGGACATTTTTATCTCCGATCAACCCTTCTTGTTTGGCCATCCAGAGCATAGACCCATGTGTGAATTCTGACTGATCACTGTGCCAATAACTGGGGTATTTATCCGGAGTCCAAGTGTCAAGATGGGCATCAAAATGAATCACAGCAACTTGTCCATATTGTTTCTGTACAGCTCTCAAGTGTGGTAAAAGAATAGAATGATCTCCTCCTAGAGCCACATATTTTGGGGGTGAATCAGGATCAGATTTGGAAGTTCTGTTATAGAGTTGTTCAAACCCGAGTGTCATCTGTTTTAAAGCCACAGCGTTGTCCATTGGAGACACAGGAATATCTCCACAGTCCAAAAGTGAAAGTGAATTTATGTAAGGATTGAAACCTGCTCTAAAGTTGAAACCTCTGGCAGTGCTTTGTCTTTGAGATCCGGCTCGAATGGCAGCTGGACCAAATCTTGTACCAGGTCTGTAAGATGTAGCAGTGTCAAATGGTACACCAATGATGGCAACATCATAATCATAAGTTTCGTCTACAAGACATTTTTTGGCAGGAAGATGTGCAAAAGTCTGGACTCCATTAAATGCCCAATCCTGTCCCCAGATATCATCCAAAGTGGGCTCTTTTAAAGAATTGAACTTGGGTGGTTGGTTATGGTATTCAGAATTGTACTTGTATCCAGCACAGAGAGAAACAAATACAGAAACAAGCACACAAATTCTCATCTTTCTCCCTTCAAAAGTGGCCCTTCACTATTTTAATATGAACTCCTTTATCGGCGAAAAGATTTCCCAAAACGGCTAATCGAAACCCCGAATCAGAAAAATTCAAATCCCCGCGCAATTGGTTTTTGGCTTTGGCTTTGGCGGCTTTTTATTGTAGGAGATAGACAAAGATGGTTATTATAATGGCACAAAGACCCAATGATTGGATGTTGTACATGTTAAATCTATCTGAGGGGTCAAATTGGGCCTCTTGGAAAAGTTGTCCGTTGTAAAAATACCGATCTTGAGGTATTATCCAGTTTAAATCTGTAAAACCATACCTGTGTAGCACCAAAAATCCAGCAATTATCACTAATATACCTGTGAGCAAGTTATTTGAACCATTTCTTAATAATTTGCTGGAACCTTCAATCGATTTTTCTTGGGAATCTTTGGTATTGTCCATTGATTTAGTCACACGAGTCGATGTAGAATTTCGATAAATATTTATACAAGGTATTTAAAAGCCGATCAAGATTCAGTTTAAAATTTTAATTCTACCAACACCACCACACCAAAATTTATCACTGTTTAATTTGTTCAAACACTACAACTTTGTAAAAGTTCAATTCATTCAATTTTCAAAAAAATCGTATTATGCTATATTGTCGTGTATAAAAACTCAAATTACCCCCAAATCTGTTTAAAACATGCCGTTTGATCCATAGACGACATGGACCAAAAACCTATCTAGGAAAGCCCAGCGTTTCCCGAATGAATAGCAGATACATAAAAATAAAAACATGAAAGAAACAACCATGAACAGTGAAGCAGACATTGTATATAGATAAAAAACCAGTAAAGTTAAGTATCTTGTCACCGTCTCACTGGGTTTTGTAAAATAATTTTGCATCTCTCCATGAATTATTTGTCCAAATTTGAATATGAGAGGATGAGAATGTGAATCTAAATAACAGAGATCTTCAAAACTATGTGAATCCAAAAATTTGACAAACTCATGTGTATCTTTTAGAGCATCATCGCTAAAACTTGTGAACGATAAAAATACTTTTACTGTTTGTATCAAAAATAAAGGTGTCAAAATCATCGACACCATTTCAAGAACCCCCATAAAAGACATCGATCCGGAATCATTATAAGCTTGTTCCCGCAATGCTTGATCGACATCTTCACGATTCAATACCGGTATACCACTATGATCCTGTTCTACTTCTGCTAACCACTGTCTCATCACCTGTTGCATCAAGATCCTTTCAGCTTCCACATCACTCAGCAATCTTCTACGAAACATATTCAATCACACCTTTAACCGCCGTCTTCTGCCGACTGAGCAAATCATCATAAAATCCCTTTTTTGAGCTTCAATACACGCCTTTTTTGTCTACTCCGCAAAAGAAAATGACATTTTTTTAAAAATGAGGAGACAAGTCAAACAAATAAATTGGAACAATGTCTGGAGGCCCTGTTCCTGTATTTAAAGTGAGTTATCATCTATCATGATTTGAAAAAGACTAATATTAGAAATACACTACTGGATCAACTGGGATCTGGGAAAAAATCAGACAGTGGTTTGTGATTGCCCCAAATAGATCCTCTGGTAACCCTGTAGTTAAATACTTCAGAGTTCCAGTTCCAGCTTCACAACCTGCCAATCATGCATATAAGGAGCCAAAAACTGTTCCTGCGGGTGATATTAAAGGTAATCCTTTTTACAAGCGGGATCATGTCAGAAACTATCCAAAACTTACGGCCTTTAACCAGACAAAAGTGAGCGGTTTACTAAAATTGGGCTCGGCTGCAAACCCAAGAATATCCGTTGGAGAAAAGGGAACTAAAGAACTACAACTGTATTCTGGCACTGAAGAAGTGATGCTCAGTGAAACTTTGGTTGGACTCGATGCCAATTTGATCAAAGGAGAAGTTTTGGGCCCGCAGGGAGAACCAATAACAGCTCCTACTTTGAGCAAATTTAAATGGGAAATTTTGCAAGAACCTCAACACGGAATGTACACGGAAGAGTATCCTGTGAGAATTTTCACTGGTCGCAATGCATAAAATCATACTCTGCACCAGATCAATATTTATTTAACTTATTTAATCCATTTTTACTAGATATATCCCTTTTTCATGCGATTGCATTTCCGGATACCCCCCAATGCAATCTCAATTTAATTCGAACTTGTGCTTTCTAGCACTAAATATTTTTCCGTCAAAATTGACTAGATCTTCCAGCCCAACTTTTCCCAAACTTCTTTATCCCTTTGCTATCCGGTTTCCAAGCGTGAAAAATTCTCCGAATATTCCCTCAACAATAAAACTCTGCATCCGGTACAAATTTAATTGATGTGCCCACGGCTATATGCACAATTTTATCAAAAAAATCTCCCCAATTTTCCGAGAGCCAATGACATTTTTTCAAGGCGCTCAGGAGCATTTCGACTGAAACTACCAAAGCTTTTTTTTTCACTTTTTTATTGAAAACTTAGCTTGGATTTATACAAGGGTACAAGTGTGTACTTGGTACAAATCACCACACAAGTGGCTATATTTATGGTATCTTTTTTTATAAGAAGACCGATACCTCCATAATTCTATGAAAAATTGTACATAAACGGAGTTTGTGGGTTTCCCATTTTGGTCTTTTTTTGACTGATTCGGAGATCCTGCATATTTGTGCATATTCTTGCATATTCTTGCAGGTCTAAAAAAAGAGGGTACAACTTATTTAAATGAATGAAAACTCTGATAACCCCTCAAAATGGCTTTGATTAAATCACTCGTTTTAACTGTTTTGGCAGCCAAGCTGTTAGCTTCTCCAAATGCCCTGGCATTGGCTGAAGGTCTTCCAGAAGCCTTTGCCATGGCCTTGGCTGATGCCGCAGATGCCTCTTATGAATGTCATGCTGACTGTGGTTACGCAATTATCTATGCCAGAGAATGTTCCACCAATTCCGATGACACTGATGCTGGACCATATAACACTACCTGTTTATGTGACTCAGATTCTGCTTTTATGGGTCAAGTTCCGGGTTGTTTAGACTGTGGTTGGTGCTTGTGGTCAGATTACGGATCTTTCTTAACCTCTCCATTGGCCGCTTGTTCTTTGTCTACGCAACCAACTGGAACATCTTGTCTGCCAACTACCACTTCTACTACTTCTACTTCTACTACTTCCAGTACCAGAACTTCAATTCCAATCAGTAGTAACACTCAAACTGTCGCTCTGACTTACACTGTCACTCCAACTCTGATTTCTTCCCCAGATTCATTTGATAACTATACCAGTACAAATGTTTGTACTGCTGCTCAGTATCAGATTGCCAACTCTGATCTTACTACTTACGATGGTATTACCAATTATGATTTGTATTACTACATGTCTTACGACGCTGATGCCGATGAAGTCACTCTTGATTTCTACAGCATCATGAATGATGCTCTGAAGCTTTTTGTCTATAGGCTTGCAGAAGTAAAGGCATATGCCGTAAGCATTACCAACTCAGCTCAAGGCATTGAACAGCACGCTCAAGTTGTCATGAGCTCAAGTGAATACTGTAATGACTTGAAGAACTACTATATCAGTTACTTCGGTGAGATCCAGAAGACCAGGTATATCTCTGATAACTGTACTGCAGCTGGTCTATATCTGAATGTTCTGTCTTCTTGTTCGAGTATTTTCTACTCGGAGCTTTTTGCTTGTGAGGATTTATCAGCTGCTAACTGTTGTGGCACTTATGAGAATGGTGTTCAAGTAGGAGGATGTGGTTATTCTTCTTCTGCTCTTCCATCATCTTCTGCTCCAGCGTCTTCTTCTTCTGCTCCAGCCAGTTCAGCCTCAACTTCGGTCACTGGCACTGAGTCATCCAGTACTTTGAGTTCAAAGTCATCGACGCCTGTGTCATCTTCAGAATTATCGTCTGAAGTCTCTTCTATCTCCTCAAGCTCTACCCCATCATCTGCCTCAAGTTCTGCTGTTAGCAGTTCTACTGCTACCCCTTACCTTGAAGGTATTGATAACAATGGACAGCCTCTCTGGTACGCTCACATCCCAGGAGCCGTTGCTTCTTGGGATTCCGTTGCCTTGTCTGGTTCCAGTGGATCCAACTTTGCTTACGACTGTTCCGCCTTTGCTGTGACTGTGGATGGAACCAGTGCTCCAGACTCAGAGTTCACTATCGAGTGCTCTTCTTCTGGATTCAATATCACCTTCTCTGCTGCTATTGCAACTTCTTCCGAATTGAAGGTTGCCTTGGGAGCAGCTAAATCCGTTGCTTCTGATGTCACCTTCACAGCCAATGTTGAAGTTGAAATCGACACTGGTTCCGAACTGAGAAGAGTCAAGAGAGCTGTGCAAACTTATGAATTGTCCAACACAATTACTTTGTCAGGATCATCTTCTTCTGCTGTCCTCTCTAGCTCTGCAGTCTCTAGTTCTGCAGGTGCTGGTACTGTCTCTGACTCTGGAGTGTCTTACACTACTGTTGTCACTGAATACGACAACACAAAGACTACTGTCACTGTCTCCTGCACTAAAGATGCCTGTGCTACAAAGTCTTTGAATACTGACGTTTCTTACACCACCACCGTGGTTGTGTCGGGTACCGTCACCTCAACTGTCACTGTTCCATGTTCCACTTCAAGTGAGACAACAGCTGAAACCAAGGGCCTGACTACTGCTGAAGGTGAGACCACCTCTTTTGAAACCCAGACTGTCTACTCTACAAGCTCTAGCGGATCTACTTCACCAAAGGTTTCCACTTTTGAAGGGGCCGGATCAAGTGTTGTTGCTACTTCATTATTCGGTGTGATCTCTTTAGTCGGTCTCTTTTTGATTTAGGTCGAAATTTTACAATTCCGCTCTTGTTAGTTAGTTTTGTGTTTTAAATACCCCCTTTTGATGTTGTAAGCACAATGAAATTTCTGTATCAATGAAAACTGAAAAATGGTTTGGTTGTCGTGAAATAGTATTCGTTCTCACAGAATTTCACATATTCTTTAAAGATCGAGAAAGCTGCTTTATTTGTCGATTTTTACCATATGAATGTTACCCCGATCCGTACGCATCAACTTCAAATGTAAAATTAATTTAGGCAGATTGGAAAATGTCGTATGGAGTGCTATTCAATAAAAAATGAGCTAAACAAAGACCAATCAGTTTGTGTTATACAAAAATTGTTTGTGTCGGTCTTATGGATTCAACGTAGATCACACAGCGCTAGAATTTTGTTTCGCTTGAAACTCTTTTCAGTGGTATATAAAATATATAGCAGACCAAATATATGAAGAACCTACAAATATATACTATAACGTCATAGCCACTATACACATGTTTGTGAAACACTTTTTTCTTCAGGCTTTACGTTTGACAATTTGTTGTGATATTTCTCTGCGGATTTCACATTTCAAAAGGGGGTTTTTTAAAAACTATATATTTTTGATCAAAAAATCAAAAGCGAAAGCTGGGAATTAGGGATGCGTTGAAATAAAGCTCTCAATTGACTATCAGACAGCTTGTCAAAAAATCGTAGAATTTCTTAAGATCAGATGCGATCACATTTTCGTTTCATCTTTTATGACTGACGGAGATAAAATCTAGTTCAAACGGAAATTCAGAGCACGTAAAATCAATGGATGAATTTTTCGGAAATCAGAATTACTATTATTGATTGCCAAGGAAAGATTTAACACCATTAGCTCATTCGAATGTTGTAGAAACATTCTCACTCGGCGCTATGCGTCTCCCTTTTGCAGATATTACTTGGCATTTCTCCGAAAAATAAATTTTATCTAAAAAATCTGTTCGACTATTTTCAACTAGCCAATCATAAAACTTTACGAGAAGTAAAATTGTAATTAACAAAAGTACTACGAACACTGCTCAAAAAGTTATGAGTGTTATTCGATACGCAAGTTTTTTTTCAACTTTGGTAGAATCTAGCTAATTATATATTTGTAGATGAAGATTCATTTTCCTTTTGCCATAGATATTGCTAACTCCTACCTCAGCATTTCGGCGTGTTACCCCTTTATTCAAAGACCGATAATCTCATTCCATAGTTAATGACGGAGTTTGTGGTTTTCCCAATTGGGATGCTTCTTTGAGAAACTCATTAACCGTGCATCTATAATGCATGCTCGTGCATGCTCGTGCAGAAACCAGGAAAGAGGGTACAGCTATATAAAAAGATGACAATGCCAGTTGAAAATCAACAATGGCTTTCATCAAATCACTCGCTTTAACTGTTTTAGCAGCCAAGCTGTTCGCTTCCCCAAATGCCCTGGCATTGGCTGAAGGTCTTCCAGAAGCCTTTGCCATGGCTTTGGCTGATGCCGCAGATGCCTCTTATGAATGTCATGCTGACTGTGGTTACGCAATTATCTATGCCAGAGAATGTTCCACCAATTCTGATAATACTGATGCTGGACCATATAACACTACCTGTTTATGTGACTCAGACTCTGCTTTTATGGGTCAAGTTCCGGCTTGTTTGGACTGTGGTTGGTGTTTGTGGTCCGACTATGGATCTTTCTTGACTTCTCCATTGGCCGCTTGTTCTTTGTCGACGCAACCAACAGGAACTAGCTGTCTGACAAGTTCCACCTCAACTTCCTCATCATCTACCACCTCAACTTCTACTACCTCCAGTAGCAGAACTTCAATTCCAATCAGTAGTAACACTCAAACTGTCGCTCTGACTTACACTGTCACTCCAACTCTGATTTCTTCCCCAGATTCATTTGATAACTATACCAGTACAAATGTTTGTACTGCTGCTCAGTATCAGATTGCCAACTCTGATCTTACTACTTACGATGGTATTACCAATTATGATTTGTATTACTACATGTCTTACGACGCTGATGCCGATGAAGTCACTCTTGATTTCTACAGCATCATGAATGATGCTCTGAAGCTTTTTGTCACAGGGCTTAGACAAAGAAAGGCATATGCTGTCAGTCTTACCAACTCAGCTCAAGACATTGAACAGCACGCTCAAGTTGTCATGAGCTCAAGTGAATACTGTAATGACTTGCAGAACTACTATCTCCTTTACTTCGGTGAGATCCAGAAGTCCAGATATATCTCTAATAATTGTACTGGATCTGGTCTTATTGCCAATGCTCTGTCTTCTTGTTCGAGTATTTTCTATTCAGAGCTTTTCGCTTGTGAGGATTTATCAGCTGCTAACTGTTGTGGCACTTATGAGAATGGTGTTCAAGTAGGAGGATGTGGTTATTCTTCTTCTGCTCTTCCATCATCTTCTGCTCCATCATCTTCTGCTCCATCATCCTCTGCTCCATCATCCTCTGCTCCATCATCCTCTGCTCCATCATCCTCTGCCCCATCATCCTCTGCCCCATCATCCTCTGCTCCAACTAGCTCAGTACCGACTTCTTCTGAACCGGCTAGCTCAGCGCCAACTTCCTCTGAACCGGCTAGCTCAGCACCATCTTCAACAGCATCTGGTTCTTCTAGCTCATCTGCTTCGAATTCTGCCTCAGAATCACCTGCAACATCTGCTGTGGAGTCGTCATCTGCTGCTTCAAGCTCTGTTCCAACATCTGCCTCAAGCTCTGCTGTGAGCAGTTCTACTGCTACCCCATATCTTGAAGGTATTGACAACAACGGACAGCCTCTCTGGTACGCTCACGTCCCAGGAGCCGTTGCTTCTTGGGATTCCGTTGCCTTGTCTGGTTCCAGTGGATCCAACTTTGCTTACGACTGTTCCGCCTTTGCTGTGACTGTGGATGGAACCAGTGCTCCAGACTCAGAGTTCACTATCGAGTGCTCTTCTTCTGGATTCAATATCACCTTCTCTGCTGCTATTGCAACTTCTTCCGAATTGAAGGTTGCCTTGGGAGCAGCTAAATCCGTTGCTTCTGATGTCACCTTCACAGCCAATGTTGAAGTTGAAATCGACACTGGTTCCGAACTGAGAAGAGTCAAGAGAGCTGTGGAAACTTATGAATTGTCCAACACAATTATTTTGTCAGGATCATCTTCTTCTGCTGTCCTCTCTAGTTCTGCAGTCTCTAGTTCTGCAGGTTCTAGCTCTGTCTCCGACTCTGGCTCCAGCTCTGGCTCTGATTCTGGAGTGTCTTACACTACTGTTGTCACTGAATACGACAACACAAAGACTACTGTCACTGTCTCCTGCACTAAAGATGCCTGTGCTACAAAGTCTTTGAATACTGACGTTTCTTACACCACCACCGTGGTTGTGTCGGGTACCGTCACCTCAACTGTCACTGTTCCATGTTCCACTTCAAGTGAGACAACAGCTGAAACCAAGGGCCTGACTACTGCTGAAGGTGAGACCACCTCTTTTGAAACCCAGACTGTCTACTCTACAAGCTCTAGCGGATCTACTTCACCAAAGGTTTCCACTTTTGAAGGGGCCGGATCAAGTGTTGTTGCTACTTCATTATTCGGTGTGATCTCTTTAGTCGGTCTCTTCTTGATTTAAGCCGACGCTATCCTTTTCTTTCAAATTTTGTTTTCATCTTTATGTCGAATACCCCCTTTTCTTATTTGCTGAAACTCAGCAAATTATCATTATTTTAGTTAAATTTAGTCAAGCTAAATAAAGTTAAGCGAAAATTTTGTAGTGGTCAAATTATCAAATGTGCACACAGAGTTTGTGAAATTTTTCACAGCAAAAAATTAAAAATTCAAAGAGCACTTTATCATTGTAATCTCATCTTACAAGAGACAACCGAAAATGTCCAAGATTATCACAGTAATTGGAGGCAACGGGTTCTTGGGAAAGAGAATATGCGAACAAGCAATCCTTCACGGATATAAAGTCATATCTTTAAGGTGAGTATATTGTTCTGATGAGCTCCACTAACTTAAAGCCGGTCTGGTACTCCACCACTTTCGGTATCGTACGAGGACCACAAATGGATTTCAGAGGTCAATTGGAAAAAACTGGACGTTTTTGATATGAGCTCATATACATCAGAGCTCGAAAAATCAGATGTAGTGGTCCACTCTATGGGTATCTTATTGGAAAGTAGCTATAAATCATCTCTTTCGAGATCTTCACCGACAGCATTTTTGAACGAATTAAAAACTGTTATAAGTCCAAATCCAATGAAGAAGTCTTCTGCCTTAACTTACGAACGCATTAATAAAGAAAGCGCCATTATTGCTGCTGAGAGCTTTGTGAAATCCAGATCAGGGTCGAAATTATTTGTCTATGTCTCCGCAGATAGAGGATTTTCTGGTCTTCCATCAGGTTATATAACTTCTAAACGTCTGGCTGAGAAAGAATTATTGGGAATGAAACCACAGGGTCTAAAGTCTTTGATTGTGAGACCTGGGTTTATGTACGACGAGAGAATACAAGGAGACGCCAGATCAATTTTTAACCATGGACTTCAGGCGTTAAATTTTGTGAATGATAAAGTATTGGCGAATATTCTTTCACCTTTGATACGTCCCACAATAAGTACACAGAAGGTTGCTGAAAAGATAGTTCAAGGTATTGAAAATGAAAAAGATGGGATTTTACTTCTAGATCAATTACTTCGTAATTAGTTATATGCAATTCACCTTTTCTTGAAGCTCTTCAAAGGATCGGTTTTCTTCGAATTTTTGGTCTTCTTGTGTACTCTACGAGGCTTGTCAAATGGGATGAAATTGATCTTCTTCATCTGTTTTCTGGAGCTTTCAGGTAAAAGGTACTCAGGCACTCTTTTCAAATGTGCTTGGACTCTTGTAGGATGGAGTTCTTTGTCATGCCTCAAATTGTACAAATCTTGTGGATTTTCTTCAAAATGCCTCTTCAACTTATCTGAAGTCAATAATTCCTGTTTAATTTCTTTCACTCTTGCTTCTCTTATGGCAACAGAAGTCACTGCTCTGAATCCGTCTTCCATCCTGTACCTGAAGGCTTCAACTTGTTTCATATCAAATTGATACGGTTTCAACTCAAACCCGGCTTTTTCTTGTTGTTTAACAATACGTGCGAGAATCTTTTCGTCTCTTTTAGCAGCTGGCAATGAACTTTGTTTATGCTTACCCCATTCTTTTTGTAATACAACGAAGGATAAAGCCATTCCAGATTTTCCAGCTCTGGCAGTCCTACCAATTCTATGAATATACGCTTTAGAAGTCATTGGCAAATCAAAGTTCAAGACACAAGCAACATTTTGAAAATCAACACCACGTGAAACCCCATACTCTTTATCTTTTTTCTTATCAGATTTTTTAGTATCTTTGTGATCTTCGTCTTCTTCATCTTCGTCAATTTCCTTTGTGAAATCGTTGGTTTCATCAGTTGCTATCAAAAGGTTATAGACATTCTTATTGAACTCATCAACAATGTGCATTCTTGAATTGATTGGCAACTCGCTGTTGAGGATACAAGATTTAATTCCAAACTGTTCCAAAAATAATTTGAGCCTATAGCCCCTATCAATGTTATTGACGAATATGAGAGTTTTACCCTTCACTAAAGCCAATTTGAAGATGACATAGGCCAACAAAAACTTGTCCAATTCTGAAGTTTTGACATAGTATTGAACAAGTTTTTTCAGTGTTAAAGCATCATCGTTTAATTTTAAAACTGCTGGCTTCTTACAAAATTTCTTCTTCAAACTATTGACATCATCATTCATCGTAGCACTCATTAAAAACACTTGAATAGTGGTAAAATTGATGTGTGACAGTAAACTATCAAGATCTTCCTCATATCCGTAAGACAATACAAGATCTACTTCATCGATGCACAAGTATCTCAACAGTTTTAAGCTAACTTTGTTCTTGTTGATATTTGAGATCAATTTAGCAGGGGTTGACACTATTATCTCTGGAGTTTCAAGGAAGAGACTTGTCTGGATTTGCTCGCTCATTGAAGAAGCCAAGTTCAACAATTTTACACCTTGACCACAAAACGCTATCAATTTTTCAAATAAATTTGTAACCTGTTGGGCCAATTCTCTGGTTGGGACTAAGACGATGGCTTTAATCTCATGCTCTATTGACTTATCTTCCAAGATACTTTGTAATATTGGAATCAGATATGCTGCAGTTTTACCAGATCCCGTAGTCAGTTTGGCTATAATATCTCTTTTCTCTTGCAACAGAAGAGGAATGGCTTTGGATTGCACAAGAGTTGGATTTTTGAATCCTAATTCGTTAATAGCTTGTAATATTCTAGCATCCAAATTGAAAGAATCAAAAGTTATCGAATCATCTACATAAGCATCGGCTACTGCCACATTACCAGCTTTACTTTCAACCATCTTTACTTTAATGCGAAGCTCATCTCTAAAAATTTTTTTTCTTGAAAAATTTCAGTTTCCCTTTTGGGACAAGAACCTAACCCCCTTTTTTTTAGTTTTGCAAAGAAAACCATGAAGAACGAAAGTTTTGATTCGGAGGAGCTAGTGGATAAAAAAAATGATACTACTGTATAAATTAGAAAAAATAATTGATGTAAAACGTAATCAGCGAGTGATTGCTACTTCAATACACAAAAAAATTTAATCTCCTTCCCTATCAATAATAAAGGGATGGAGTAATCGGCCCAAAAATCACTTTTTAAGCAGTTGCGGTTGAAGCACAACTGGTACCGGTTGGAGTAGTAGAAAGACCACACTCGGCCAAAGCAGAGGTCAAGAATGGAGCATAATCGGACCACAAGCACCATCCACAGTCCAAACAAGCTGGAACGTATTCGTAAAATTCACCGTCGGTGTCACACAAACAAGTGTCGTCCCATGGACCAGCGTCCAAAGCTGTTCCACTACCACTAGCGGTAGAACAGTTTCTAGCACCGTAAATAGCGTAACCACAGTCGAAGTGACATTCATAGGTCAGGGTTTCGGCGGCAGCAGCGGCAGCAGCAACGGCAGAGGCAAACAGAGCTGGCATAGCGTCAGCATTTGGAACAGCTTGTGGAGCTGCGGAGACTAAAGCACTAGTGGCAGTCAATGCCAATAAGATGTTGGAAAGCATTTTTTTTGTTGATGGGTTTTGAACAGAATTTCGAGGTCTTTTATATGGTTCAGAATGATCGGCAATTGAATTGCGTAAAACTATCTCCTCTTGGCCTTCCAGTACATTTCCCGTCGTACTAAATTCTGATTTGCTCATAAGAATTTGGTTGCGACTAATTCATGCACCTCGGAAGAATAACCCCTAAAACTGTTGGTTCAAGTTCCGATAGAACACTGATCTGCGTTTAAAACTTGGCCCACATTGCCGAAACGAATTGATAGAGGCCCTGATAAAAAGATCAGCGGTTTGAGAATAGAAATTTTTATGTCGTTAATTGATCTACTTAAGTCATTTTCGAATCACCAATAAAAATTGATGTCAAATCCAGACACCAATCAAATTTAGTGTCAAATGCGATTTTAAATTTAAATCAGGATTTGTAACCGTTACCTCCTGCCATACATACAGGTTCAATGTGCCGTGTCAAAATCATTTTTTTTTTTTTGGGAGAAAAGTTATCATGCATTTATATGCATGCATATTGAGCGCTCCGTGTCCCATCAATTACCAGGAAAGGAAGACTCTTTGATCTTCTTTTCGACTATATCGATTTTATCTTGCGGAGTTTGAGTTTTATCGGTTCTCGTACCTACACGAATATCACTTTGAACTCTCAAAACACCATTTTCATGGCACAATTGGTGTAATTCTCCAATTAAACTCATAACTTCATCCCATGGACCTTCAATAGTGGTACCTGCACTATGCAAAACACTATGAAGATTTGATTTACGTACATGATTCTCAACTAAAGCAATGTAATCGGAAACAGAAGGAGAGCCCGTACCAATCGGAATTAAACAAACATCTGCTAAACAATTTAATGACACCATTTTATCAATCTGCTGATGGAAACTTTTTTTTTTTTTTTTTTGAGAACTCTCTTTAACTAAAAATTTATCACTATATTATTACTCTTATATATATAATTGGTAACCCGACAACACCGATGAAACGATTGAGTAAATCCCTGCTTCTGAAATATTAAATTCAATTAAAATTGAAATGCAAACTCTTAGAGTTGAATGAAATGAATGTAAAATACAACAAGATCTCCCTTGTATGCTCAAAATAAATGATACAAATATGGACAAGATGTTTGTAGAAGGTTTAAAACAGATTCTGATTAGCTGAATGCATAACAGTAATTTCTGATCAATTTATGGTACTCGTCTGAATTACTCATACTTGATCTTGACGATCTCATTTTCGGCTCTGGATCCGAAATGGTAAAAGTCAGAAATGAAGGTAAATCTGGAGTGCTATTGGCATGTTTGACCAAAGGCTTGTTCTCGTCTGGTTTTGTGACCAGGGATGAACGGAATGGGTCATCTGATGTGATGGTATCTTGAGACTGACTACTCAAATTGTAGTCAAATTGTTTGAAAGAGGGCTTTGACAAGATCGAATCGTTGAAGACATAATTGTTGTCAAAATCAAATTGATACCTACTGTTTTTAGGTTTCAACTTGTAACTGAACTCATTATCACTGAGCACATATTTCTTCTCACTGAAATAATCGATTGATTTCTTCTCTTTACCATTCTTTTCCACAACAACTTTATAATTCATGCCATAGTTATTATCCCAATAAGTGCAACCATTGACTTCGTATTCGACACAAAGGTTGATAGGCACTTTTGACTCATAAAATTTGAAATTTAACGATCCCACATTCAATTCAAATCCAAATTCATCAAATTGACCATTGACCGATCTTTTATACTCCAGACCGATAATGACAATTGATTTCCAATCATCAATGCTAATCCTAATTGCAACTCTTTTGGTAAATGATAAATTTTTCACAAATACTGTTCCAATCAATTTGTTCCCATCGAGTGAAATTCTCATGAGTTGAACGATTTTGGAATGATCTATACTGAAAGTATTCCGTACATTGCTTGAAATCAACTTCCAATTTTTTTGTTTGAAAAACTCTTCCGAATCATCAGATTCCGAGTCTGAACTACCACTGTCAAATTGCCAAGCAGGAGGTCTTCTATCTGAGAAACTGTCTCTACCATTTGGCGAATTTTCTGTGGAAACCAGTATTGGCATCTCACTTTTCTTGAACAATTTGATTCTTTCCAAATCAGTTGCAAATCTCACGGATTTGGCATTTGGCATTGATTGGCATCTCTGTAGATCGGGTAATTTTAACGAAGATTTTAATAATTCACCGCTCTTCTTTCTTAATAAGGGGGTCCCCAAAGTGATATTACAGGATCTTGGAGTTGATTGCAGATTTGAATGCTGTTGTACAATGGTGGATAAGGATGAAGATGAAGATGAGAAACGGGATGATGGGGCTTGGATCGCAGTCAAAGATGGGAATTTTGGAGATTCAATCTCGTACAAATCTTCCATTGAACTGACACTTGAAAGGTTGGACATTGGAGTAGGACTCAAATCAGGAGAAGATCCTGTCGAAGACAGTGCTTCTGGAATTTTTTGTGCTTCTTGGGCGGAACCAGCGGCCCGTTTGCTACGAAATTTTTGGGAATGGCGCAGTGATTTGGCATGTCTTGATAGAGTATCGGTGAGTAAATGAAGGTTATCGGCAGTCAAAGACGAGACATCCGTTGCAAATGAAGTCATAACTCTTTTGTAATCAATACCGCTCTATTATAGGTTGAAAAGCGTGTTCGCCTCTCAGTTTAAAACCTTATCGGCTGACTCCTTGATGATTAATTCGTGAATTGAATTTGTGAAGCAACACAAAAAAAAATAAAAACCTGAGATTCTGGAAAAAGAAACGAGCTCTTGCAGCAGATAAGCTCGAGGAAAAAATTGATTTGAAGGTGAAAAAATGATTCTTCTTTGCGATAACTTTGAAGTTATACAAATGAGTGTCTCTGTTTTGAGATAAGAAGTTAAAAGAACCTTCAAATAAATGCAATCAAATGATATGATTTTTCCTTTTATTACACAAAAGATCAAGAGTTTGAGATGTTGCAGGTTTATATAATCTTTTAAGACGATTAAAATTTTTACATGTTCATGCGTCAAATTTACACCACCCGCAAACTATATTTTTTCTGCTACAGGGGTTTCTTTGCATAAAAATTTGAGCCTTGCATAAATCGTGCATATTTGTGCATCAGTTTAGCTTGGGGAAGTGCAAATGATGAGAAGTCATTTTGATTCTGATACACCTTATATCATCTTAATTTGGGTTCAACCATGGTACCGAAACAAATTGATTGTGTGAAGAATCAGTATCTGTTATCAAATCATTCGATTTAATCATATTTTCTGTTAACCCCATGTTTTATTCCTTATCCGAAAGATCCCTTACATATTATGAAAATTGAAAAAAAAAACGCATGAGTTACGATTTCGAAAAAAATAAAAAATGCACAATATGAAAATTGTATTAACAAATTCGAATATCACTCTCATTTTTGATTCAGATGAGCAAAAAAAATGACGCCATACCAAGAGATTTGCGATTTAAGCAAATAATCGATCGATTTAGTGATTGATCATCTACAAAAATTGAATTATTATTTCACACCAAGCAAACACCGAATCATCCGGGCTTTCACTTCAGACTTCTTATGCACTTCATAAATGATTCCAACAGAAGTACCCAACAAACTTTTCAAATAACAAAAGAAAAGATGCTTGGCTTTCCATAAAAAATGATGTATAGTTCATCTCCGCTAAAAACGAGTCGGGGAGCCGTAGTTACTGTAATATTCATGCATCAAGGTGCAGTTAAAATGCGGAGTGCTTGTATCACCTTAACATAAAGATAATAAGACTTATCGTGTTCAATCTTAAATATTACACTCGAAACACAACCTCTTTCTGGTTGATATATTGACTAGATCACACACTCCACTTTATTTCATCAAAACCCAACTTTAATTTGTGTCGCTAATTTTTATAACTTACAGCAATCAAGTGTTTTTCGTTATTTTTTTTTTCAACCGAATGTCACTATTGTTACAAATTCTTATTCTCCGCTAAATAACAAGAGGGGCTCATGGGGGATATTCCGCCTCTATTTGATCTTTTTATGCATGTTTCATGCTTTGTTATGCACTAACTAACCTTAATGCTGTAATTTAACCGTGTCCGTCCCCTCCGTTCATCGGACTTCCGACTTTTTTTAAGCGATTTTTTTCTGTGCATGATTGACATCATCGAAAACTTTTTTACGCATAAAAATGATTGAATTTTTTCACTTATTTGATGTGCTACTTAATTCTTGGCAGAATCCTCTTTCAAAGTGACGATACGGTTGAGAATCAAATTGTCTTCTGTAGTGTCTTTATCCAAACCGAAATAACCACAACGTAAAGCTTGAAATCTGACACTTTCGATAGAACCTTCTTTTTCTTTGATGTTAAATTCTTCGTTCACTGTAGGGACATTCAATGGAGATTTGGCCTTTATGTCGTAAAACAGTTGTTCGATCAAAGCATTTTCAATAATTTCTTCGCTGTCTGGATTGATGTCCAGTAAATAACCTTGTGGATGGGCCGAAGGATTCTCAGATTTGAACAATTGGTTGTGAATTCTTACAGATTTGACAGTCACCGGTTTGTAGTTTGCAGATTCTGGAACCCATTGGATGAAGGTCTTTGGTTTCACAAAATCAACATCATTGTCATAATGACCATGGATCAAAGTGACTTTTCCAGAAGCGTCTTTTTCGACAGATTTGACACTCAAGTTGAAAGGAACTTTCATCAATCCAACGGCTTGGTTAGGAGCCAATCTGAAATATTCAGAATCAATGTCATCTCTATAATCTGATCTATCTATGTAGATCTTCTTCGTGAAAGGCACTTTACGTTCTCCAAATTGGGCATTACCTGGTTTGTAAGGAATTGTCACCCATTCTTCATAATCATTTGGGAGATTATCAATGACAACTGGTACTGGATCGAGTAACATCATCAATCTTGGAGTGGTCACATCGAGATATGCCCTTACAGCACTATCCAAACGAGTTGCTTGAATATTGGTTGTAGCTGTGGTAACACCCAAAGTGTTGATGAATGACAAGATGGCTCCAGGTGGTACACCACGTCTTCTAATGGCTTCTAATGTATATAACCTTGGATCATCCCATCCACGGACATAACCTTCTTCGACCAACTTGAGAATCTTTCGCTTTGACATGATCGTTCCAGTGATGTTCAATCTTCCGTATTCACGTTGAGCTGGTCTGTAAACGTGCAAGACATCACATAACCACTCATAAGATTGACGGGATAAGTAGAACTCGGTGGTACAAAGGGAATGGGAGATGTTCTCGAAACTATCGACAAGACAGTGAGTGAAATCATAGGTTGGATAAATTTTCCACTTATCTCCGGTTCTATGATGTGGAGTATTCAAAACTCTATAAGCGACCAAATCCCACATCTGAGGAGAAGGAGAAGTCAAGTCTTGTTTCATACGTAAAGTGGCTTTGCCAACTCCATATTCACCGTCTCTCATGCGTCTAAATTCACGCAAGTTCTCCTCAATAGGTCTATCTCTATGTTCACAGGCAAATCTTTCACCCCCCAAAGTGCCATCTTCTTTCAACCCACGCTGTTGTTTCACCTGTTCAGCAGTACAATGGCATACATAACCTCTCCCCACGTTGATCAATTTCTCTGCCAATTCGTACAATTCGTCGAAATAATCCGAAGAGTAAGTCACTTTCCATGGCTCGAATCCCAACCATTCAATCATGTTTTTGATTGAAATGACATAGGTTTCATCCTCAGCCTCCGGATTTGTATCATCGTACCGAAGATAACAATGGCCTCCGTGAAATTTGGCATATCCAAAATTGACCATGATGGCCTTTGAATGACCAATATGAAGATACCCATTTGGCTCTGGAGGAAATCTTGTGAAAACTTTACCCTTGGTGAAAGCCAAATGTTCTTTCATCAATTCAGGATACAGTTGTGGATTTTCTCCAGGTTTGTGCAATTCACCCAAGAAACCTTCACTGAACATGGATCTCTGTTTGGTTTCGGTCTCTTTTGTAGGTTTGACATCTTTTTTTTTCTTTTCTTTGGTCTTCACCAAATCTCTCTCATCTTTAGGTCCTAAATAGGCCAAGACCTGTTCATCGATGATAGGTTTGAAAAGACGTGGTTCTGCCCATTTTAAAGATTCTAACTTTTTCACCTCACCCATGATGGCAGGAACACCTTTATATCTTTGAGCCAAGATTGACTCTTTATGGGACTCAAAATACTTGATAACTTCATCTTCAACCTGATCAGAAGTGATTTCAATACCAACACCCGAGGCAGATTCTAAATCATCATCAGAAGGAGAGTCGTGTGACTTGACAAATTTATAAGCCTCTGAAACTTGTAAATTTGTCTTAATTTTACCTTCAATTATTAATTTAGTGATACGATTTCTACCATTAATTTCTTCACCTTTACAAAGGGTTGCCAAATTGTGCAATAAGGCAATGGTTGATTTGTCTAAAGGAGACGATTGATTTGATTCTTGTACGATTTCTTTCAAAGAACCAGCCACTTTTTTGTTCTTCAATATTTCTTTGATTTTAGGCTCTTCAAACCCGATCTTAGAAAATAATTCTGTCAATTCATCGGTGCTCATCTTCGATAAAGCTTCAAATGTTGGAATTGAGAATTTTTTGTAAAGGGCTGCAGGAGAAGAGTGGGGCGGTGGGTGTTTCCGTTTTGGGAAATACCAAATGTCAAATTCAAATCATGTTGACAACCGTATTATTTAACAACTAAACGAATGATTGCCTAGTTTAATAATATATGTATTGTGTATTTTTTTTTCCATTTGATTCCATTGAATCGATTCTTTTGATTAATTTTCCTTTTTCGGATATATTTTAATTATCCCCTTTTATTGAAATTGAAATTTGTAATTAAAGGGATTCAAGAGATGTCAGAGATCAATCAAAAGAAAGAAACAAAAAGTTATAGTAGGGAAGAAGAGCTCTTACAAATAAGAAGTTCTATCTTTTCTCAACTGCCTCAATCTGCTACCAGAGAAGAAGCTGATGATTCAAAATTGACGGAAACAGCAATGGATTTCGATAAGTCTGTACAGGAAGATGTCACCAAAGACACGTCTGAAGTACAAGTCGAAGAAAGTGTTCCAATGGAAAATGTTCAACGTGTTCAGGAGCTGGCTCCTGTTGAGTCTTCAATAAAAGATCATGATTCAGTTTCTCAACCAAGTGATAAAGAAAATGACTCTGGAGTCGAATTCAAAAATGTTGAACATGATTTCAAGAGAAGAAAATTGGAATCGAGGGATTCAAATGAGCCTTTCCCAAGTGGATTGAAACAAGGTCTTACATTTGTTTCTGAATCTCATAACCCAGAAATGCAATTGGTTGAATTTTCTGCTGAAGATGAATCAGATTCAGATGAAGAAATGGCCCATCAAATTGTTAATGAAGGTCCTTCTAATAATTTCCAATCTCCCAAATCACAAGATCAAGAAGTTTCCACTAAAGGATACGATATGAAAAGTATTGTTTCTTTGAGAAAAGTTGCCTATGAATTGGGATTGAGGATCTCTGCTGCCAAATCAGATCCATTCCTTGAAGAATTAGTCGATGAGCTCGAAGATGAAGAAGATCATTTTATTGAGTTCGAGCAAATGATTAAAAAACAACTTCAAGATAAAATTCTGAGCATTGAAGCCTTTTCAAAAAAAAGAATCACAATTAAAAATGAGCTCATTGCCAAATTAAGAGATCCCCTGTTCTTACGCAGCTTGAATTAAAAGGGATACAAAAATTCAGGGCCAAGTCGTGCAAACCATACTAATTTATTTCGAGACTGGTTTTGCATTTCCTTGCACGACCCCAATCGAGGTGAGAAAATTTTTTTCATTTTTTTTGAGTTGAAAAGTTTGAATTTTCAATTCTTTTGATATAGCAAATACTATTGAATTTGAAAAATGGTAAGTGAACTTCGAGATATGAATGAAGGGATAATGGGCATTCCTCTGAGATGTGATTATAATGGAGTTGATTTCTTTGTAGATGTTCTACATCATTTATAATATTTGTTTGACGAATTCTCGACCACCACTCATTTGCAAAGTTAAATGGATTACTAACTATCAGGATACTAAAACTCCAGTTACTCTTGCTAAAGTCATCAAAGTCTTAGGTAGAACCGGTTCCCGTGGTGGTGTCACCCAGGTCAGAGTTGAGTTCATCGACGACTCTTCTAGAACCATTGTCAGAAACGTCAAGGGCCCAGTCAGAGAAAACGATATCTTGTGTTTGATGGAGTCCGAGAGAGAGGCTCGTCGTTTGAGATAAGCTTTTTATTTGTTTGTCCACAGATGCATCTATAGCTATATATGTATTGAAATGGAGTTCTTTTAGGCTCTCTTTTCATGCAAACATATAAAAAGAAATAATAAGTCTTACGTTTAGTTAGAATTGTAGAAAGTAAAGAGTTCTTTATGTCATTGGCAGGTGTTTTGACGATGTTGTCGAACGTCCTGGGATTTTTTGAGCTTAGGGGATAAATAACAGTCACAAATTTCCTAATTCAGAAAATCATGAAAAATAGCAAAATATCAAAAAAACAAAAAGAGAGAATTAAATAGCATCAAACACACGACCTTCAAATTGAATATTCACCCCTTCGGTTGTTAATTGATCATCAACGGTTGATTTGGATATTTTTATTGAATGCATTTGATATTTTTAATGCAAACGGAAGGGATATAATATGCATTTAATTAATTTACCCAAATCGGTCATTGGGGCATGAAACCATGCCGTAAGTTGTGGTGCTATCTTTCTATCGTAAGTCGTCAAGCCAACATATCTGTGGATCGCCAAGAGATGATTGTTGATATGCACGTCTCAGCATTTTCTTAGAAAATATTTTTTCGCCGAAGAATTACCGGAATAGGAAATAATTGGAAGATTTGATATGGGAAACCTAGTATTGAAAATTTGTTCAATTAGTTCAATTATAAGATGCATAAAATAACTTACATACATCGAAAACTGTGACCTACTGATAATATTAAAAAAATTGCTCTCTAAAATTTGTATTAGTGAACAAGTCAATTGAATTGCTTTTGTAAATCACAAGGTCTCCTTATTTTAAAGTAAGCTTCACTTGCATATTTGTGCATGATGCATGATTATTTTAAATGCATAAAAATGCATGGTCCTAAGATCAAATTTTTACACTTTATACAGCTTGAATATGAATTCCAACGTCCGAAATTAAGTAGCCAAGATATTACAGGGGGGTTTTGAGAAATGGGGTGATCATTGTCAAAAAGGTGAAAGAGCTAGCGACCTGGAATTTTTCTCTTTTGGAACACAGTTATGTCCTCATCCCCTTTTTTGGTCTTCTTTTGTCTCTTTTCATTCAGCTCATCTAACAAATCTTGTTCGTTATAGATTTGTCCTGGTCCCATATCTTCTTCTTGTAAACGTCTTTTCCCGGCTGGCTTGGTCAACATTAACATAATACCTTTAACAGATTCTGTTTCACCGAACAATGTATTGACGGTACCATGAACACCTCCAACAAGTATTTGATTGGTCACATAACACCATTTCAAACAAGTTGGCTCTTCTGGAATATTCAATGTGTACTTAGTAGACAAGTCAAATAAGTCTAATAACTGTAATTTATGCCTGTTTTCTTCTTCTACTGGTGCCAAAAGGTATGCTCCATTATTGGATATTGCCAAGTTTTGATATTGATTTGTGACTCTAGGAGCAGATTTTGATACTGTTGGTTGTGTCAAATTGCGACAATCCCAAATTTTGAGACCCTGCTGATCTCTAGTGACCAATTGATTGTTGTTGAAATCATTTGTGATCATGGAATCTATCACAGAGCCATCTATGGTCAATACAGGTTTCCGAAGACTACGTTTCTCATAAATAAAACATTTACCTCTAGAATCACTCACGGCAATGTTCTGATCATGACCAATGTACAGTAACTTTGTCAAAGAGCCTCTCAATTTTTTCAAATCTCTTATGAATCCAACTTGTTCTTGTACTTGTTTTGTCAAGTTCCATTTTCGGATTGTGGCATCTTCACCACATGATATGACTTCATCTTTACAAAAGAGACCATCAGTAATGGCATTGACATGACCTTTGGTCAAACTGATATCATGGATGTAAACATCACCACGAATTGACAGCCAAATTTCTTGACCCAAAGTGTTCAACACTTTAAAAGATGAATGACTTGGAATTGCCAAGAAGTTGTCAGTACCGTTATTGGCCAACTTGATTACAGGGTAGTTTCCTGATTCTTTAGTGCCTCCGAATTCTGAGATGATTTTTTCCTCTGTAAAAGGTAATAAATCTAATCTTGGTTCAATTCTATTGAGTTGTAAATGGTTATAATCAAAGACTTTGAGTGAAGAGTCCAGACCTCCAATCCAAAATTCTGTCAGGTTTGAAGTTGTTTCTATGGAGGTGATTTTTTTATCACTAATTTTGATTGGGAATTCGTGTGTTATGGGGAAATTAGAGTACTCATCTTCACTTTCGTCATCACTTTCGTCATCACTTTCGTCATCACTTTCGTCATCATCATCACTTTTATCATCTTCATCATTTTTATGATGACTTAAATCATCATTACCAGACTTCACCAGTCTCAGACCTTCATGTATAACGAAATCACGTCGTTTTAAACCTTGTAACCTCTCTTTAACCTCTGTTTCTGAAACCATTTAACCCTTCAAAGTGAGATCGAAAATTAGATCCGCCTAAAATCCGCCTAAAAATTTCTGAAAATCCGCCAAAAAAAATCCGCCCAAAATTTCAATTTAATCATTGAAGCAATCGGCACATGTCATTTATTAAGACTAAAATAGCAAGAGAAGGACGTCAAAACCAGGTTTATGCTTCTAATGGAGCCAGAATAGTGGCAGGATGTATCCCACTCAACAAAGATAGGACCAAATTGATCATGATCTCATCTTCTAAGCACACAGATAGATGGGTGATACCGAAAGGTGGGGTAGAGAAAGATGAAGAGGATGATTTTGCCAAGGCGGCATTGAGAGAAACTTGGGAAGAAGCAGGAGCTACAGGGAAGATCATTAAAAAGTTGGAAATGGTTCCGGATCATCGATTTAAACATGGATCCAACGTTGATTTGACAATCGAAGGAGAAGAGATCCCCAAGTCAGAATTCCATCTTTTTGAAATGGTGGTTGAAGAATTGAGTACGGAATGGCCCGAAGCACACAAGAGACAGAGAAGATGGTGCACATATTCAGAACTGAAACATGAACTCTTCAAATCAAAGAGACCAGAACTTTTAGAAGCTCTTGGATTGAGTTCCATACTGAAAGATATTCTGCATGCAGAATTTGGAGAAAAAGGTTTAAAAGTTGACCATGAGCTCAAGGATGAGTACTAATTACCCAAGAATCCACTCAACAAATTCAGCATCATGTTGTTCTGTTTCGGCATGAAGTTGACGTTGAAATAAAGTTGTCCAATGTAATCGACCGGTGCCAGTAATTGGGCAGATTCAAGATCCGATTTATAACGGTTGAACAATGTTTTATAAGAAGATTCGACATCTTGATGTCTGACACAGTTGATCAAGAGTTGAAAGAAGTTGATCATTTTTAAATCTTGATCAAATACGACAATTTCTTCTTGATCGAATTGGGATCCAAAGTTTTGTTCACAGAACAATTTCAAACCTTTATGGGCATAATGAATGTTTTTCACATACAAATAATTGATCACTAGACGACCCACAAGGACATCTGCTGGTGAAACTTGTTGTTCATAAAGGTTTGTGATGAATTTGACGTATAATTCCAAACCTTCTTCGATGTTCCCACTCAACAGTAACAAACTTTCGACATTTTGTAAAAAATCTGTATTACCAGACAGGAGAAACTTCTTTGCAAATAGAAGGTTCAAATGTGGATCACCCAATTTATAACCACTGACCAATATCGAATAGCTTATAGTTTCTTTATAAAGATTTTTCAAACTAGGATCCAGATCGGGGAATTTGGTGAGAAGTTGTAAAAGTTTTGGTAATTGTTCAGATTTATAGAGAGATTCATCTGTATCTTGCATTTTGAAGAGTTCTATGATTCTTGAAGTGGTGTCAACTGCTGAAGAAATTTGTCCATGATCGAGTAATGTAATTGAAACATGGTATAAAAGTTGGATGGCTTCCGAATATTTCTTACTTGGGATGTATCTGTTTACAATTGTTTGAAGAGTGAGAAGAGCTTCATAATAATTTCCATCTGAGATTCTCGTGTTGAATCTGGCTAAAGTTTTAGCAAGTTTAGAGTCCATTTCTGTACACAATATTTCGAGTAAACTGAATGAAGTCTTAAACCAATTTTTTGATTCCAAGTTTAAAAATTTAGAGAAAAAAAAAAAGTGAGTTGAAAAAAAAAAGAACAAAATTCATCAAAAAAATCAACTTATTTATTTTATAAACTTTTGGAAAACCACCAGGGCACAAACACCAGATCCACTGTTTAAACCCCTTTAAGGATCAAAATGGAGACAGAAAACCACTTAATTTCAAATGTCCAAGTCATTGATGGAGAAAAACATTTCAACAACACAAATCTTGCACCTTATTTGTCGAAATATTACTCCGACGACCATCTGAACGGTTTGAACTATCATGTTATTTCTGTATTTGGATCCCAATCGACCGGGAAATCCACCTTGTTGAACCATTTATTCGGCACAGATTTCGATGTCATGAACGAAACTCAACGACAACAAACCACAAAGGGAATATGGCTTCTGCATGCCAATCGAGTACTGTCCCTTTGTAATTATTCGAGTAATAATTCCGGAGATATCTTTGTTATGGACGTGGAAGGTACAGATGGCCGTGAAAGAGGAGAAGATCAAGATTTCGAAAGAAAAGCTGCATTATTTGCCATGCTGACATCGGAAGTGTTGATCGTAAATATCTGGGAACATCAAGTCGGTTTGTACCAAGGAGCCAACATGGGATTGCTCAAGACTGTATTTGAGGTGAACATTTCGTTATTTGCTTCAAACCGTAGTAAAACATGTCTTTTGTTCGTCATTAGAGACCACATTGGAGTCACACCTTTGAGCAATCTTTCCACCACTTTGACCGAAGATTTGAACAAGATTTGGACTTCTTTGAACAACAATCCTGATGATTTGGCTCTTACGGACTTTTTTGACTTGAAATTTTGGGCTTTACCCCATAAATTGTTACAAAATGACAAGTTTATCGAAGGTGTATCACAATTAGGAGACGATTTATTGGCCGGAGATGTGTTTAAACCTGAATACCATCGTAAAGTCCCCATAGATGGATGGCCCATTTATCTGGAACAGATTTGGGAACAAATCGAGTTGAACAAAGACTTGGATTTACCCACACAACAGATCTTGGTTGCCAGATTCAGATGTGATGAGATTGCTTCGGAAGTGTTTCTGAACTTTGAGTCTGAATTTGATGTATCAGAGATGGACAACTTTGAAGAAATAGGACTCAAGACCAATCAATTTAGACATTCAGCTTTACAAGAGTACGATTTGAATGCATCTAGATACGTTTCCACGGTTTATTCAGAGAAGAGAAGTTCATTGATGGAGAAAATTGATCTTCAAATCAAGACCAACTTTGCCGGATTGATCTCGAGACTTGAAAAGGACACTTTGGTCAAATTTCAAGAAGTTTTGAATCTTAAGAAGAAGACAGAATCGTTCAAACAACTGTTACTGATAGCTTTAGAAAGTTCTCAACAACATTTTGAGAATCAAAGATCTCTTTTGGCCATTGAAGGTTCAAATATCAAGATGGATAAAGAACTAGAAGAGTTGAATGCTAAGTTGGAACAGTTGGCCCAAGAGGCTAGAACCAAAGAAGCAGGCCAACTCCAGTCTAAAATTGTGAAAAAGTTCAAATTGCAACTCAAAGAACTCATAATCGATCTGTTGGCAGATCCAAATGTAGAAACTTGGGATCAAATTTTACAAGGATTCGAGAATTTTGCACTGAACGGTGTTGCAAAATACAAATCTGAAGACGGATTTGATTTTGGACTTGGTTTAGATCAAGATAAAAACGTAAACTTGACTAAAGACATCCGTCGTAGTTATTGGCAAGAGTTTCATCATATCATCAAAGATTACATCACTGAGGACAATGTCTTGAACATTTTGCGGAACAAATTCGACGAATTCTTCAGATATGATGAAAAGGGACTTCCAAAGATTTGGGAAACCACCACGGAGATCGATAATGCATTCACCGTTGCAAGAGAAAAAACGACATCTTTGCTCCAATTTTTCACAATTGCCAAACTTTCCACCAATGTAGAGATCATCCCTGATGTGGCCATTGACAACGAAGAGGCAGAATCTGATGATGAAACTTGTAATTTTGCAGATATCCTCTCTTCAAGACAAGAACAAGCCATATTGGCCAAATTTAAGAGACAAGTGGATTTGGTCTACACAGATGCCAAAAGATCGATTGTCCACTCACGGACATCGATCCCGTTATATTTCTATATGCTGCTACTTGTTTTAGGTTGGAATGAACTCATGCTGGTATTGAGAAGTCCATTGTTATTCACCCTAATCTTGATCTTAGGTCTGCTACTGTATATCCTTTACACCATGCAAATGTTGACTCCTACATTGAGATTACTGGTGACAATAGTGGACCAAGGCAAAGTTGCCATCAAAAGAAAACTTAAAGAAGTCTTACTAGAAGAAAATAACTCACAGGAACCGTCCAAAGAATCTACATAGTTAAAAAACACCCCCTTTTTGAACTTGAAAAATTGATAAAAAAACGACATTTTTGAAAAGTTTGCAAGAACACGAAGTGAAAGAAATTGATGGGGGAAGTTGAAGATAAAGTTTCAAAGACGTGGAAGTATGTGGAAATACAAGGCAGGCCATTTTTCTTTGAATATTCCGTGTTAAAAGAAGGGTATATGTTTGTGGTGACAGATATGACCAGGTATTGGACGGAGAACATCGACTCGAGACAAAAAGTTGCACTTAAACTGAGTGAAAATGGAATTGTCGATATGGATTCAGACTCGGATATTCTGAAACAACTCATTCTCAGTCTAGAGAGGAAGATTCAGAGATCAATTCCCGAAAATTGGGGGTTTATAGATGGAATAGTACGGTTCAAAACAAACGAATTGTCGTGGAATTTCAAAGTCAAAGAGACAAATGATACATCACAGGATCTTCATTTCAAAAATGAACTCATAAATGGCATTTTACTGTATAGATCACAACGAGATCAACTCGTTAAACTGCTATATGACAGAGATCACGTGATCAGAGTACTTTTAGAACATTATCTCGAAATGAATAACTCTTTCAACAGTTCTATGGACTCAAATGGAAGCTCAGAGGATGAATTGATGCACAGGATAAAAGAGAATAAACTGTTATCCAAACTTTTTCCTCCTTCCAGCTCTTTAAGACTGAAACTATTGAGTTTGGGAGAATCAACAATACCATTACCTGAGTTGCAATCTTGGACTAACTTGAACTTGGCATTCAAAGAGACAGATATCTGGGCTAATCAAGTGTCATCTTCTAGTGTTCCACTGCAAAATGTCTCTACAATGTCTGATTTTGCAGATTTTGATGAGATTAACCCCAAGAAGCGTAAATTACCTGTTTCGGATTCTAAACCTGAAACAGAGCCTCGCCCAGCAACTTTGAGTCCCAACAAGAAACTTTTTGGGATAATTGGTTCTCCTCAAAGTAGGAAAAGAAAACTCAAAGCTGGAAGTACAAGTCCTCTCAAACAACCCAGATTAATGTGACGATGAAACTACAACAAATAATATATAATGATGAAATCTATTCATATGCTAATATAACTCCTTCCGTTTAAAATCAGTGAAAAACTTTTTAGGTATGCAATCATGGTATCGTTCATGGCGTCATCGTCAACGATGTGTTTAGGCGATCAACTTTTGAATTTGAGCCTCTGCTGTAGCAGTGACGTACACAGTAATGTCTTCAGTAAAGGTGACAACCTCGACAACAGTGCTTGTGGTTTCAACAAGTTCGTAGACTGTTTCGATTCTCAGATGTGGAGCTGCCAACACCAGAGGGGTGAGAAATGCAAGAGCGATCAAGGTTTGGAGTCTCATGGTTTAAACTGTTCTGTAATGGAATTGAATGGAGGACATAACGACACTTTTATATAGATTCAACTGTGGAAACTACTCGGTGTCGATAGCCTCGAAACCTTGGTGAATCCTCGAGGCGTGAGAAATGCATGAAAAAAACGTTGAAAAAATTTCCTTTTGCATAATTTTATTGTTTATGCACCTCTCGGTTATTTTTTATGCATAGAGCATCTGATTATTAGTTATCTTTAAATGCCGGGAAAAAGATTGAACAAGGATTTGATCCAGTTGAAGATGGTATTTTGTGAAAATACATGAAAATTGAAGATTATTTGATCTCTGTTCAACGCTTGTACGTTGTCGAGATACTCAGTGTCGTGTGCTCGAGCACTGCATAGGTGCATTAACCGCATATAACTGATCAGATTGTTCATGCAGGCTGTTCTCTAGGCGAGTTCCTTGCATTTCCTTGTTTCTTTTGAAATTTCTTTTTCCTAAGGTAATTTGATTAGAAAACCGTTTACCGTGGAACAGGGTTTGTGAGTCTGTCGCTAGTCGATCCTTGCCAGATACAAGGTATCTGTCTACTTTTCGAAGGTTATCTCATTTTCTATGATGAGCGGAATGCGCTGTTGAGATCGACATCTGAAGACTCTCTGTATATTGGTTACCAGATCGACAGTACGCGCGTGAGCTTTTGATCCCTGACGCGTGAAATTATACCTTTTTCAGTAATTATCTCCTCAAATTTTGCTCGTGCATAAAATTATGCAGAATTTCAACCGTTGAAGATTCGGTTAGGCATAATAAACTGCATAAAATCCGGTTATCAATAGAACTTTTTAAAAATTTTTTGCCCCGCCTCAATTCTGCTGAGCTTACATAAGAAAAATTTTATATGCAATAAAAATGCAGTATAAGCATAAAAAAAGCGTCTAGAAAGAAAAAGAAATCAGTGCATCGATTCAATTAACATACTCCATTTGGATTCTAATTCTTTCCACAGTTGAATCCGATTACATGATCTAAATAATTCTTTTAAAATGTGTGACCACAAATTGACAAAGGGAATCAATTCTTCTCTGGATTGTGGAGATCCAGCCAATTTTTGAATAAAACTTTTCCGATCTGCAGCATATTCCGTCTTCACATTCACAGCTTTCACAATTCCTCCAAAAACAGAAAGCCAATATCTGTGCATTTGTTCTAAACTGCTCTCTATTGAATTTGGTTTGTGATACTCTTGCATAAGCGGAAGCATTTCTTCGTATTCCCTTTGCATTATGCAATCGACTAGTTCTGAAACATTGAGTTCAATGTCTTGATGAATGATTTGAATTGCTTGTTCAAGGTCAATGGAATTGGCAACTTGAAAATTTGTTTCCAGATCAATGGGTTCAGGTGCCATGTCCAAAGGTCCATTGATGGATTCCCACTCCTTTATGACTGTGGTGGCTATAAGTTCTGCACTTAAATTTTCAGTATAACTGATAGTGAGAATGCCATTGGACAACAGCTTTACACAAAGATTTTTATCATTAGTCATAAGGACACACATACAACTTGGAGAAGTCAGTTTTAAAAACATACAACAGTCCAAAATTGAGTCATCTTTTGTGGATTCAAAATTCAATCTCTCATCAAATCTTTGTCCACGAACCAGAGGATCATTTGTTGCAAATTTTTTCAAACACCACAGCGTAGAAGATCGTGCTCTTTGAGACAAAGAATGTTCAGATTTGATATCGTTATGCAGGTTTTGAGTCTTTAAGCCATCAAGTTCTTGTATTGTGGTGATCGGAATGATCAATTGGAACGCATAATTGGATGTTGCGCTTAAACTCAGAAGCTCATCGCATAATTTGAGATGGGAAAGTATAAAATTTGTATCTATTACCAAATAAATTGGATGCAGGATTGGCTTTACATGCGAAGAGAAATGACGAAATGATTTGGTGGCAGGGGTATATTGTCGCTGTTGATTGACCAAATCGGTTATATTACTAATTTCCAACAAATTTCCGGAATCATACATCTCTATATCATCCATTTGACCATGAATTTCGTCTCCATGGCGTTCTGACATTATCAATATAAGAGTTTGTGTTCATAGTTTTTTTTGTAAAATGCTGATATTTGGGAACAAAAAAAAACACAAAAAACAAAAAACAAAAAGAAACAGAAATTTTTATCTGCACGAACTTAAACAAGGTTTCTTTTAACGTAAATTGAATCCAAGTACCGATGCATGAAAATAAGCTTTTCACCTTTCATGTACAGTCTTAACTAGATTTATTATATGCATGAATTATTTGTCGTTCGATAAAACAGACATGTAGACCAGGAATGAACAAACCAGCATTGCCAAAACCGGTTTGACATTACTGGTGGTTTCATTGTTGAGATTTGGTGCCGAATATGTATATGTGTTTCTACGAGATGTCAGGTCTCGTTTGTTTTGTTCAAATCGTTGCCTTATGAAATGAAGCATGTAATCGTTATTCTTATAACTATGCCTTTCCACAAATCTTTTATCGACATTGATGTTTTTTTGTAAGTGTTTTTCGTAATCAAAATGGGGCACATCGTTAACAGAATGATCTCTGTGTTGGCCGTTGAAAATAGACTTTGATTTGGGTTCTTTGGGTGTGGAATAATATACTCTATTTCTAGAAGAGTTTAAACCACTGGCTCGTTCATTACTACCTCCATAATATTGACGGTGAAACTCTTGTCTTTTCAATATTTGTTCTTCAGGATTATTCAAAGTTTGTCTATCATAAACACCTCTCTTTGAACTGTCGGACAAAATTTCATAACTTTTTGTGATCTCAATGAAATTTTTATTATTCTCTTCTTGCTGTTGCGAATCTGCTGCACCATTCAAATCGGGATGAAACTTTTTGGATAATTCTCGGTATCTTTTCTTGATGTCTTTCAAACTGGCACTTTCCGATAGTCCTAGCACCCTGTAATGATTGGTACTCATATACCTTCTAGAACAACAGAACATATCAATCAACGTCTATCTTTTGGTTCAAAATGTGGAGAAGCAATTTTCGTAAATTGCTCTCTTGATATCTTGCTCACAAATAAGCTCTTCAACGTTGATGTCCAAGTTATATGGTACAATATTTATATTTGCCTATATACATGAAACCGTTGATGCAAGTTGATGATATCTCGGAAAATTAACAATAGTTATGCATATGAGTTGATGCGAAGATCGGCGATATGAATCTCGATCCAGTCACGTGACCTTTCAAATATCTCCGATAACTCAAGAGTCACTTTCAATGTCTTGATCATCATCATCATCGTTGAAATCTAATTCTAACCAACTTGGCCATGCAAGTTCTGTGATTACAAGATCTTTAAGCATCTCAATGAGGAATTTTTCAATCTTGCCGATGTTTCGAAGTATCGAACCATCTAGATCTTTGGTATCTCCTAATTCGCTTTCAATTTTCAAATCTTTGATGATATCGATACGATTTTGAGATGATGATGCAGAGTAACTGCTGGAGTTGCTAAGAGGTAATGATCCCATATAAGAATTTGATCTTGTAGTTGGGAAATCTTGTGGTTCATCATCTGGAGTGTTTGGAAGAGGTTCTGGGTCTATATCACATAGAAATGAGATAAATGTATGTTTTCCAATTATAGTGATACTCAGAAGAGAATGAATGAAAAGTTTTGTGAATTTTAACTTGATGGGTAAAGAGATGAAATTGGAAGAAGGATAATTCAATAGAAGATCAGTTTTCAATTCGAGATAAATCTCACTTTTGAACTTGAGTTCCACTATGAATTGTATATCTTGAGGATCTGGATGTAATGGAGTGTCCAGTGATTCGTAGAATTCTTTGAAAGGATCTCCTATATGGCGTATGGTGATTTCTGGCAGTTTATCCCCCAAGGTGAAATTAGTGATTTCAAGACGGCTTAAGTAAGAAGGAAGAGATAGATTGCTTATGTGGGAGTCGAGAAAGGATCTGAGATGTTCATTAATGGTTTGATCAGTACTGATTTTGTCCCAATCGATCTCAAGAGACATGGTTGAATAGATTTGATGATTGATAAAATCAATAATTTGATAAAAAAAAGGAAAAATAAACGGAATGATGAAAAAGAATGGAAAATGAACAAAATAAGGAAAAAAAAAAAAGATAAATTAAAAAGAAAAAAGAAAAAAAAAACATCAGAAAATGAACAAAATTAATAACTTAAAAAATTAAAAATGAAGGGAAAAAATAAAACAAAAAAACGCTCGAAAAACGCTACAAAAACCCTCCAAAAATATCAATCTAAAAAGGTGAAAAATCAGAAATTGTCTTCATGCGGCAGTTTTTGACATCTGATACCAACAAACCCCCATTTACTAATCACTTGATTTATTTACTAAATGATCCTAATTCAGTATCTTTTCAACATTCAACCTACAAACATTAAACCTCTCTCTTCACAATCATTAACGCCTCTTTCTAGTCAAAGATCTCGTCTGCTCCTGCCGTTCGTTGTTCGCTTAATTCGCTCTTTACGCATTAACCGCATTTATCAAAAGATTGCATATTCAATTCTAAATTGCCGCGCATTCAAACAGTTATAACTACATTTATCCCCAATCACCAACTACATCATTTCCAATTTCTACAAACACTCAACCTTTACAATCCTTTACAAACCTTTTCAACCAATCATAGTCCGGTAAATAGTAATCGTGGAAAAAATTATAAACGAAAAGAACACATAATATTAAACGAGCAATCTCAATTGTTGTTATTTATTAAAAAGATTTATTGGTATAATCTGCAATTAAACATCTCATCACAGCAATCAACAAATCATTTAAAAGTTCAAATTTGTAGCCATTTTTTTAAAGATTTCAAAAAAATTTTCAAAAAATTGAATTTCTACCAAAACCTTCAAGCTAAGAAAGTTGAACCGAAATATTGCATGTATGATCCCACGAATTCATTTACGAACATTTTCATCATCACCAAGTCATAAAACCACAGGAGTGGTGTTTATGAACATGGGAGGTCCTTCAAAAGTGGAAGAAACCTATGATTTTTTGTTAAGATTGTTCTCAGATAACGATTTAATCCAATTTGGACCTTTACAAAATATATTGGCTAAATTTATACTGAAGAGAAGAACTCCAACAATTGAATCCCATTATAAAGAAATAGGTGGAGGTTCTCCAATAAAGTATTGGTCTGAATATCAAGCCCAAAAAGTTTGTGCCAAATTAGACGTGATCAATCCAAAATTTGCTCCTCATAAACCGTACGTTGCATTTCGATATGCAAATCCTTTGACAGAAGACACTTTACAAAAAATGATGAAAGATGGAATCAAAAGAGCTGTACTGTTTTCACAATATCCACAATTCAGTTATTCTACAACAGGTTCCAGTATAAATGAGTTATACAGACAATCTTTGAAATATGATCCCAAAAATTCCATCACTTGGACAATAATTGATAGATGGCCAAAACATCCGAGTTTATCCAAATCGTTTGCACAACTAATCAAAGTCAAATTGAACGAATTTCCAATCGATATCAGAGATCAAGTTGCCATCATCTTTTCTGCCCATTCACTTCCGATGGAAATAATTAATAGAGGTGATTCTTATCCTGCCGAAGTGGCAGCCACAGTTTATGCCACAATGGAAGAACTCAAATTTTCCAATCCTTATAGATTAACATGGCAATCCCAAGTGGGTCCAAAGGCATGGTTAGGTGCTCAAACAGATAAGATTGTCCCATTTTTGGATAAAAAACAGTATCCCGGTGTCATTTTAGTACCTGTTCTGTTCACCTCCGATCATATAGAAACTTTACACGAATTGGATATCCAATTAAAAGCCATGCTTCAACATCCAGATTCTGTGAAAAGACTGGATTCTTTAAACGGTGATGAAACTTTTATAAATGGTTTACTGGACATTGTGAAACAACATCTCGTATCCGGTGAATTGTATTCGAAACAATTACCATTTGATTATGAATTGGCAGGTAATTTTACAAAGAACAAAATCTTTAAACATCCAAGTGAGTTCTTCAAATTGAACGGCTAGGACGTTCTTGTATATAGTACAAAAAGACATACATAAAACTTATTTCTCTTCTGCAAAGGACAGATCAAAAGGATTAGGTTGGATCAGTTGCAGTTGAACATTTCCAATTGCTGCAACAAGTGGTGTAGTGACAGGAGGTAAATTGGCCATTATGTTGTTCAACTGTTGTTGTTGGGCATGATGGGTTTGTTGATGGAATGGTGGGAACAGTGCCATCGATGGAATTGAACTCAATGGTGGAGGATGAGACGTGAGAGTGGATTGAGGAATTGGATCTTCATGCTGTTGTAAATAGACATTTTTAAAGCTACTGTTCTCGAGCATTATCGTCACATCTTTTGTCAGTTTCGTCAACAGAGCCAAACTTGGTCTCAATTCGTTGAGAATCGGTAAATCGTTGATCGACAGCTTGGTGGTGTTCAAAATGTTGATGATGGATTTCAAAAACAGATTTGTATCTTTGTAGAATTTGAGTTTATCCAGCTGTTGAGATGAATTGGAACTCACCACGTGTAAAGAACTTTTCAAACTCTTTGTCGAATCGATGGCACTAACACAAATACTGGTCAAATCTTTGATCTTAGTAGTGATCAATTCATTGGGTTCTTGTTCGTTATCCGTGGCATTTGTCAAGGCCGTCTTGTTGATTGCATCTGTCAATTGGCTAAAGACAATTTGAGCAGCACTAGTTGCGTTATAAACACTCTCCAATAATCTTTCATCACTCACCTGTGTTGGGGGCAGAACAGCAGATTGAATACCACTGTTTAATTGAGTCTGTGCAAGTCCTGTGTCTATACGGAGTACAGGTTGTTTTGAAACCGTCTCTTTGGGTGATTCATATGTACTCAATTTAGGATCCAATATCATACTGGCATTGTAAAACTCCATGAACATTACAAACACATTCATGTAAAGAGACCTCACAAAACATATATCGACTTGACGTGCAAATTCTTGCAAGTTATCGTTCAAAAATTTCAAAATCTGTTGAAACAAAGCCAAAGAATCAACCACACAGTGTAAAAGTTTTTCTACAAGATGTTGAAATTGTTCAACACCTTCGAGTTCTTCTAAAATCTCAATGAACAAGTTAATCGTATCCTTCAGTGATACAAGTAAATTACTCATCCTCAAAAGAACCTTTTTGTTCTGGCAAAAAACGGTGAATTTGTTAAGATTGGAATGCAAAGATGTGAAGATGTATAGAAGCTTTCTTGAAACGTTGATCACCACTACATCGTTAGGTTTCTTAACTTCCGGTAGAGTCGATAATCTCTTGAAATATGCATTGCTTTTCTCTTCTTCTTTATAATCCAACAGAGGTCCCAAGGAAATTTCATTAGAAAGAGATTTGGATCTGGGTCTTTCATCCTCATCTTCGACCACATGTTTCTTATTCACTATGAATCCCATTCTCTTCAGAGCTTTACTGGAGATGAAATCAGAGTTGGTTCTGGGTCTCGTTATATCCATCTCAATACGAGAATCCAAATATTTCGCATTTTCCTTCACATATGTTTTTAAATATTCGATCCAATTTTCATGTCTCGATTGTAAATCTGTGATAAAACTCATCGAAGGCAGTATTAATGGGTTATTTGCAAGTTCAAATATACGAAGATTGTTCAATTCTGCAACTCCAGAAGGTAAATATTCAAACCGGTTATCTTTTAAACTCAAAATTTTGAGATTTGTCAAATTCCCAATGTTTGTCGGTAATCTTCTGATGTAATTTGAACTTAGATCTAGTATTTCAAGACGATCGAATTGGCATAAAACTGTCGGAAATTCAGAAAACTTGTTCAGATGAAGATCTAGGTATTGTAAATTTTGAAGTCTACTGAAATAATTCGGTAATTGTGAGAGTTGGTTCTTCTGGAGCGAAAGTTTTGTAACATTTTCTTTGATGAGTTCGATCAATTCCGGAGGAATAGTGCTTATATTTAGATCCAGTAGAGTAAAACCGTTATCCGGTTTATTATTTGATAGTTCCTCAGAGGCAATTTGTAGAAGTTTCGTCCTTGAAAGCAGTGTTTTAGGTTCAGTCATGACCTTTTTAGTGGATCTTGATGATGATCCAGCAGCAAAAATCAATTTCAATAAAAGCAAAAAAAAAAAAAAAGATTGGAAAAGTCCAAAGGATGAGATGAGAATTCACATTTATGGTACATCTGAGTAGTTTTAAATCTAATTTGCGGTGACTAATTTGAATCCTTGATCCACCACAGCTTTCACTTCTTCCAGTAATTCATCTTTAATCGGTAAAGCATTCAATACGAATGCTACATTGTTCCATTCCTTCTCTGTCTTGGAATTTGTCAATCTCTGTAACAATTTCGAAGTTAACTGTTTGATATGTTTATCACTTTCGATGAAAGCCACCACAAACTTGACAATTCTATGGAATTGGGCCTCTTCTAATTCTTCATCATTGGATAATCCACTGAACAAATCGATAAATGAGTTATAAATGGCATTATCTTTCGTAGCCAATTCTGTAAAGAACATCTTGCACATGTCACTAATACCTTGATCTTCATGTTCCAAACATTTGGCCATCTGTGATAATTGACCTTTCACTTTGACTTGTCCTGCCAAGATCAAAAATGTGATAGTCATCAAACAAGTTCTTTGAACCATGATGTTTTCATCGTTAAGACGACGGTATAAAAATTCGGTATTGGCATCCACCAAGTTATTAAAAACAACTGCCATGTCTCCAAGAGCCAACACAGCATTACTTCTAATGATTGGATCTGGAGATTTCTCCATCAACGTTATCAATAGAGGTAAATTTTCTTCACAGTACCGCGAAGATACCAACATCAATTTGGAAAGACACAAAGTGGCAGATCTCATCAAAATTGCATCGTCGTATTGGACATTGTTGGAACAGATCACCTTGACCACGTCTTTGAACTTTGATAGTATGGAGTTTTCACTGTACAACATTTCATGTTCTTTTATGATATGAACAGCATCTGCAAAATCGTCCTCAGAAGTACCTCCAATCATTTCCAATTCATTTTTCTGGTCTGTTTCTTTGTCAACTTCTTTGTCTTTGTTCTGTTCAGCAAGATGTTTCTTGTTTTTGAACTCAGCCTCCAAGGATTCCAAATACACCAACGTTTTGATGGCCACATGTCCCACGATGAACAAAACTTGAGATAACATGTTGGTACTTTTTTCACCTGCCTCATTTTGGAACACTTGATCTGTTTTCAGTTTGATGATCTCGGCACAAACCCGATCGGGATGTTCACTCAATTTGTAGATGGCATTGATCACTTCTTCTGCAATGCTGTACCATTCTGGATCTTGTGTGTAGGACAACACCACATTTGAAAGGTTTTCAATGACTTGGTCTTCTTTAGATTTGGGTATCCTTTGCAGTTTGTCAGGAGGAACTAATCTCTGTAATGCAATACAAGAATATTTTTGGAAACTCAAATCTTTTGAACCTCTTTCGCCAAGGCCAATACTCAAAAGAAGATCCAAACCTCTTGAGACTTCTTCGTGGTTGGTTAGTCCTATCATTCCAAGGATGATAATAGAACCAAGACGTTGTTCAAGGGCATTTGGTTCTTCTGACTGATGGCTATAGATTTGCCATAGAACTCTAATGACCAATTCGTCGATCAATTTATCCTCGTACATCATACAAACGAGTCTTTCAAGTGAGGCCAATTCTGCCACAGAAGAGTTGAAAGTGAGTTCACACAAATTCTTGGCCACAAATGCAGCTGCTTGTTCACTGGAGATGTTATTTGGAGCTGTGAGAAATAACTGGCTGTAACATTGGACCAATTTTTTGGGAATGTTGTCACCTTCGTCGTTCCCGTTTTTCATCCATACCAAATGGAGCATTCTTCTGATACCGGCATCTTTACCTGTAAGATCGTAAGCATCTGCAATGACGAAGAAATCCATCGTTTCGATGACATCGGTCTTGTTTTTGGAATAGAGTAACTGTGAGGCCACTTTGACACCTTGTTCGATTTGGGTGATGAACTGAAGAGCTTCTACGTAGTATTGACAAGTGAGACGGAGTTTGGCAATGTTGTTCAGAGTTTCCAGGTCTTGATGGAGTGGAGGTTCGAGCAAAGAAGCATTTGCATCTTCTGCTGCTTCTTCTTCTTCTTCTTCTTCTTCTTCCAAATCTTTCATCTCTTCATCCTCATCTTCCATCTCCTCATCTTCCCCTAGAGCCAATTCCAGTTCTAATTGTTTCTGTCTTTTATATTCCGGATCCATCTCTATCAATTCTCTCTCTGCCTCTTCATATCTCTTGTTCCAAACAGTGGAATTCAATTGAGATCCATGCATCTGTGCAAATGGATGTGTCAAGATCAACTTGGACAACAATTTAATGGCATATCTCCTCACATGAGAACTTTTATCTTCCAAAGATCTCACGGCAAGTTCAGTAAACACATTACGATGTTGTTTGAGTATAGATCTTTTACAATCACATAACAAGATCAAGGCTTGAAGAGATTTGGCTCTGGCATAATGACTTTGATCCAATAATCTTTGTTCCAACAAGGCCAATAACTTGTCCAAATTGGATTTATGCATCTCAAACAACTCATCATCGTTACACATGTTCAATATGATGTTCCCACAGACTTCAATCACTGCACAACGTAAAGAACTAGAAGAATTGTCGAGAAATTGAGCTATCAAAGTCATCTGTTTCATCACAATCCTAGGTTGTAACTCCGATAACTTTGACAAAAACGCAGCCACAGATTTAGGACCAGTTGTATCGTTGAGATCAAACGTTTTACAAGACAATTCTCTCAAAACTTCATCGATCAATTGGCTATAATCGTACAAATTTGCCAAAGAACTCAAAAGTTCCAGCAAAGGAGTGTTTAAATGTTCGAAAAAGGTCAAATTCGATACAATCGAACTCTGGGCCACAGAGGCATGGCCATGAAATTTGACGGCTTCACAGATACATTTGAACATCAAGATCTTGACTCCGGGAACTCGCATTCGTTCTTTACTCTCCATAAGACCCCATAAAGGTCTGGTGAACAAACTGACAAACAAATCACGTTCTGGAGTGGTGACGAAGAGTCTTGAGAGTTGAATTTGGAACACTGTGGTGATCAGATCCATGGCTGCTTCTAACAAACGACAGTGAATTTCAAAATCTTGAGCTGCCTTTTTGTCTGCAAACTTCTTACGGCCTTGTTGGACATGATCTTCATCTCTTAAATGGGTCAAATAACAATAATTGAGGTATCCGTATAGTTCGAGGTATTTCTTGTATAAAGGGAAGGATTCGTTCTCTTGATTTCTTATTATTTGGATGGTGAACTTTGCTAATGTTTTTGTGGAAGATGATAAAAGATCTCCTAGTTGTTGTTGTGATTTTGGAGTCAATTTGGGGAAACAATGGACGAGGTCTTGTAATGGATCAAAGACAGATTCTTCGATTATGGCTTCTGGAGAGACAGCTAAACGATCTGTAGTTGATTCTAGAAGGGCGGATTCATTTTGGATGTGATAGGATGATTTTTCAGCGTCTTGAAACGCGGTTAATGACTCTGATAAGTTGAAATCCATGTCAAACACGGTTTTAAAGGTGAGAAAATGGAGAAAAATAAATAAATAAATAGAGAAAATGATTAAAAAATGAATATTAAATGAAAAATGAAAATGGAAAATGAGAAAAAATGAAATGAAAAATGAAAAAAATCAAATGAAAAAAGGAGAAAAATAAATAAATAAATAGAGAAAATGATTGAAAAATGAAGAAAATCAAATGAAAAATGAAAATGGAAAATGAAAAAAAATCAAATGAAAAATGAAGAATATTAAATGAAAAATGAAAAAATATTAAATGAAAAATGAAAAAAATCAAATGAAAAATGAAAAAAATCAAATCAAAAAAAAAATCAAATCAAAATCATTCACTATTTTACAATCTTGCATACAGTTTTGTCAATGCCTTATCAACTCCCATTCTCTTTGTCTCTAAAGCAGCCACCAAATCTCTCAACACAACTCCAACCTCCTCACGTGCTTCACGATACCTTATTCCACTATCTCCTCTTGCTGCAATGGCTGCATTGGGTGCCGTACCAGGAACATCCGTTCCAGCTCCTCCATTGGCTCCTCCTGTCATCCAACTATATTTCTTCTTCTTACTGGACGTCATCATTGCTGCTGTAGCATTTGCTGCCCTGTGTAATGTCTCTTCCACTCCAGCTTTATCCAGTTTATCTTCTCCATCCATCCCCAAAAGTGACCTTTTCTTCATCCTTTGTTCTTCGGCCTCTTTCTCTTTACTTGCCAAATCTCTTAAAGCCCTTGAAATCTCCGATCTCTGTGTACTAGAACTCTTTCTCAGCAGTTGAAGAGGTCTTCTTCTATGTCTGGAATATATCACAGAATCGGTAATAACTTCTCTCATGAAATCATCACATGCCAACAGAACCAATTCTACAATCTCAATCTTTTGGGTTGTCAATTGGGAAAGTGCATTTTCTCTGATCAACTTGTTCATGTAACCTCCCAATTGTTTCAAATCCAGCATTTCTGCCAGTGTTAATCCATAAGAAGTAGAAGTTACTGTTCGATTTTGTCTCTCCAGTTGAAGAAGTGCCTCTTCGGCTTTTAAATCGATTCCTGCTGCAAAAATAGCATCTCCCATCTTGTCGGGATCTTCCGGCTTTGATCCTGGTTTCCCTTGTTGATTTCCAGAATTCAGAGGTCTTCCAGGACCTCTTTGTACTCTTGAATTGTCCATTCTTTGACCTGATTCCATCGGCGGCAAGTCTGCAAAAACATCATCCAATAAATCATCTGATGCTTCTATTTTGAGTTTTTTACCTCCATTTCCACTGTCTAATCCTTCCTCAAGAGTCCTTTTGATACCAGGATCAATTGGTAAGTCATCAATGTTGATTTCAACCTCGTTGTCCATGTTCAACAAGACGTTTTTGGAAATTGTTACAATTTTTTTTTTTTTTTTTTTTTTTTTTTTTTTTTTTTTTTTTTTTTTTTTTTTTTTGTTTTTTTTTTTTTTTTTTTTTTTTTTTTTTTTTTTTTTTTTTTTTTTTTTTTTTTTTTTTTTTTT